>BMAW01130941.1:508603-529911 GCA_019974015.1 Nephila pilipes
TGTGTGTGTGTGTGTGTGTGTGTGTGTGTGTGTGTGTGTGTGTGTAAACACATTTTACACTACAAAATTAAATTCAAGTATTAAATGTTCACTCCAATTAAATATTTTCGTATTGATAAAAAACACATCTAAAAAGAAAAAATTTTTCAGTACAATAATAGTTAAAATAAATTATGATAGGTTACTCTAGTCACATGTTTCCTCTTATTAGTTTTATTAGCACTGAAAAGACACCTGCTGGACTTCGAGAACATTTTACTGTGTAGAGCACTGAGCGTGCAGTGCATTTGTGATATTATGCAAATATTATACGCAACCTACTAAAAAACACTGGAATTAATGATAAACATCGGGTGAAATGCGAACAGCGCTGAGTGGCAACCTGACGGTAAAATTCAACAAATTCTGGAATCCAGCAATTCCTGAACTACAACCTCTCAAACTGTAACGTCACGTGAAAAAAGTGAAGGATGAATTCTATTATCAATCGGATATCGTTCGTGTTCCTCATGGTGGTCTCATTGAAATTTATAAAATTATGCATGTTTAAGGGGTTTTTTTTATTTCATTTGCACATAAAGTTTGTAATTTATTTAGTTTTCCAACTGTATCTCTTCAATGTTGGGATTTTTTTTTTTTTTTTTTTTGTAAATACCCTGTACTGTAACTAAAAAGAATGTGAACTGTTTTGCCAATTAATCGTTCGTTAGAAGTGATCAAGTATCCATTAACAGTTTTTTGCGATTGTTTTAAGAACTTAATGATCAGATTCAAATGAAATTTGGAACATTAGACCCTTTTTCCATTTAAATCTGCAAAAGCTCGACTTCAATATTTCAGAAGTTAATATATTAATTAATACTAGATATCAGTTCCCTTTGAACCAGCAATAGTGGTGTCTCTTTTGCCCAACTGCCATAAGAATACAGAAATTAGAATTTTTTTAAATTTTTTTGGACATTTGTACATAGCAATGGTATTTGGTATATAATTTAGCAATGGTATATGATTTATTTTTCATGAAATGTCGTACTTAGAAAGCAACATGAAGCCTACTAGCAACAGATCTCGTCATTTTGAACCACAGATGATGAGGATGGCCTCCGAGCTGCAACCCATTCTCCAAACTTTTACACTACACCAACGGAGAAATAACGCTGATCATGAGCTCGAAACCATTAACACTCGACTAGCTCGGCCATTGTAAATAATGTAGGAGATTACTTCAAAAAATATCCTTAAAAATTTCACAAGTATATTTTTTTTCAGTTGAAAATAAATAATGGCAAATGTCCAATTTTCTACTCTCGAAATTGATATAAGTACGAGTATAACTTAACAACATAACAACCAAAAAATGTTCTTACATAATCTAGAAAAGCTTGCAGCTGCTCTACGGTCGATGAAAACAGATCTCCGCACGAAATGACCAACCTCACATTTTCTGAGGTCACCACGGCGCCAGGTACTTTTAGGAAAAAGGCTGCCTTTTGTTGTTTTCCAGCCGCGAAAGGAAGATTGGCTGAGGAGGTGAAGAGTCCAAGCACTCCTCCGCTGCTCTCGGCCACGAAAATGCACTCGCTGTCCGGGTCGTCCAAGAAGTGAGAGGTCAACTGGGCTCTGTTGTCTTCCACGGCTAGCAGCTTGAGCCACTTCTCCTCTGAACATCGTAAAATGATTTGGACCATTCCGCCCATGTAGTCCAGGCGCACGTCCCTCGCTGAAGTCACAGCGACAACTGGTTCGTCCGCGGCCATCTGAAATTCTTGGACAAAGAATTAATGAATGCGTTAATTTTGGGTACGCGTGAAACATTTTGTGAAGGTTTCATTTAATAATATACCTTTTAGTTATTTTAATGGATTAATTTTAGTCACTTTGGCTGACAAATCAATTTAAGCTAATTTATTTCCCCTTACTATATATTTATTAAATTTAAATTAACTTATCCTGTAAGCCTTTTAATCTATCAACCATGTCCCCAGTTCTGTGGATGATCATACTTAGATCTAATGTGTGCGGAGTATAATTTGTTTGTTTAGTGCATGTATATACACTATCAAGTTATGTCTCGAATGATATCTTGCTTTTTCTGCTGTTATCACCGTTTTTTTTTGGGGGGGGGCAAATTTAGGTTCCTTCTTTCTTAGATAAATGTTCTTGCATTTAGCAAGCTGACCCAAGGATACATTTTACTTAAACTCAATAATTTAACACTTTTGAGCCTAATACTCGTTGATTTTGTTAAACATAAAATCGAAATACAGCAGTGAACCATCGATGATGCATCATGCCTATACCGGGAAGACCGGCTTTGTAGCCCTTAAACTCTGATCTGGTAAGTAGCCTCCTATCTTCTGACGTTCTATTCTTCAGTCATCCTTAACTTAGCATGAAAACGTTACCTGTCATGTCAATTTCCTTTTTATAAAAGAAAATGTTATCCTGTGCTAGACATCTCTTGCAGGTTTAGTAATTGCTGATCAACAGGCTGGTTTCCTCTGCCTTCTCCTAGTACATAGGTGGAGGTGTTCTCGGAGTGAGCTCGATCCCCTTGGGTTAGTTAGACTATCAATGAGAACTTTATTGTTTAGTATGAGCGAATTGAGTACAGGCAAATAAAGATCGGTTGTACTGATATGTAGAACGATTCATAGAAATGAAGGTCATTAATTTGATACTCCACCAAGAAAGTCATGAGAAGACAAAGCATCCACTTTGTGTTTAAACCAATAGGATCTTATATACATGAGTGTGTTTGAAGTACAATGTGGTTGTCTGAACCATAATTTAAAAAAATAATATATATTACCCATTGTGTTACCTAAGCACAACTTCAATTTATCTAAGCAATCAAACTTAATTTAGTTTCATTAAATGTTGCACTGAAATCTATTAGGAGTTTAAATAGTGATGGACCTCGTTATTTAATACTATGGTCAAGTTAGGAGGACAGCATCTGAATTGGGCGCTATCTCTCCTAATTTCCGCGTCACCTTCAGGCCTCATTACGTTTAAAAGGAAGCTATCCCCATTCATTGCGGTTGCCGAGTGGTCTGCGTATCCTAGCTTTGATTTGAGTAGCACTCTCAATAGATTGAACTTAACTTTCCTGAATTAATTATCCTGATATTTTTAACAGCCAATCACTGCTTCATTAACTTAGAATCGAGACGCGATCCCAGAAAGGACTGTCGGTTAGAGTAGTGAAGGGCTATTGCATATTTTATTTCAAACATATTTCAGAATCTAATTAGGTGTCCAAATTAAGGGACCTCAAGAAGTAGCATTCTATGTGAAAAACAGTCCTTAAAAACATTAACAAACGATACCACATTTCCCATGCAACGGAGATTGTAACTTTTGTTGCACCATATCCCTTAGAACCATTCAACCCAAGCAACTGGTTCATAGGAAGACTAAAACATCCTTTTTTAAAATTAAAATAACATTTTCTCTTTTCCATGCATTCTTTTAGATTCCCATTTAGTAAATTCATACTGCCACACTTCCTACGAAGTATAAGTAATAAGGTGTTATGAACTAATGGGGGCTGTCTCCAGATCAGAAGGTGTAGGCTAATTAAATAACTGCGAAAGACTAAAAAAACACAAGATACCAGGAACTAAAAATTTATTTCAAACTTGACAACTTTGAAACGCGACCTTCACAGGTCTGGCAACTGTGAAGCAAGTGTGGCGAGCAAAGGTTACTCCCTCATTTTGTTCAAGTCAGCTTGCAGCTCCGCAGTCAAAAAGGTGACGTCAAAAGGTGACGTAAGCAGCCGCCACATGACTCCCCTTCCAGTCTCACGAAGGGAGACGAAACCTTACTTTCCTGCCGGATCTTGTTGGATATGCTGCCGGATCTTGTTGGATGTTGGATTCCTGCTCCACTGGCTCATCAGATGTTCCTATGCACCTATCACAAGTGAACCTCTGAGGCGTGCCGAATCGTGAAACCCAGGTGTTTACAAACGCTCTAGCTACTGTCTCCGCTTCCATATCTGGCATAGGAGATGCTTCGGGCCACCTAGTAAATCTATCTATCATTGTAAGGCAGTATTTATAACTGCGCACGAGAGGCAATTTAATTATGTCTAGATGGACGTGTGCAAACCTCTCGTCAGGTACAAGGAATTGCGCTAAAGGGGTCTTGGTGTGTAAGTGTACCTTAGACTGCTGACAATCGATGCAAGTTTTGCACCACATGCCTATATCCCTATTCATACCTGGCCAAACATATTTAGATGCTATGAGGTGTTTAGTAGCGCGCATCCCTGGGTGAGACAAACTATGTAACTCATTAAAAACTTTGCGTCTTAATTGATGAGGAACATAGAATCTGTTAACGCCTGTAGAGTTATCCGCAAATAACGATTTAGCGCCATCAGGCATTTGAATTTTTATCAGCTTACCACTGAATTCCATTCTACCTTCTAAAATAGATTTCAACTCCTCGTCTTTTTCCTGAAACTTTGACCATAACTCTAAATCAGACAGCGAGGAAAACTGTATCTCATTAATCCTCGACAAAGTGTCAGCTACAACATTACCCTTACCTGGTAAGTACCTAATGTCTGTATTGAATTGCGAAATGAAATCTAGATGTCTCAATCGTCTGGGAGGGGCCTTTTCATGTTTCTGTGAAAACGCGAAGATAAGAGGTTTATGATCTACGTATAAAGTAAAAATACGAGCTTCTAACAGATGTCGAAAGTGTTGTATTACACTATAAGCTGCCAATAATTCTCTGTCGTAAGTAGAATATTTACATTGAGCAGATGATAACTTCTTTGAAAAGAATCCAAGAGGTCTAGGACCATCAGAAGAAATTTCTTGCAGGACTCCTCCCATAGCAAAATCACTGCAATCTGTAACTAACGCTAATTTTGCATCTACTGAAGGATGGTATAAAAGCGTTGCATTCGCCATAGCTGTTTTAATCTCTTCAAAGCTTTTCTCCCTTTCCGGATTCCACTGAACTTCCCTTTTGTCACGTTTTTTTGCACCGATTAACAGTTGATTCAACGGTGACAAAATAGTTGAAATTATTTGGAATAAACCTGTGGTAATAGTTTACCATGCCTAAAAACCGACGCAAGTCAGAAATAGTAACGGGTTTTGAGAATTTTACTATTGCTTGAACCTTTTCACTATGAGGAGTACATCCTTTATCATTAATTGTATGTCCAAGAAAATCTATTGTGTCTTTCCCAAAGTCACATTTAGACTCGTTCAACACGATACCATAATTTTTAAATCGTGTGAAAACTTCTTCCAAATGCATTTTGTGCTCGATATGATTTTCACTGGCAATTAGGATGTCATCCAAGTAGGGGAAACAATAATCTAGTCTTCTCAAAATTTCATTAATGAACCTTTGGAAAGTTTGAGTGGCAGAACAAAGACCAAAGTTTAAAAATGGAAATTCGAAAAGTCCGAAAGGGATAATAATGGCAGTTTGGGGTATATCTGGAGGGTGCACTGGTATTTGGTGATAAGCACGTACCAAATCTATTTTTGAAAATACCTTTTTTCCTTTTAACATATACATGCAATCTTGAATGTGAGGAATAGGGTATTTATCGGGTATTGTGATACGATTTAAAGCCCTGTAATCTCCCGTAGGTCTCCAATCTGATGATCCTTTGGGAATCATATGCAAGGGACTTGACCAATTACTTTTCGATGGTCTGCAAATACCTCTCTCCATCATATACTCAAATTCTTGTTTTGCGATTTTCAATTGAGCTGGATTTAACCGACGAGCTTTAGCACAAACGGGGGGTCCAACTGTAGGGATGAAATGCACAGTATCGTGCTTAGTTGTGTTCTTAGGGGAAACGTTCAACTGAGTAATCTCCTTAAACTTACGCAAAAGATCCAAGTATTCGGAATTCCCGACAATGGTGTTTACCACTGGGACATTACTTAAAGTAGTTTTGCCTCTAGCTTTTAAATCAGTTAAAGGATCAACCAAACAGCGTTTTTTCAAATCAACCAGCAAACTAATATGTTCCAAAAAGTCCGCACCGATAATAGGCTTAGTAACCTCAGCGACAATGAAAGGCCATTGAAAATTACGTCTTAAACCTAAATCAAGTGTCAGTAACTTAGAACCAAAAGTTGTGATTTTAGATCCATTAGCTGCGTATAAAAAGAAATCAGTTTTTCCATTACTTTTAGTTACATACGATTTAGGATAACAGGAAACATCACTACCAGTATCAACAAGAAAACCGGTATGGTTGTTTACATCATTAACAAAAAGCCTGCGACTTTCACCTCTTAAAACAGAAGACGTCGCTACTCCTGTGAGAGATTCGAGTTTCCTTTTAAATGCACATGGAGGTATGCAACGTTTTGCCTTTTCCCGATACCTAAAATGGTACCAGCACAGCCAACCTTCCTGTTTCTTAGCACTAGCTCTAGATACTAATGTACTTCGTCTACGTTGTGGTTTTGGGGATGCATGTCTTGAACCCGACCTAACCAATCTCGAGAGTTCATCTAACTGTTGTTGCATCTTAAACAATTGCTCATCCCGACGACTAACGTGATCAGTACTCGAATTACCATCAGAAACAGAGTTTATACTGCCCTGTGAAAATTCAATGATTTTGTCAGCCATTTCCGCTAACTTGTTTAGGTTCTCTGAACTAACAGCTAGAACGGCTTGAACTTGCGGTGGTAAACGCCTCATCCAGATGTTTTTAAGAAAAGATTCGTCTACATGGTTTTCACTCAATTCTCGCATTTGTATAAGCAATAAAGGCGGGGATCTATCACCTAATTCCAAATCTTCAATTAGAGTTTTAACTTTCCGGTTTTGCGATACTTCAAACTGCTCTAGTAAACGGTTTTTGAGAGCCGCATATGGACAAGGGGGTGGTTCACACACTATATCCGTAGCATGTGAAAGAGTTTCAAGGTCCAATGAAGCAACTAGATGGTCGAATTTGGTTTGCTCAACCATAATGCCAGCTAACCTAAAACTAGCTTCAAGCTGCATAAAAAAATAGTTTTACATTACGGGGCCAAAAACTAGGAACTTTAACAGTAACTCTTTCACAACCATTACTTGAACCTACAGCTCCTTCACTTTTAGTATCTATACCTTCAAGCGACATCTCTATCTGAGCGAGTGGGATAATGAGTGAGTGATCGTGAAGTTTATTGGCGCAAGAGGAGTGAGTGAAAATGTAAAGCGCACTGGCGCAAGAGCCAGATGTAGCTAAATCGACATCTCAAAGCGGCAGTAAAAAAATAAAAATTTTACCGACCAAATTAATGCCTCAGAGGTTCGAAACATAGATAGGGACGTTACCAATTCACAGGTGTCAGAGAGTTTCCGTCGGTTAGCATATCTTGACAACTTGCTTCCTAGTTAAGTTCCTCAGCGTCCAATTAGCCTTTTCGGGAGTATTCGATACTTGTTCCTTGACGGATCACCAGCTTATGGGGGCTGACTCCAGATCAGAAGGTGTAGGCTAATTGAATAACTGCGAAAGACTAAAAAAACACAAGATACCAGGAACTAAAAATTTATTTCAAACTTAACAACTTTGAAACGCGACCTTCACAGGTCTGGCAACTGCGAAGCAAGTGTGGCGAGCAAAGGTTACTCCCTCCTTTTGTTCAAGTCAGCTTGCAGCTCCGCAGTCAAAAAGGTGACGTCAAAAGGTGACGTAGGCAGCCGCCACATTATGACGTACAATATTTAAAGGTCAAAAAGTTTCTTTAAGCAACTTATACTATAAATGAGCTTAATTTATACGCGCGTATGATGTAATATTTGTGCTGTAAAAATGTTCTTGAATTAGGACATTCTTTAATTAGTCTTACATGGTAAAACTTCATTTTATTCCCTTCGCAAACAACAAAAATAACATTTGACTCACTCTACCTCAGAATTATTTACATTGTGTATAGTTAAATTCGTTTCATAATTTTTGCTTGTATAATTCTATCATTACCTTCAATTGTTTTTAAGAAATTGATTTTTGTTAGATTTTACGACGTAAATTTTTCCGAATTGCCCTTTTGGATCGCGTAACTGAAGAGTTAATAACCATGAAACTTCCAAAATCGTATCCAATAAATTCAATTATATCAAGCTTTCCCAAGATCTTTACACTACGAAAAATGGGTATTCAAAATTGAGTACCAAGTACTCACTTTTGACTACTTCACATACTCAAAGTAGCTTCAATCCCAACGTATTCAAATTTAAGACTCGTATGTACTTATTTTTAGTATCGGGTACCATTCAAAATGAAACTTCACTTACTCATTTTTAGTTACAGATACGTATTCAAAATGGAAACTTTACACACTCATTTTTGAAGATATTTGTGAATCAAATATGCGTGTGGAATAGGAAAATGAATATATCGTATTTATTTGAGAATCTGTTACTGCATAAAATATGAATACTGAACAATAAAATGAGTATGTTTTGCATTTATTTCCGATACTGTTGTTGTATCGAATATGAATTTCAAACAGAAATATATATATCAACTTAAATTTTTAAGGACATAAATAAGCGCGCCTTTAGTCGCAAGTTTCATTTTCATCATCTTACTTATTATTTAACATACACTTTATGCAGTTTTTGTTACAAAACTTCGATTCAAAATTCTTGCATTTACTGTGTGTAACAAAACTGTTACTTTTAGAAATAAAAATGCAACTGTTATGTGATCATAAACTGTACTTTGAACTTATACCTCAAATTTAAATAAATTCAAGTGGTTTAATAAATCTTTAATTAACTAAAATAGATTCGATTCAAGAGCTAAATTCTTTTCAAAACAAATATGTAAAAAACTTGAGCTAGAAGCAATTATATTATATTTATGGTTCTGGAAATATTTATGTTTATGTTAAAATCCTATACTTGCAGAAAATTGAATTTTATTTAAAGTTCAGTCTTTTAATGATAAGTTATTGCAAATATCTTGGAAACATTATGATGAATATTAGATTTTCCATAGTAAAAACTTCGTATACAGCATTTTTAATGCAACCCCCTTTTTTTGAAATAACATACATTTTCTTTTGAATTAACATCAAAATAAAACCTATAATGAATGATTCATTGTAAAAAGAAAAAACTCATGTTTTTGAAAATTTTATTCTGAATATCACACGCAAACATATCAACATTCAATATACAACATTCAATATAAAACATTCATAAATTCAATAACAACAAACAATACAAAATATTCAAAATTTTGAAATGAGAATATTAAAAAAAAAGTGTAAGTTTTAAACTCCTACAGATATACCGTTTTAAAAATCACTTATAATCACTGCATCTAACCCATACTATAGTCCTACTTCATCCCCATTCGCACAACATAACTTATGTTTTACTGTAGCGTACAATGAGGTATTTTTTAAAATATAGGAAGTTCTAATATATAAACAAACAGATATCTTACTTACTTTAAATCAACAACATTTTGTCAAGTTACTAACTATGAGTAAAAATTCTTTTCAAACAGTGCTGTTTCAAATAAATATGTTATTTATGCATCGTTATTATGCAGACAATTCTTTAATTTTTCGAAAGAGAGACAAGTCATCTACACAACCTACTAATACAGCTATATTTTTGGAATATACTTTACCATTATAGTATAAACTATTACATGTAAGAATTTCTGCTTGGTCTATGAAACCATCCATTCTACATAGTAGTTCTTGCTGCTTTGAATCATGAACTTGGACGCACTTAGATCCCCAAATATTTGTTATACAAGGAATTTTAAAGTTTCTTTTTACTAAACACATGTGTCAATTTTAATTGGTGTTAGTGGATTAAAATTTACTCGGACAGAGCTTGTCTCCTTATGATTATAAAAAAAATGTCAATTTAACAAGATATTTTTTAGAAATATCACAAAAGTTTTCAATTAAAGTAAAACAGTCATATGAAAGGATAGCGTTTTTTGCATTACGTTTTATACAATAACATAAATCTAATTTAAACAATATGGATCGGTTCATAATTAAGACAAAATATCCATTATGCATTAGTTTGTAAGTATATTTAATTTTTATACATAATGTCGCATATTGTAGAGAAATTTTGGAATATAGAATAATAAAAAGTATTGAAATTTATTAACGTGTTTCACTTTGCCAATTGATTTTGTTCATTTTATAATTTCTGATCTAAGAAATGAATTATAAAATTTAAATGAAATTACTCTTTTAAAAAGGTTAGTTGCCTACAAAAATATTTTGTAAATTTGCCTATTTCAAGACATGTAAGCCATTTTAAAATTGAATATAAAAATAAAAATAAAATTATTCCAAATTGCAAAACCCTACATTTAATATTTGTCTGTAAAAAAGTGCTTTTGGGGCAAATATATATCTCATGGAGAAATAACGGTTATTGGTTAGCCACCTTTAAAAGTAAAATTTTAAATTATGTGATTTTAGCATTTAGATATGCATCATGATATACATAAACTTTTTCAATTTTGTTATGATCTATATTATGTTCGATTGCAACAGTCTCTGGCAAAATGTTTCGGCGTTTGCACATGTTGCTTAAATTTAAGTTCATTTTTGACCTGAATGAATCAAATAGTATCACTTATTATTGTCTCTTTATGATGTCAACCTACAATACAATCTAAGTAAGTTATCTAAGATTATCTAAGTAAGTTGCGTAAAACTTACAACACAATATCTTTTAAATAATCTGCCAAAATAAGGTGAACCTTTATTACATTCACCACATAATTAAATGGGTAGTAAATCATATATCGCAAAAAATCAATACTTTTAACTACATATATGTCTACCAAAACAAATCGGTGTGGTATGCGTTAACACGGATTTCTCTAAGTGCTAGTTTTTTACATATTGTACATCAGTTTTATTTCGATCGATATACTTAATATTATCATATTTCTCACATTATTCAAATATTTACATTCGGTAGGAAATAATCTGAGTATATTTTTATATATCTATAGACTTATTCTCGTTCAATTGTGTTATTAAAATATCGCTCGGTAAGCTTATTTAAACTTGCTTCTGGAGTTTGTGTGTATACTTCCGATATAAGCTTTAAATTATTTTCTGTTTTTAGCGGATGTATTTTTGATCTGTTAACAGCTATTTCAGCTTTTTGTTTTGATTAAGCTTATTTTGTATTTCAAATTGTTTTATGTGTAAATATTGTTACGTATCATTAGATCGTAGGTTGATTCTAACATGTTAAAAATAAAGACCTCAGTATTTGTTATAGTATTGTAATTATTCTAAACCCTCTGAAAAATAGTTAAAGTGTAATTAAGCTCTTCTGAATTATAATATCTTTTTTTATGAATACTTTATATATATCAGACAAAAGGAACTTTAGTAGTTCTTAATATCTATAATAATTTTTTGAGAGTGTTGCTTTGCATTCTTTTTTATTTTGAATACATGCGATGTTTTACACTCGATAAAGACATATCTTCAAATCTGATACAAACATGCTCATTTCAAAATGAGTACGTCTAGGTAATCATTTTCTATTTTTTTTTTTCTCCGTGTAAAATGTGACCATACAAATTCGAATTTTTCTGTATTATTATATATTTGATAAAAACACAAAATTAGATTATATTTACCTGCTGGTGCTGATGATTCGAAGAGTTCCCTCTACATTATAATAGAAAAACTTGAATATATAAGCATTAAACAGCTACTTTAAGGTGTTTCATCTATTAACTCTCTCCTATCTACGTAGATTAACTGCATCTCAACTAAGGCATTCCCCGCTACACCACTTTGTATTCCATTATTACATTTTTTGTTGCCTGGCAACGCAAATTCATTTTTTTATTATTATTTGACGAGGATATGTTTCTAACCCTCTTATTTGGAAATGTAATCGAAATCTCCGAATTGTTTCCGATCATTTCTGTCACGAAAAAGAACAAAAATAATCGGGAAAGAAAACTTTTAAGAAATAATGAGATCCGTGCTGGTTATGGTTAAAATTAGACCCCTTGTATTCTAGAAACATCATTCGAAACATTTTGGGATTTTTTTTGTAGTGAATTCGTTTGATTGTCTGTTCGATTCAAAGATCCACTAATCACAGCATGTTACCATTACACCTAATTATTCTGAACCAAGGTTAGATGTTCAACATATAATCTGGCATTCCACTCTTTAAATACATTGACTAATTGACTATTTGTTAACGTCGCATTTAAAAGATCACGATCGGTGACAGACCCGTAATTTTTAACCACAGACAAGTGATAAGAATGTTACTCTCCTAACTCCATTCCGAAGAGGAGGCTTTGAAGCTCGACTAATTTATCGTGTATAGATCTCACTACACGATGGGTTTGGGTGACATCAGGATTTCGAACCCACGTTTCGATGCCGACTAGACGACCCATAATTACCGAGGCCGCTTCGCCTCATAGTGAGACGAAAGGAGTGATTTACTGGACATGGCATTTTCAACAAGCCCGTAAGAAATTTAATGAGAAAGATAATGTGTGTATTTTTGTGCTAATTGAATAATGATATCTGTTTGACAATAGGAGCGAAGCTCCTAGAATACATTTGTTTGGTTTTATTTAGTTTCAAATGAAATAGTACCGTTGTACCTAACATATAAACAGGTACCTGAAAAAACTTATAATATTTACAAAATATTATCACTAGAAAATATTAATATATTTTTTGGTCATTTTTCTTTTGGTTTTTAACAAGTCGAGGCGAAATTTGAAAATAATTGAATTTGATTAGTACGATCTACGTCATACCATTGAATTTTATTAAACAGGGTGAATTTTTTTTTTCGATACAAATGAAATAAGAAGAGATTTTTCAAACCTATAATTTAATAAAAATAAAACAAACAAAACTAAAAATTGATATCACAATTTTAACTTAAAATACTCTTTCAGAAACTAAAAAGATGTGTTATAATTCAACGTGGACAAAGTCGCAGGTACCAAATAGTAAAAGATAAAATTTGTTGAAATTTAAAAATACTATGATTAAAATACGAAATATAAAATTTGTTGTATGATAATATTAAGTAAAATATATAGAACACAATATCAAAAGTGACATATATTGATCGCAATATTAAAAGTGACATATATTGAACACAATATTAAAAGTGACATCAAAAATAATTTTAATAATTAAACTACATTCAAAATAGCACAACAATAATACTAAACAATGAAATCCATACAATACATACTTTTAATTGACTGCCATCGTATAGGACTCGTTTCTTCTAGGCACTCAATATCTTCGACTTGTTCGAAATTTTGACTTCTTGTTGTTCGAATTTTTGACATTTTCTTGCAACTTACAAAAAATCTACTGTAGGGTCGTTTTCTTTGGTGACACATTCAGCAACAAGAAGCAGTTTTTGAGTTTCAGGTATAAGGTTCACAATTATGTTAATGTAATTATTTCTATTTTTATAGAAACTGTGTGGCAACGGCTGAGTGTTGTCGTTAGAATTCGTTATTTTTATATTTGCCTGCGATCGCATAAGATATGCTTATATTAAATAAATGTTAGTTCTGTCAACTTCGCCTCTCCCTTTTAAGGGAAAAAAACACATCCTCTATTACTACCACTTACATGGCAGTTTCAAAAGCTGCTTGCTACGAATAAACGAAATGATGACATTTTTTCGAGTAAAACTTCCAAAGAAGTTGCGTGAGAGTTTAATGGATTTAATTGCGAAGATATATGAAAAAATAATCATTGTATGCCTACTCCTCACCCAGTTAATTTTATTTCGATAAAAAAAATCGTTATTTTTCGTAGAATTTGTAAAAAGTAACATTCCGTTGGCAAAAAATACTTTTCATCTCTCTTTCGCCTAAAACATCGCCAAACATGTTTCACTCAATTACGCTTCTCGCCAAGAACAGCTATGATTAAACAGCAACAAAAATGTCAACAAACGCTGCTATTGATTTGAATTCTGCCGAAGTACAATCGGTAACGTTCGATCAATTGAAAATATATTTACGCTCAAGAAAACTTACAGTCACTGGAAAAAAAATGATTTAATTTTGAGTATTATCGAAGATAATATTATACGAAATGAATATGGAACCTTAGATTATTTAATTAGTCTCCGTTTGCAATCGAAAAATGATAATGAAAATCTCGATGAAACACTTCCTGATAAAACAGAATTGTTGAATGAAATGCTACTGAAACAAGTAGAACTTTTAAGTAATTGTTCTCATCCCTTACTTCCTCCCATATGCCCTACTTCTCAAATTGATCCAAATATTATTACAATTGTAGCTACGAAATGGACGAAATTACGATGGAGACGAAAAATCATTGTTAGATAAACATTTAAATACGTCAAATGTTATTCAAATCACGTCTAACAGTAATAGGGAAAATAAATACAAATGCTTAAAGGAGATTCCGTTGAAAATACTCATGAATGGTTTAAAGAAGTCGATAGAATTTCAATATTAGCAAACTGGTCAGATGAACTAAAATTAACAAATGCTATTTCTCGCCTCTCTGGATCCGCAAAAAGTTTGCAATATGGGAAAAAACAACGGGAAAAAAATATAACGACTGGACTGCGTGGAAAACTGCTCGCATCGAGATTTAGAAGACGCTTCACAATGCAAGAATTTTTAGTCCACCAAAGTGAACAAAAGTTGAAGTACAGCGAGACATTAGTTGTAAAAGATGTTCTACTGGATAAAGCTCCTTTTACCATTCTGATCGTATTTTAATGATCATTGGTGACATTACAGAAGAAAAGTGGCAGATTGCTTTAGCTACTCAAAATTCTATCACAGTTGAAGAATCGATTGACAGAGCAACAGCACTTGGGGCAATTCGAAGTGTAAAACAAGAGAATAAGCTGAAATTTCAATCGAGATTTCTTAATACTCGTATGGAGCAGCGTTGTAAATACAATATCGCCACTGACGACGTTCTAAATATTACTTGTTGGCGATGTGGATACAAAAGTCATGCTTCATTTATGTGCATTTTACCGCCACCTGAACGAGAATCACCTATAGCTTTACCAAGAAACACATAACGACAAATTCAAGAGAAACAAATGAATATTCCTATTCCGTCTATTACCAGCTCAACTAGTTATCATAACACCACACCACGTGGCGCTACTAGTTCAAAGTTTTTGGATTCCCGCCACAACATCAATCGCCACTCAACAAATGCAAGCCCTAAACTCACAAATACGAATAATAGTAATTCTATAAATTGTATTAAAATTCATACGAATAAGCACGATTAATACTTGTCACTATTAATAATGATACCGAAATTCATGCCCTCAGTAGTCCCTGTGCTGACATCACCGTTATTCAACAATCCTATGTTCCGTCTGATGTTGTTATTCACCTATGCACTGGCGGACGATTTCAATTTGAACGATCAAGAAATAAAACCAGTCGGTTGGATTTCTTTGAACATTAATATTGGTAATATTGAACATATGATGCCTAAAGTTGGAATCTGTGCCCAGCTTCCATTTCCACTAATTTTGGGGTTTCATTGGCAACAAGTCCAAGCTAGGTGCACTTACGATCCT
The DNA here is from genome assembly GCA_019974015.1 of Nephila pilipes. NCBI lineage: Eukaryota > Metazoa > Arthropoda > Arachnida > Araneae > Nephilidae > Nephila > Nephila pilipes. The sequence continues at coordinate 524,210 of BMAW01130941.1, forward strand.
AATGGATCATTATGTATTGTTACACCATTCTCATTTCACTTGTACGAATGTATCCATTTAGCGAAATCTAGCATGAATTGTCTCACTACTAAGAAACTTTCACTGCCGACTTTGGACGATGTTGTTTTGCCAGAAACAAGATCAATTTCCCTTTCACTTCAGAAACAACCTGTTCTTAAATCTGAAAAACTTTCGGCGAAGCAACTAACTCAACTTGATGTGGTAATTGGAAATTTGCTGATGTATTTTATTCTGATGATGATATTCGATTATGTCCATATGTAGAATTTAAAAGGGAATTGCAACACGATAAAACCATTAGATGTCGAACCATATCGTCTTTCAGAGTCATATTGGCAGTTTCTAAATATTTAAATTCAGAAATGGTTAAAACAAGTAATTTGTTGCCTTTCCAACTCGCCTTACTCTTCTCCTCCGTTCATAGAAGGCCATTCCTTCCCTGAAGACTAGTTGTTCCCCAAGACGAGTTGTTGTGAATATTTTAGGCACTTTTAATGCTATCACGAAGATTGATCCGCACCCAATTGACCAGATAGAGAGTGTGGTTAAACGCACCGCAGGCAAGCGGTACAGTTCTAAAATAGATGTAAAATCTGTATTTAGTACAATTCACATAAGAGAGTCAGACATTTATAAAACTGGCTTTATCACTCCCGATGGACATTTTGAATTTCTGCGTATGCCTTTTGATGTCACTAATGGCCCATCTACAACTGAATTGTGTATATACGAAACGCATTTGGTGGATAAACGTGGATTTGATCTTCATCGCATATCTCATTCGTTTAAATCGGGAGATTTTGTGTTATACGACTGATCAAAACAGGGAGATCATAAGCTCTCTCGAATTTTCAAGGAACCATTAGTGATTGTTCGCCCAGTCGGGGCCGTATGCTACGAGATCAAGTCTACGACATCAGGGAACAGAGTCTTAAAAGTTGTCCATGCTCAACATCTTCATCCTTATTTCAAACGAGATACACCAATCACCGAGAAAGATGATAGCTAAGAGAAAGAGAACGAATTCGCTGCAGAAATGCAGGATCCAGTGGACGAACTCCAAGATAATCCTGATCTAATTGAACTCTCAACGTGCTGTGGCGTAATGGCAAATATTTCGAGGAATTAATTTCATATTTAAAATCTTTTATTATCAAGTTCATATTACACTCATACAATTACATCAGAAATCATCTTACAGACCTCTCCTCTGACCTAGGACAACGTCTCGTCTGCGAAACTGTCTGTACGGGCAGCGTATCAATTTCCGTTTCAGCAAGAGCAGTGATGTCAATCAAGAACAGAGATTTTTCATTCCAAGAATAAAGTAACAAAAAAATAAATAGTAATGAAAACAGGAAGTGTACGAGCCATGACATCACAGCGCCGATATAGTTTTCACTGGGACAATAACTCATTGAATAATTAAAAATTTTTGGCGCATCAATCTTTTTTTTTTTTTCTGACTACCTAAATTTTGCATTGAGCGGGGCCTAATATAAGGTTCACATTTATGTTTGATTTAATTATTTATATATTTATAGAAATAATATTGTGTGGGAACGGCTGAATGTTGTTCATCTAAACTGTTCACTCGAACTGTTCATCTGAAACAATAAAAGACGTGAATTTTCTACAATCTGCGATGAGAGGTAAATGAAATTTAAATTCCACTAGTTTCTGATTTAGTTTTCGATAATCGACGCACATTTTTGATGTTCTATCTTTCTTTTTGACCATTACGACTGCACTGGAGTATTCTAATGAGCTTGGGCGTATGATGCCTTCTTTGAACCATTCTTCTATCTGTTTATTTACTTCTTCTTTTTCCGTAAATGCTAATCGGCGTTGTGATTGACAAACCAGCTCATTATCCTTCAGAATAATTCGTATAGTGACGTCGGTGCTTGCCGTCTTTTCAGGCTTGTAGTTTTCTATCATTTTCGTAAGTTCTTTTATAATTTCGTGGCCGCGGTAGCCTAGGGGTCATGGTTTCTGTTCAGTCGCGGTTTCGAGCCTTCGCCGTTAAATCTGTCGGGGCCTAAAGTCCCTCCCGTAGGTGTGGTGTGGAGGTTAAGAGAAGGGGATGCCATCTCAGGTGTCGTCCTCGTCACTTGACCGAGGTTCAAAATTACGAGGTCCAAAATTTCGAGCCAATAGCCCTTGTGTTGCTTCAAGTGCGATGTTAATAAAAACTAAACTAAAACTCTTTTTTGATTTCAGGATCTCCTATGTGATTCAGTTCTACTTTAGCGACGTTTTCCGCTAGTATCTGCATCAGGAATGCTTGATTTTAATATTTAATAATTTCTACACCATTCTTTGTGAAGTTGACTCATAATAGTTCTAAAATATCTGAGCCTATGACTGCTTCGAACTTTAGTTTTGTTGTAGGTACCACATGCTAAATTAGTGTATAGTTTTCTCCATCCATCTGAAATTCTTATTCGAAAGATCCTATCGTTGTGACTTGAGCATCACCTATGCCGGTTAAGAGAATTTTGTTCTTCGATAGCTTCGTTGGATCAATAATTCTTCTGCTGGTATTTTCTCGTAGTAGACTGACGGTACTTCCGGTGTCGATAAGCGCAGTAATTTTCTTGTTTCCAAACATTATTTCCTTGGTGCGTAGACTTTCTTGACTGATAGTGGTACATGTTGCCGTGGCCTTGCTTGTTTCTCTCATGAAATTCGTTGTTCTCTTCGAATGGTTCTTTCGCAGAATCGTAGAATCTTTTAAACCTGAAGTATTTCGTTTTAGCATGATTAAAAACATTTCAACTTGCATATCTTTCTCTTCGTGAATTCGATTTTGGATCCGTCGAGTTGAGTTCTCGTGGTTACCTTAATAACTTACGTGACTGGCGGATTAAGCTTCGTGATGTCGAATGTAACTCGTGATTGCTGCAACTTTCCTACTTGATCTGTCCTGCTCGAAGTTTCGTGGCGATTCAAACTGTCGGAATTTTTCTGGCGCTCTGAAATCTTGTTTTCCCCTAAAATTTCATATTATCTGGCTTTTGATTTCGGAAGGTAAGAGTCCTAACAGATATGAAATCCAGTGTTCTTTTGGAATAGTTAAACGTTGTACTTGATGTTCGAATAAGACAAAATGAAAGCTAATATCTTCTCTAACTTCATACTTACGGAGAAATTTAGATATTTCCCTGCCTTGTAATTTTTAATTATCGGATTCGTCGACCGTTGTTTATAATATGAGTAGATTTTCTAATTTTAATCGCTCTTGCTCGATTTTGCGTTGACGTTTTTTCTCTTCAATAGTAAGGGCTTCTAGAGGCAATTTTTCTTCTTTTGTTTTTCGCTTGTCTACTATACTCATAAACAAATCTTTAGCGAATTCCTCATCATAATCTGTGTCTTTAACGATTAAGTCCATAAGTTTCTTAAGAATCAGAAGAATTGGGCATTCAAGAATCAGGCTTTATATCTAATTCTTCAGCGAGGATAAACATATCTTCTCTACCTCCCTTAGCGAGGTACGATATTTTGAAATTAATGTGTGAATAGTTAAATAGGATAAATTAATTTGAGGATCTATACCGTAATCGGTTTTGCGTACTAATAATAATAATAAGTGATTTTAAAAAGAAACGCTTAACAGATCAATGAAAAGTCCCTGGCCTGACACATAGATGGCGCTACTAGAATTAAATGCATATGTTTTTTAGTTAGCCCTAACCCTCAAAAAATGCGTGTATAAATCTGACAGCTGTCGGATCATTAGTTTGTGAATTATAGCATTTTGAGTGAAGCAACTTTTGTTATTGTGAAAAAAATGGATAAAAAGGAATTTCGTGTGTTGATAAAATATTGCTTTTTGAAGTGAAAAAATACAGTTGAAGCAAAAACTTGGTTCTATGACGAGTTTCCAGACATTGCTCCAGGAAAATCAATCATCAAGGATTGGTATGCTAAGTTTAGACGTGGTGAAATGAGCACCGAAGACGGTGGACGCCCAAAAGTGGTTGTTACCGACGAAAACATTAAAAAAAAATCCACAAAAAGATTTTGAATGACCGTAAATTGAAAATTGGAGAGAGAGAGGGGGGGTGCAATTTCGAAGAAAAATACAAAGGAAAATTTTCGTCTTCATGGCCGAGTACAAGAATGTAAAAGCGAACATTATCAATCTTTTCAAGGTTAGAACCATATACTGCAGTCTCCTGATGTTCCACAGAACCAAGTTTTATTTCTAATTTATGGAGAATATAATGACGAACAGAGTTAACATTATTTTTATAGTTGACCGTATGCCAATAAACACTAAAGTGCTTTTGATCTTCATTCTTTTATATTTAATACGACCTGTTTATCAGCTAACTTCTTCGGCAAAGGGATATAACTCTTGTGTCAAAGGGTATTTTACTGTGCTCAAATCTAAATTTAAAATTTTGCAAGAATCCAACTTGAACCTCCTTGCATGAACTCTTCAAATGAATTTTCTTGAAAGTTTCTTCTAAATGTTCATATATGGTGTTTTCAATTAATTCTTTTCCTTTTTTTTTTTTTTTTTTTCTGATCGAAAATGAGGAATGAATTAATTCTAAATCACTTCCCTGCGTTTTATGTTTAATCAATTGCATACCACTTGATAGCATTCATTTCTTTTATTTTTTCCAAATGTAATTAAAAAACCTTTAAGAATCTGACTCATTTCCTTTAATGGAGTTACAGTAAATACTCTCAAAGCGTTTATGCTACATTGGTGTGCAAAACTTAAAGAACAATGTAAATTTTAAGCAAATAGCCACAAAATTGCGGGGAAGGGTAATTACGATCAGTACAATGAACACGCAATTCAGTAGAAAGGTGATGTATATTCAAATGTCAGGAACTGCAATAAAAGGAAGAATGGAGGCGCAATTAAAGACATAAGCTCCAAGAGCAAGAGAGTTCTTTCGCGAAATATGGCTAGAAGAATGATTGGAAAGCTGGAGGAGGAGCATAGTTTGACCAGTGTATCTGAAGAGTTCGAAATCAACAAAAGTGTCATTTCGTGCGTTTGGAAACCCTTCCAAACAGCTGTTAGAAAGGCTTGTGGTAGCCTCCCTTGGTAAACAACTGCAGTGGATGACCGATATATCGTTCTGCAGGCGAAAAGAGCCCGATACAGTCAGCAAGCGCCATTGCTCAGCAACTATGTACAGCAACAGGGTGACAAGTGTCGCGGTGTGAGGTAAACGGTCGGACTGAGCTCCACGTTTTCGACAGAGGTTCTGTAACCAGAGATCGCTATTGTAAGAAGGTTGATCCTTCCCCATGTTCCGAAGTGCTATTGGACCAGACTTCGTTTTTATGGATGACAATGCATGTCCACACCTGACCGCTGATATTCAGCAGCTACTGGAAAAAGAAGATATCACTCGAATGGATTAGCCAGCGTTCTCCCCTGATTTAAATCCCATATAATATGTGTGGGATGCTTTGGAGAGACGCCTTGCAGCTCGATTACATCCTCTGGGGAACACCCTGCTGCGGGTGTTGGTTTGGACAGAGGCACATGCTAATCCATCTGATATTTATTTATTAACACACCATTGAACTACGTACAACGAGCTCCGAGCGAGCATCATGTTAGAGCGCAAGTCGAGAAGAGAGAATGAATCATCTCTCGGAAGTGAAGGAGAACGCGCACCAGGGTTGCTGCCTTTGGCGAGGAG
>BMAW01130941.1:529921-543577 GCA_019974015.1 Nephila pilipes
CGGTCTCCACAATCGGTGCATAATCTGCCTGTTAGCGAACCGCTGCATCCCAACAACGGAAACAGATATTGATTGAAGAATGGGCACTCTCACCTCAAGAAATGTTGGACAATCTAGATCGTGCTAAATATGGAGAGATGGTGCGAAGCAACCATTGTAGTAAAGAGAGGGCATATTCTACACTAAGGAACATCTGCTTGTTGTTCTTCCTCACGGGTAGACAATCATGTGTAAAGATTCTGCGAGTTCAATAAAGCCTCTTTTTTTTTGTTTGATTCCATACTGTGTGCATTGTATTCATTTTTACGCAACTATGCTTTCGTCATCGTTTAAGTACAAAATTCCGTTTCTTATTTTTGAGTTTCGTATCTCCCAGATGATTTTTCGTGGAGTTATGGCAAAAAACACACCAATGTATTATCCTGTTTACTCTTCTTGGTGGGGGAAGGGGTAGAATCAATTTACATGTATGTGTAATTATATTTGAAGTACTTTGATGAGGAAAAATCAGGTTTTGATTGGAAAGCTTCGAGAAAGTTTCGAGTGGTACTTAAAAAGGCAGCAGTGTATGTCTTTTTTCCGAGTAAAATGTTTATTTCATAGATCGTAAGTTTAAACTTTTTTTCTTTTTTACTTTTATGACTTTTTATATGTTGTAATAAGGCATCTGTTCGTGAAAAGTCTTTATGACGAATATTACATGCCTGGATGGGAAGAAAACCAATACTTTAAAAAGTCATCCTTGCGATACATTATAAATGTTATCCTATATCACATCTGTCATGTACTAATACAACTTAATAATATGTAAACAACGTAAAACAATCTTCAGAAAAATAAATTTGATAAAAAATAAATTCTCTCTCTTAGCGAATCAATTTTAATTTTAAAAGTAAGAACTATTTTATGTTAGGTATGTTTAAAAAAAAGAATAAAATCATTTAAAAATTCATGTATTTTGACAATATTGAACCATTCTTGAACATAATTTAAGATTATGAAAACCAATAGAGAACTATGAAAAATATCATTATTGAAATTTATTATTTATTTGTTTTGTTATATTTTTATTTCGTTAAAACATTAAAAAAAACATGAGAGATATAAGTTTACTTGAACACTATATTTTATATATATATATATATATATATACCGAAAAAAATGCCTATTTTTCAACGAATATAAAAATATATTCATCGTAATTTAGGTTAGCACCATAATACCGTTAATTTCAAATTGGTCAAAATTTAATGTCTTAAATTAAAATGTAAATATAATATATAACAATTAAATTGTTGTTTATTTCAAAATATTAGAGTTCAGTGTTCATTCACTTAAATTGCAGAAACAAAATTCAAAATATAGTTGTTGTTAACAGAGACAATTTAATTTTTACTCTCATACTTCTAAAATTTTATACTGCTATTTAACATACTAAGCAAACAATTGCTAATGTTATAAGTTATTAAAATTTCGCAGCAAAAAATATCTAGTGTAAAACATGAATAATAGATGGCAGCAGCACCGATATTAAAGTACCAAAATTTTACTTATTTTTCTCTTGATGTTTCTTTTTCGAAAGACACCACGAAAATATATACGACTGATAAAATACCTCATGTCCCCAATTCTGTATTTGATGATACAGGTTGACCCATGACACCATTATAGAAAATCTGAGCAATTTCATAAAGTAATGAACAAAATAATTCTACTTATGAGCTTCGAGCCCAATTACTGATATATTTTTGTCCAAACGAACGCGAATGTTATAAGGAAATTATAACTTATTCAGAGCCGTATAACACTTCATAACTCTTCAACTACATTTATTTTTCAGGTACATGAAAAAGCTTTAACATAAAACTGAGTGGATCGGTTTTCTTTTTAACGTTAAAAATGCTAAGGAAAAAAAAACGATCCTTTCGATATCGTCACATTTTATGAATTCAATTTTCTAGTGAAATGCATTCTTGCAGGTATATATATTTGTAATGTACCCGCTTCTTTCTTAACATTTGGAGCAATAAATAATTAGTCAAGAAACTATTTATTCATGCTTCGAATAAAATGATCAAAATACATATTGTGTAGCGTTGACTAAATCGCATCTTAAGCCAAATATTTTGAGTGATCTACTTTATTCTATTTAATTGAGAAACTGGATCTGATTACAATATATTTCTCTGAGTAAAATCCGAGTTCATAAAAGATCGCGTATTTACTATATTGTGTGCCCAACGATCTCGCTACTTGACCAATCTCCTCTTGTATGTAATCACTCTAAAACTTCCAACCTCTCTGACAACTTCCTACTCTTTACACATCTTATATAGTTCTTTCACAAGGCAAAGTTCTTAAATCAAATGAAGCAATAAAGCAGCCCCCAAAGTTAATAATTGTACAAAGCGTGGGAGAACCCGTTACATATTATAAACAGTGTGTCATATTAGATACATTATTTACACTACAAATAAATAAATACACGCATATAATAAAAAATAAAAAATAAATACATTTATTTAATTAAAAAAAAACGATAAAAGAATTTATCTGAAACTCAAATATTGCGAATTTCAAATTATTCGTAACAAAAAATTTCCGACTTCGACACACTCATCGAAACTAACTGACCACATGTTTTGACAATAGCGATGCCAAAAAACAATATAGGTTGGGTGAATATTGGAGCACATGGGTCTTGGGACCTTTAATCTCCTGTCGAAAATGCTGTTGAATGAGTTGCTTCGGCTCATTACTAGCCCATGAATTAAAAAAAAAAATTAGAAATTAAAATTATATTTGTAACACCGTAATTTAACACTATCCTTCCTTTAGTATTAAACGGTAGCCAGAAGGCGCTACTTATTCTTTTGGATGGAAATTCCTTTTCTTTCCCAATTGGGGTTTTTTGGAAGGAGATCGCACGAGCACTAGGAAGGGAAGAATCTTTCTTTGAAAGATGGTGTGATGTATTCTAAAATCTGTGTTTTATATATGTTTTTGTATCCTGTCTTGTGTTGTGGAACGAATCGAATATTAAATATTATTTGTTCTTGTATCTATCCCAGATTTAATTATTTTGTCCTAAAATAATAACAACACTGGAGGGATACATTGGCACCCGAACGTGTTTTCTGCCCCGTTGGACATGGTTTTTTTTTTTTCTTTGATCAGAACGTGTATGCAATTTTCACCCCGTGTATGTAATTTTCAGTGTGTGTCGACCGATACTTATTTTGAAAGTGCTAAAATGTTGTGAAATATCATCCTGATATTAAATCGAAGAAGAAAAATCATCCTAGATTTATGTGTGCAATTTATGCCGATTGTATTTAAGAAATATATATATATATATATATATATATATAGTTATTGGTCATTCATGAGCTAGCTATCCTATTGGTCAAGAGTGTTGTCTCGTAAGTGACAACACTCTCGAGTTGTCCCTTACAGTTTACAGTACTTAATCTGGGAATATGTTAAGATTTTGGATTCAGAGAATTCTACCCATTTGAGATTAAATTAATCCCAGATCTCTCTTCAGACCACAATCTTGTAACATTAACATTTAATTTTTACATCCCCAAAGAAAATATCTCTAATCCCCTCAAGACAAACTAGTGTAAATTCTATACAAATATTCAAAGTAGAGTCAATTACTTCGATCATATCAACATCAACTTCTCATCTAATCTTGAGGGAAAAGTCATCGAACTCACTGGAGTAATTAAATATCCACAAAAGGAAGCTTCTTCTCCTATCAAAAATGTTATCGCCACTTATGGCCTAAACCATATCAAAAACCTTATCAGAAACAAAAACAGAATTAGAAAAAATTATCAAAGATTCCTAGACCCTACAGTAAAAACCGAATTCAATAGAATCACGTCAACTATCAAAAAGAAAATCAAAAAATTATCTGATGAGTGTAGGAATTCCCAGCTTCTCTCCCTGAACACGCAGGATAACTCACTTTGACAAACTTCCCAGATGTTTAAAAATAAGAAAGTAAAATTCCAAATCTAAACTTCACCCAAGATATTGCAATCACAAATAAACAAAAATCTGGTCTACTTGCAAATTCTATTGTTCAAAATTTCTTAAAATTCCTAATATTCATACTAACTTTCATCGACCTCCTAATTTCATACTAATATTGATAAATAAATCTCAGATAAAATTAATGTCTTCTTCCAAATTCCAATTAACACTTCCATTGAACCAGCTCTTCCGGATAGAGTTTTCAATTATATCAAGAAAATCAACTCAAAAAAAGCACCTGGCAAAAACAGAATTTCTAATAAAATGATAAAAAATCTTCCTCCTAAACTTATTTTCATTATTACTTATCTCATTAACGAAATCTTATAAAACTAAAGCATTTTCCTAACTCTTGGAAAAGTTCAATCATTTTTCTCATTCTTAAACCCGGAAAGGACTCACGCAATCCAGATAATTACAGACCACAATTTCGCTTTTACCCACCTTATGAAAGTTAACTGAATCAATAATACTCACAAGACTTCGTAACTATATGGATGAAAGCAATTAGATTAACCCAAGTCAATACGGCTTCACAAAGAAATTATCAACTGTTCACCCCTATCTGAATTAACTGAAACAATAACATCTGGATTTGAGAAAAGTAAATCCACAGGAGATATATTTTTAGACATACAAAAAATTTTTGACAGAGTGTGTATTGACGGCCTCATCTACAAGCTAATCATTAACAACTTTCCACCCCCGCTAATATACTTAATAAATTCATACATTAGAGATAGAACTTTCTAGGTTAAATTAATGGACTCTCCTTCTATTCCTCACCCAATTAACAATGGTGAAATTCAAGGTTCAATAATGGAGTCAACCCTTTTTAATATTTTCATTAATTATATCCTAAATTACTCACTCACTAGTATAAGTCTTTATCCCGACGATACAGCCATTCTAGCAAAATTTAAAATCCCCAAAAGCATTAAATCTCCATTTGAAAACACTTGAAAATTACTTCGACACATGGAAAATAAAAATTAATATGGACAAATCGGCTGCAGTAATCTTCACCAAGAAAAGAACCAATCCACCCCCTCCACCATCCTTTATGTGAAAGAAATTCCATGGTTTGAGTCTACGAAATATTTAGGTGTATTATTCGATAAAAGACTCACATTCAAACAGCATATTTTACACACGCAAGAAAAATTCCGCCGACTAACTAAAAAATTATTCCCCTTATTGGACAGAATTCCAAAATGACTAACGAATGTAAAAAGCTTCTCAAAACCTCCATGATGCATCCAATAATTTCTTATGCTTGCTCGGTCTGTAAAACGAATATCAAAATTCTTGAAACTGCTAAAATTACCAGTTTAAGAATGATGGCAAAAGCCAAGGGGTTCATTAAAAACTCAAAAATCAATAAAATTTTCAATATCAAGACCTTTCACAAGCATATTGTGGCGTAGTGGCAAAAAAAATATTTCGAGGCATCAATTTTTAATTACAAAATCATTTATTAACATCTTCATATCACTCATATATGAATACACCAGCATTCAACTACAGAGCTCTGCTCTCGCCGAGGACAACGTCTCGTCTGCGAAACTGTCTGGCGTCTGGGCGAGCAGCGTAACAATTTCAGCTGTTGTAAAGGGAAATGACGTCAATCAAATAGAGTATAACATTTCCAAGAATAAAGTAACAAAGAAAAAAATATGTTTGCAAACCATGATGTCACAATATTCAAGATATTGTTCGGAATGTTTAGTCTTTTATCTTTGAAATACATAAAATTAGTCGAACACTTTTATTCATTAGTTCCGCTAAAGTAAAAACGCTGCAAGTAAGCTAACCTTTCGGACTGTTGCTAATCCGGCAAAGTGAAAAACGTTACAAAGAAATTGTTTCCAGATTTACAAGTATTTTAAATATTAACAATTAAAATTTCAAAAGTTAATAATTTAAAGTAATATTTACAATAACACAAAAATAAATACAGTGGTTAAAATAAAATGCAAAATACTAATTTACAAATGCCTAAATATAGAATTATGAAATTAAGAGTTAGCAAAGAATTGAACAATCGTTGTCCCAACAATATCTGAATTAACTTCTTTAACTCCCTTCAAAACAGAAATAATATCCGCATGCAAAATCTGGAATTTTATCAACCTCATCCAAAAATTAAAAGACCAAGAACTATTCTCCATGTCTCCTATGAACTGCCGTAATATTGATTTTTTTCATAAATTTATTTATTAAAATTTCATTTTATCCTGTTCTTAGTTTTCTAAAACCCCATTCCGGACTAGCTCCGCCCTCTGATTTTACTTTACAACGCGGCAGCCATAGCAGCAGCACACTTCAACCAATAGCATTTTCTCCTCTCAACCATCGTGAACTGTACAGAAAAATCAAGAATTTTCTCCATCTCTCACAAAATTTGTTCTCCTTAAATATTCTCAAGCATTTGCATAATTTTTAACAGTTAAAAATAATTTCCACTATTTTTCTAACATCTGGCCAAACGTAGAAACCAACGGAAAGCTAGCTCACAGAGTCCATTCTGACAGGAGGTCAGAGTCTAACCGGACTAAGTATTCCAGCAAACTTCGTTCCATTCGCTCCTTTCCTGAAGTCACGAACTTTCTCTCCATCTTCACCTGCAAGATTTCACCTTCTTACCACCTACAGAAGAAGAACAATTCTCATTGGATACCCTCCTACCACACCCAAGCCTTTTCTAATGCAACGCCGATTGGCAGATAATATCTCTTTAAACAATGCACAACCTCCCCCCTTCTCATGTTTCATCTAGCTATACTGATTAGGACTTTAGGCCAATTGCGCAGGCAGAGCGCCCGTTTAAAGTTCTATTAAAGATTTTCATTTTGGAATAAAATTCAATTCCACTCTTCATTCGCTGCTTGGTAGTCACCATGACTGGTCGGAAAGACAGTAATTCTTTCGAACATACGTGTGACGTAAGCCTAACGATGGAGATCGCAGGAAATCTCTAATAGGACACGAGCCATATCCATTCCATCGGAATACTGTAAAAATGTCTCATTAATCGAAAAGAAAATTAAATGCAACCAGCAACAGATCCTTTATCTGAATTTGCTGATAAAGATTGAAGAAGCTGACCCTGAAAGCACAACTATACTGGAGTTATCCTGTGAATTTCAAAACCTCGAGCAGAACCAGACACAACTAAAAGGAGAGTTGGTACACTTGTTATCTTACCCAGTTTATAATTGCCACCATAATATTAAAAAATCAATTAAAATATTAGGAAAAAGCTCCCTGAGTCGGTCATCCGACCCGTTACTTTAAATTTAAATGAAACTATAAAAAGTTAAAAAGCACGATAACGAGAGATTCATCTCCTGAATTAAAACATTTAAGAAAATTAAACACAATGACTCTCAACCTAAATTACTCTAAGCAATCCATTCAATAAGTTCGCCAAATTAAATACTTAACGCAAATGAAACTCCTCTGCCGGCTCCCCCAACTTGAATTTTTAGAAAATTCAGCCCATAATAATGAGACTGATTGCAAATTATACCCTAATTCTCCAGCATATAAATAAATCTCATCCCAAAGTATCTGTAAGCTCTCAGGCGACTATATTAAAATAAATCCAAATACCGAAGGTGAACATAGAAAAATTACCACCTACCTAAAAAATGAAAAAATTGAATTTTATATCGTCCGACCAATTCATAACAGACCTATTAAGGCAATGCTTAAAGGACTTCCATAGAACACAGATATCGATGAAATCAAAAGTATTTCTCATTGTAAACATCTGTTTATATATGTCAATCGTTTTTGACTCTTCAAAAATCCCAAGAAGCCACGCAATGATATAATTGTAATTTTTTCCACCATGCTTCAGAAACTGTTCTATGAAAACCCAATACTTAAAGTGTGGTGAAAACCATAAAACAAGTGACTGCTATATAAAACAAAAAATTGACAAGCACATCTTTATCAACTGCAAAGGAGCACGTTGCTTCATGCCCCTTATTCCGGAAACAAAACTCAATAACAATAATCAATAACTCAGTATTTTAAACATTCAAAGGAAGGTCATGAAACCCCATTTAATCTGTATTATTTCTATATATTGCTACGTAATTTTTGTGTTTATAATACCAACATGTTAGTAAGAGCTTTATTTCTAAATTTACCATTTTTAAGGTTTCAGATAATATAATTTCAATGTGTAGGTAAAATTGTTAATGAAAATTTTCATAAGTGTTCTCTACGAGTAATGAATCAGACTATAAATTATCTAAATGTAAAATGTTGTTTATTATCTCATTGATGATGATGGAATTTCAAGTATAGCTGAGAGTGCAGACAGTTCTTTGGCAATAAGTAAATTTTTTGAATCTCTGATAATAAAATACAGTGTACTGCTTTGAAAAAAAAAACATATAAACTAATATTAATGATCCATAACTGTCATGATATGAAAATGCTAATGTACTTTGTAGAAATGTTACATAATTAAAGGTTAATTTATGTTGTGGGTATTTGCTGAATATTTGTATTGCAGATATTTTAGAAGAAGATTGTATGTGTCATAACTTTCATATATATGTGTAAAATGTTTTTTTGAGAATATATTCATCTTTTGTTTTGATTATGAAGGAGATTAATGATGCTGTAAATGTATATTTGATTAGTCTTACTTTCTTAAGCAATCAGCATAAGTTATTGGTACCTGGGCTATCAGCATAAATGGTTGCCAAAGTAGATTATTTTAATGGGAAAGTTATATGTGGAGATGATGTATTTAATGTAATAATTTTGCGGAAATAATTTTTGTATATGGAATCACAGTATTTGTTACTGTATTCTTGGAAATGATATACTCCCCTTGAATGACGTCATTTTCCCTTACAACAGCGGAAACCGTTACGCTGCCCGCCAGACAGTTTTGGAGTCGAGACGTTGGCGAGAGCAGAGCTCTGTAGTTGAATGGTGGTTATGAAGATGTTAATAAATGATTTTTCTAAATAATTGATGCCTCGTATATTTTGCCCCAATGCCCACCATATTTACTGGGGCTGAAATAGTATTCATCACAGAGGCATCCAATGCAAAGATTTCATTGATCATCGAAATAATAGCCCCACGCACACCTACATGATTTGGGTATGAATCCGCCTCCACCATTGTCTTCGCTTTAGTGCGTAATATTCATTGACCGAGAGAGATGAACTACCTATCTGAACTTGATTCTGATCATAACCCGATCATCATAAACTTCTAATCGAAATACATTTCCAGGCCGTACAGTTATAACTAACAGGGAGTTTTTCCGGGAAAGCATTACAAAAAACATACACCCAATACTCCAAACAGTGGAGAAGATGTTAATAGGCAGGTTCCCCGAATTAACGAACCAAATTCTAGAGAAGCTCAATCCCTTGCATCAAAACCAACCAAAAAGAACCAACAAAATTTTATCAGCACAAAAATTAGAAATTTATTTAACGAACGCAATAGAGCAAGAAAAATTTTGCAATACTCAAGAAACCCAAATAATAATAAAAAATGCTAAGCAATCTCCAAAATAAAATTTAAAAAAAGTCTGTGAATTTTCACAAAAATCCTGGGAAGATATACTTCTTTTGTTAGAGTCCGAGGACAGCTCCCTCTGTGGGATGTCCGAAGCACCATGACAGAAGCGTTCTCGCATTTTTGCCCTTAAAGGTTAAAACAGTATCGCTTTGTCAGATGCAGATAAAGCAAAAACAATAGCTCTTTCCCAAGAAAAACAATTTCAACTTAATAATATTTCAAACCCAGAATGTGACTTTAAAACAGAACATATAGTCAAAAATTTTTAGCTAATGGTAACATTCTCCGATTCTCCACCACTTTCCCTTGCCTAACCCTCTGAAATTCTCAGATATATTCAAAAAATCAAAATTAAGAAGTCCCCTGGAAGGGAAGGAATTGCAAATAAAATTATTTAAAGTCTTCCGGTTAAAGTAATTTTTGTTATCACCACTATTATTAATAACATTTTTAAATGTGGTCATTCCCCACAGCCATGGAAAATAGCTGTAGTCATTCCTTTTATTAAACCGTGTGAAGATTTTACCCTCCCGCATAGCTACCGTCCAATTTCACTTCTACCGATTCTTAGCAAATTTGCTGAAAAAGTCATCATGAATAGATTAAACGATCATCTAAACACCAATAATATTCTCATTCCACAACAACATGGTTTCAGAGTAAAACTCTCAACCACCCATAAGTTTCTTCGTGTTGTAGACACATAAAATCTGGATTTAATAGGAGGAAAGATAGATAGGTATTTTGAAGATATTTTGAAGGCCTTCGACAGAGTTTGGCATGTGGGATTAATTTTTAAATTAATCAAAATTCAAACTTCTCCACCTCATCAAAATTATTACCTCCTACCTTCAAAATAGATTATTTACATTTGGAGTAAAAAATACCTTTTTCTCAAAATAAATGCATCACTGCAAGTGTCCTCAAGGAAATCAGAATGAGCACCAATTTTATTCAATACCTATATAAATGTCTTTTGTTGTTGTTTTTAGTTTAGTTTTTATTAACGCAGCACTAAGCAACACGAGGGATATTGGGGACGGACCTAGTAATTTTGAACCTCTGTCAAGTGACGAGGACGACACTTGAGCTGACACCCCCTCTCCTAACTTCCACACCACGCCATCGGGAAGACGCTACATAAATGACATCTCAAGATCAAGATACAGAAATACTTGTGTGTACTCTGATGACACAGCAATATTGGCTCAAAATGAAAATCCCTAAATCATAGATCATACCCTCAACAGACATCTTACGAGACTATAAGATTGATTTTCTCCCTGGAAAATTACTCTGAACGCAAGGCCGTCTTCTTTTGTCGTAAAAATAAAATAAAAAAGCACAGAATTTTCATCCAAAACGTTAAATTCCTCTGGTCTCAGCACACCAAATATTTTGGCGTGACGTTTGTGACGATGGGCTATTCGCGATTTCTCATCGCTAACCTTGGGGACTTTTAATTAAGATTGATTGCTTTTGCTAAACAACCTTTGTCCGACCAAAAATGAAATGTGATTATGTAAAGCAGGTAGAAATGAAGTGAAGCGGGAGAGTTAAGAAATATATAAACTCAGACTGAGAGCCGCGATAAAGAGGTTGAAGTAAAGGTTGAGTGGTTCGAGAATATGAGGTTGAGTGATTCGACATGATGAGGTTGAGTGATTCGAGTGTTCAGCAATTGTTCCAGAGTCAGAGTTGAAGTCGGAGCCAAGAATCGTTACAAGTTATCCGGCTAATTAATGTATGTTTGAAGTCAAGGAAAGCTTAGTGGTAAGAGTCAGTTAGATTATTACTGGTAGATTGAGTTAAGACAGTTAAGACCCTTGTCCGGGAGAGCATTTATAATTGTTGTTATATTAACAAGCGGCTAATAAATTGTGTATTTATTGTTCTAACGTCTCTTAGATCGACTTATTGATTCTTAATGTTTAAACATTGAGTTTAGCTATGGCACAAGAAGCAACCCTGAATGGGCAACCATCACACGGTAAATAAATCACTCACTTTATAAATCACTAAATCACTCACTTAAATAAATCACTTAAACAACATATCACACTCATTAAAAAAAAAAATTTGAGGTAACGCTCGAAAAGTTAACAATTTCATCTCTCGAAATTCAAAAATGAATATTAAAAACAAGATGCTTATCTGTACTCTGATTCCAAAACCAATCATTACTTACGCTAGCCCAGTCTGGGGGCCTGCATCAATTCTTTGGTAAAAACATAGAACATGATGTTAAGACAAACTTTGGCTTCTCGATGGTTTATGAGGAACGAAGATATTCGGCATTCTATTAATAGTCCTACCCTAAAAAATTTCATAGTTCAAATCGCAAGACTCCGTAATATCTTAATGTAACAGTTAAATGTTTCCAACTTTAATCTACCATTTTTTCTATTTAAATTCTAAATTTCCCGATTCTCAAGATTCATACACTATAAACGTTGCTTCCTTTCGGTACAACTTTTTCTACGAATAGGATAGTTCGCACTCTGGTGAGCTACGCCTTCACCGGTCTGAGAAACCTTCACTCTCTGGTTCTTCACCATTGCGATAAACAGCTCCATGATTGGCCAGTCACCTAAAAGAATCTTCAGGAGCAAAACTGATCTCAGCTTATAGCAAAACTTCTTTTACAAACATAATGATTTTAAATTTATCTTTAATGCATTTTATTAATTTTAAGTGAAATTTCTATTACTTTTAAGTGGCAATGTTTTTATATTATTTCTTTAAATCTAAAATTAATTCCTGGTCATCTAATATACCATTGCAACTCATTTATACAGATTTCAAGATTGGACCTCAAAGGACCTATGTGTTCCGCTAACCATCCAATCTGTTTGCAGTTAGTGGTAGTAAAAGAGTTGAAACTAAAAATTAAGAAGAATGAAATTTAAAGTAGAAATTTTCTGGTCTATTGATGCAATTATCTAAGTTATAATCATCAATTCTTTGGAGGCCCCTGTTGTCGATGATTTAAAGAGTTGCGAAAAATTTTCTTGAGATATGAACAATAAAGTCATTTAGGATAGAAATTGGAGTTCCGAATGTCTTCGTTTCGCATAAACCAGCGAGCATTTAGTATTTTACGGAGCATCATAATTTGTGCATTTTCCAAAGAATTGATATGCGTTTTTGCTGCATGCCCTAAATTGGACAAGTGTCAATAAGGTCTGAGTATCGGAGCATTTTATTATTGGTACTCATTTTTGAGTTCTGTGAGATTAGGGGCAAAATTTTTCTCGCTTTTTCTCGGAATTTCTGTTTAATTAGTGTGATATGTTGTTTGAATGTGAGAGCTTTATCCGACGTCCCATCCAAATATTTGGTGTGCTGAGACGAGTTTAATGTTTTGGATTTCTGCGTTTTTTATTTTATTTTTACGAGAAAAGAAGACCTGTTTTATTTGCATTCAAGGCAATTTTCCAGAGAGAAAATCAATCTTCTAGTCTCGTAAAATGTGGGTACGAGCTATGATTTGGGGGTTTTCATTTTGAGGCAATATCGCTGTGTCATCAGCGTACATACAGGTGATGATATTTCTAGTTCTCGGTTTGTCATTAACGAAAATATTGAATGAAATTCGTCTTATTTGACTGCCTCGTGGTACGGAAGTAGAGGTATTTTTTTTTATTTTGGAAAAAGGTATTATGACAGAGAAAGATCTGTTTTGAAATAATTTAATGATGCGAGAGGGACGTTCGAATTTTTATCAGTTTATAAATTAATCCTTCATGCCAGACTCTATCAGAGGCTTTCTGGATGTCAAGAAAAACTACACTGGTTGATTTCTCCTTATTAAATCTGGACTTGACGTGTTCAAAACGACACAGAAAAGCGGTCATATAATCTATTTAAACTTATTTTTTCAGATAATTTGATGAGTATTGGTAACAAAGAAATAGGGCTATAGCTATCTGGGAGGGGAGAATCTTTACCTTATTTAATAATAGAAACGACTGCTGCGATTTTCAATGGTTTTGAAAAATGTCCAATTTGAACATTTTACCAATAATAATGGTGATTATAAAGATGACT
>BMAW01130941.1:551259-567810 GCA_019974015.1 Nephila pilipes
TGTATATATATATATATAATAACATACATACATACATATATATCCAAATATAATATATATTGATATACTATATATATATATATATATATATATATAAACATACATACATGTAATATATATATATCTATTATATATATATATATATTAACATATATATCAATGTATGTATGTATATATATATATATATATATATATTATTATCATATACAAACAATATATTATATTCATATAATAACTTTCATATGGTTATAACATTATTATTATATATAGAGGTATCATCATACATAATATATATATATATACATATATATGTATATATGAATAAATCATTTGTATACATACATTAATATATATATATATATATATGTATATATATATATGTTATATAGGGAATTTAGAAGAAGTTTTGTCTTATTCATTTACAGTTCAGCTTTACATCACTCTCTGCGACCATTATAATTCTTCTACCATTAACTTGCACCAACCAATTCTAGTTTTCGGCATCACTTACATTTCATTAAAAATCAACTGTAATTTCAAATCTTTTCAATTTATATGCTGTGTAGATGCTGTTACTATTTTTTTTCATTTTGATATGTGTGAATACATCTTGAAGCTTTAAAGAAAATTCAGTCTTACTACTCAATATTTCGAATCTTCATTTCTTTGATTTATGAAGTAATTTTTCCATATTTGATTTGTTGATAATTTTTTTAATATTATGATTTAATTCTTGTAGATTACTCGAACTTTTTTCTTTTTTAATCACGAGTAACTTCTGTTTGGCAATTTGGATTTCCCATCAGCCTACCGAGCTCATGGGAAGGCTGTACCATTAAACTAGTTTAACCCCTTCATTCGATCCCCTCAGCCCGATATTGCTTTTTGACTTGCTGTCCATATTTTCATTTTTTCTTTCATTTTTACATTCTTAGGATTTCACTTATTAAATTTTGAAATTATTCTTTTCATAAATTTTCAGTATATATATATATATAAACAAGTGTGTGTGGTATGTATACATGATATTAACACAGCATGTGTATACTATATATATATTACTTATTTATACTATGTACCTATGATTATATATATTAATATTATTATCATGTATGTATGTATATAGATATAGGTAATATATAACTACAATAAGTATATATATGATATATATATATATATATAGTAGTGCTCCTATATTTCTTCCCAGAGGCATTCTTTTGAGATCTGACAAAGTAGAAATAGTCCTATGGGCAATCAGAAATACGGTGGATGAGGAAGGATTCGAAGCCCAATTCCTGGATTTTGCACTATCGTTTTCACTGACTTGTGACCGGTGCATTTCTGGCAGCAGCACTTTTTTTCTTCAAGTCGACGCTTTTCAAGTGATTTCATCCTTCAAACGGTCCAATAACGCTATGTAATATCGCTGTGATGGTCTTTCCTTTTCAACAAAAGTCAATGAAAATTATTCCATGCATCCTAAAATACTTGCTAGCACTGTTTAAGCGTTTTCCCTATGCTTTGGTTGGGTTCATCGTGTACCTCCACTCGGATGACGACTCGATTGGACTTCGAGGAAATGGATGAGCCTGTTTTCACCATTTCATATCATTCCAATCAACAAACTCGGGTTTATTACAGATCTCATTCAAACAATGTTCCGAATAATCAACTCGTCGTTGTTTTGGTCAAAATTAAACTCACTTGCCTTTTCCGCTTCGCACAGAGCTTTCTCATACCCAAATATTCGTGTATATATATATATATATGCATTTAATGATGTCATTGAGACTGTTAATTTAAAAAATTCTGCCACTGTTTTAAGAACCCTACCCCTGAGTGCGAATTCAGTGAAAAGGCGTAACCATGAAATGAGCGAAGATGTGGAAAATAGTGTGGTTTCGGAACTAAGGTATTTCTATTCAACTTGATGAAGCCACTTTTAGTAGTTTTTATCTTCTTATGGCTTATGTAAGATATCTTAGTAAAATAAATCGTCAAATTATTTGCGGATTTTATTTGCTAAGTATCTTGAAACTGACACAAAAGGAACAACAATACAACAGTGCTTGAAGGAACAAGCATAAAATTTCAATAAATAATACAACTCCAGTACCTACAGATGGGGCGCTTACAATGGTAGGCCGCTACCAAGGTTTTGTAGCTTAAGGAAAAAGTACCTGGTCATTGTCTTACACAGAACCCATCTAGTAAAAAATATCTCAGTAATGATCTTCATTATGCATTACAATTGTGTATCAAATCAATTAATTAAATTAGAGCACAATCTCTTAAGACTCTTTGCTAAACTTTGTGAGGAAAATTATAAGTTCCAATTATTACACACCAAAAGACGATGTTTCTCAAGAGGAGAATGTTTACAAAGACTTGTATAGTTTGAAATAGTTGCAGAATTTCTAGCAGAAATTAATCTAAATTATCAGATGTATTTGTCAGATGTATTTGCAGTCCAATATTCAAACACGTTTCTAAGGAAAAGATGTAATATTAATTCAAGCACGGACAATTATTTTAAGTTTTCAAATAAAATTAAACTTGTTTAAGTCTTCATTGTTACGTAACGATTTTCAATACTTTTCAAATTTACGACAATTGGATATAAACGGATTACGGATCGGATATAAAAGTTGGAAACGTATTCAAATCATCTCCAAAAATTAAGCGGTGATTTTAAATTATACTTTTGAGGTATTGAAAATATGGATATCCAAGAATGGATTATCGCACCATTTTCTGCTCAAGTTGAAAATAGCGACAGCCATTAACTAGATGAAGCGATTTATTTTTTATATGACCTTGAAGCACAGATGCTTTTTAATAATTTAACTTTAAGTAAATTTTAGACGGATATGATGAAATATTACACAGAAATATCCAAAAGTTTGTAATACGTCTTTTACCTCCTTAATTGCATTCCCAAGCTCATATATGATTGAATGTGGCTTCAGTCATGTTAATTCTATTTTAACAAAGAAGAGAAATAAGGCGATTTAAAGCTGAAACTAACAAATTTTGAACCAAACATTGATAATCTATCCAAGCGTCATCAAACACATCCTTCTCATTCATTTATGCAAAAATTAGTTTTTGTCGAAGTAAAACAAATTATTAAAGTAACAAGTAAGCTTCTTTTTTATAATATTTTTATAGAGAGGGTCGAAAAGAGAATTATAAGATTTTGGGGGTCGATGATCAAAGAAGTTTGGCGGCCCTTGCTCTAAACATTTATACCACACCACCGACAGGACAGTGAGTCTCGACTGATCAACCCCTCTAAACGGTGAATCCTTAATGGCTTCAGGACTCGAACCCCCGACTGGACGGAAACAACCCGGCGAGGTTGCAAAGATGACCACTAGGTTTGTGAGGCCATAAAAGTAATTGTATAAAATAAATCAACAATACTACCTTCGAAATCTTTCAAAGAAACTTGACAAGAAGAGTCCTTCTGGTGTAGCTTGCAATTTAAAAAAAGCTGTGTAGTACTGCCCTGTAGTGGTTGGAAAAGTAAGCAAAAGTCATCGAAGCATATGAAAAATAATTCGTGAAATATTAGCTACTCAGAACCAAGAAGAGGTTTATAAGCTTTGTTTTAAAAAAGAAATATATTTGCAATCAGCGCAACATTTTTTTTCACAACATTTTTTAATATGAGTGAATTCTTTACAAAATATTGGTGTGCTTGACCATCGGTGCGTAGCATCTCAAAGAGTTTTTAAATATGGAAAAATGTTGTTTAGAATTATTGTTTGGTTCTAAATGCCTCGGTGATACTTCAATCTTATGCACCCTTAGAAGGAGATTGCCTGTAATATCTCAATCAAAATGTATCACAGCCTGGGTCCTGCTACTAACAAAGCGGAAAATTTTCTTCACAAAACGTGTCCTTGCACTAATCACCTCAAGCTTTAATTAATTTCAACAATTCTAAAACTGGACTAATCTAATAATTCCGTCCGGAATCATCATAAACTTCCCACCTACAATCAATCTTGCGCCCCCCGCTGAATTTATTTCTCTTCGTCTTATTTTTTCCTCTTCATAAAAAAGCCATAATTCACTCTCGCTAGAGTCGTTCCAAAACCACCCCCACCCTTAAAAAACAACATATCCTTGCCCCTCACTGACCTGTCACTTCCTGATCGTTCCACACGGGAGATGTTCCGTTTTGTTCTTTCAATGCTAAAATCGTTTGCTCGCATTTCCGATCATCCCCAGGTGGTAGGTCGTTAAGGGGCGGATGTGCCCTTCGGTGAGGTGGAAAGGGCAGATTAATGGGCAAATCGGCTCGTTTTTCCTTGATCAGCCAAACGAGACCACTCTTGTTTCCAGTGATTTCTATCGCTTAGGGCGCAAAATGAGCTCTCCATCTCAAGCTCTTCGAGTGCCTGCCAGGTGTGAGCAGATGGGGAAGGTTCCTTCTACAGCAGCACGCATTGTTTAAAAGTGAAATGCAACCTCGTGCTTGATCAAATTGAATGGGAGTTTCACCCATGAATGCAACAAAGTAGTCACTAACAAAAGTAATTAACGCTGATAAGCGAAAATTTCTAAATACTGGAAAATGCTTTTGCTCACTACTTCTTAGATTTTCATCTAATCCTTAGTTTTAAATTTTTACCTGACAAACACCTGGTCATGACTAAAAGCACTTAAGTGCTTTCAGCAACACGATGGTTATTGGCAGCGTCATTTTGATTCTTCTCAAGTGACGGCACCTGAGCTAACACCCGCTCTCGAAACTTCCACACCTCGCCAAAAGGCAGGAATCGGTAGGTATGTTAGATAAATAATTGGCTACCTGGGATCAACTAAAGCTTTTTGTAGTTTGTTTTTACCCATAAAATGTACGGGTGTTGTTTTGGGACTTACTTTTTACTTGCTCTGATTATACATGTGATCCGCCACCACGATGAAGTTTCCTATGTATCATATTGGCTCGTGAGAGTGATCATTTTCCGACGCTATGTCATTTGTGTTTGCGTTTATTTTCTATAATTTTATTTATATGACGAACAATTCCTTTCAGATGAATTCAATTTCGGTATGAAAATGAACGATTCCAAGAAATATTGAGAAGCTCTGAATCACACCTATTATTTAAAACTTTTAGAACAAATCCTGAGTATTGGACTACACGGGGTCATCGATGCTGTATTTTCAACGGGTGATTTTAATGCTGCGGCGTTTATAAAAGCACATTTAGCATATCATTTTTTTTACGTGGAAGACTTTATAAAAACACACATTTAAAAAACAATCTTGTAAAAAATAAACTTTATAAATGAATTGTAGATCACCTATGCCGCTGTTTTTATCCCTTATTTTTACTATGTTTATCATACAAGTTGTAATCAACACATTGTTGTGTCTAAAGAATTTTTACGCATGCTTCATGTATTTTATTTTCTTGTGTAATAACAGAAAAAACATACGAGTATGCATGAAAAGAAAGTTATATTCCATGTCATTAAATATTGTAATTTCTTTTGTTCCTTAAAAATCATATATGTAGGCACAAAACATAAATATAATATTTTAGTTTGTAAATTATACGTTATATAAATAAATGAAGTGTTCTCTCTCTCTCGCGCGCGCTAACTACAAATACTACTATTTGAAAGACAGTACTTTCGACAATACTTGCCAAGATCTTTTTTCTAATTAAAATGTTATATTTTTTTTTCAGATAATTTTTCAATTCAAAGTCTACGAGAGTGGCTCAAAAGTACCTATATTTGATGACAGTTAGCATTGCTAGGGCAAGTTCGTGTTACCATTGGGTACCGCCATTTGTCAAACTGTGTAGAATAATAGGTTAGTTTGAATTGCTGCCACGTCGATTTATCCTTATACCCTGAGTAAAACAATAGGTTGCTGCAAAGATGTCGAAGAAGGGAGTCATCATGGAAGAGTACAGTGCATTCAATTTCTAGGACCCATTCCTAGCACGAGTAATTTTTAAGTCACTTGAATTTTAATAAAAGTGCTTCGAGACATTTGCCGAAAATTTATTGATTTGTCAGTGTTGTTCATATACCTCTGTTTGAGAATGATAGTTTTGGAATAAATTAAACGTTTTCATTTTCTGGCTCTCTTCGCTTTCGTTAAAGAATTTAGCCAAACTGTTCAGATAGGTGAAAAAAATTTCTCCGGTATTGGTATACGTATTCGCAGTAAATGGATTGAAATAATTTGAAAACTGATTCACTGTTCTAATAACTCTTTTTAAAGTATTAAAAATAATGTACCGAAAAATGTTTCATTATTTCAAAGCAAAATTTTAAATAAAAACAATATGAGCTTATATACAAAACTAGATTATTCCCGTATGAAAAACCGAAAATATTAATAAACAATATTAAATAATGTGACCTGACAAACTCTAAAACAGATATTTCCATATCACTTTTCGATTCGCTCCACGTTCTTAACTTTCATGCGAGCAATTATCGGCTGAGTGATTTGCCTATATTTTCATTGCAGGTTGATTGAATGATTTGTTAATTGCTAACATCGCATTTAAAACCAAAACGGGATCTACTGGCGACGGATCTCGTTATTTTGAGCTACGGTCAAGGACACGTGAGCTGACTCCCGCGCCTTCTAACTTCAACAACATCTCAACTGGGGGGGGGGGATGGAGCCTCAATAGATCTGACGTGCATCAGCCCCGCTACACAATGGCTCTTTAGTGGATTCAATCACACGACTCGACTTTTAATATAAGAGTAGAATTCTATTTATGCACTACGTCACACACACAAGTTTCACAGCAAAACTTTATAACAGGAATATATAAAACTTTATTTTGTTTAGTAACGCAAACTAAATTTTCTTTTAGGATGAAAAAAATAATAATAATTTGTAAAGAATAAGTAACATAAATATTTGATTGGAATCAGCTTTAAGCAGAATTAAGTCAAATGTTTTTAATATATAGTTCCCTTGATTGATTGATTTCAGCAAACAGACATTCCCTAGCTAGACCAAAAAAAATGTGTTATAAATTTGCAACAAAAATGCAACGATTGAAATTATTTAAAAGTAATTCAAATTCTTATATTTTTTTTCGTTTTATTAGTTTATTGTAATTAAATATTTAATGAGATATCTGTGTTTGATACTGTCTGTTTATAAAATTGAGTTTTTTGGACAGGTCTACTATCCATTATTTTCCCATGCAGTGACAGATTTTTATTCTTTGTGTTATTCGTTGCAGGTAATTCTGGAAATGAATTTGGAATACGGGAAGTAGCTTCGATTGAGTAGAATCAATTGAACCTTAAGGAACGTTCAAACAATCGAACATCTTCAAAAGATTGTTCTGATTATATCCCTGAATGAGTATATGATATTTATA
Source organism: Nephila pilipes (assembly GCA_019974015.1). NCBI lineage: Eukaryota > Metazoa > Arthropoda > Arachnida > Araneae > Nephilidae > Nephila > Nephila pilipes. The sequence goes on from BMAW01130941.1 coordinate 558,644, forward strand.
GAGTAAACGAAAAAAATATGGAGTGCTTTTTTTTTTTTTTTTTTTTTTTTTTTGTCAAATAAATTAACTTAAAACGAACTTTTCCCTTTGAAACGAAATAAAAGATCTCAGTGCTACCGGTTTTTTTTCCCGCTTGTTTTGAGAAAAGAAAGCATTGGAGCATTCTTTCGAGTTCTGAAAATCGTTGGGGAAGCAAAGAGGGACGTATCGTTCAACTGAATTGCATCCTGGGCGTATTCCAAGGTCTGCACTGAAACGGAACCGAAAGGATCCGTTTCACACTTATGAACATTTGTGAAATACCTGGAAATCGTAGGTCATACCGGTTCGGGCAAATTACTTCTTTTTATTTTTATTTTGGGTGCGTGTTATCTTTTATTCGTTCCTCTAATCAGAGCGCAATGCACATCTGCCATCTACAGCGGGGGAGGGGGGGGTATATTTCTGAAATACGTATTTGTGATGTATAATGAATGACTGTTATCCTTAGCTGAAGCTTCCTCTCAGGGATCTAACTTCTTTAGGTAACACAAAGACCTGAGGTATTTACTCTAATGATCTTTTCCCTTCCCATGGGAAATCCAATCATCCCTGTCTTTGGTAAAGATGGGTACATCGTCTCGGGATACTCCAGCGATCCTTCTCTATTTTAGATCTTTCTTTTTGTAAAAAAGTTTTTATCTTTAACCACCCCCTGATTTTTCCTAACGTCTAAATCATAGATACACATTGTTTGGCGCAGCATATGAGATTTGACTCAACGTAAACATTTCTTTTTACTTCCATTTTGATTGATTAATAGAATTTATAGCACATATGAGCAACAAAGACTATAATCCCCCTCGCTCACTTTATATGATGCTTACAACAAGACTTTTAATTGACTTATTATTAATTAACATCGCACTCAGAAGCAGCAACACGAGAGCTATTTGGCAACGGATCATCTCATTTTAAGCCTCGGTCTAGTGACGAGGATGATACTTGAATTAACACCTCCTTCTCCAAACTTCCACACCCCACTAGGAAGGACTTTTAGTCTCTACAGATTTAACGTGCATTAGTTCCACTACGCATCGGATTTTCAAACGCATCAGAATTAATTAACTCGATTCGAATTAAACAGCGCGGGCTGCTAGTTCGCGACCATGTGGTCGTTCACAACAAGACAGCGAACATCTAAAGTATTAAAGGATCACATATCTCTGAATCATAAATACACATTACAGGCCTATCTCATAGTGCCTATATTTTTTTAAAAATATGTACCATATTATATGTAGTAATAAAAAAAAAGATTACATTGAAACCATTTTAGTGTATGTTTTTATTTCTTTATAAATTACAGTTTATTTTAAATTTTCCAAAAATAAATACCAATATAAGCACTTGCTTTTATTTTAAATATTAGCTTTCAACTTGAAATATTTTTCAAAAATATCTTTAAGAAAAGGGGAGGCGGAAAGCTAGCATTAAAATATGAGTAATAATAAGCATTAAAATAAGATGATTGGCGAGCGTCAACGAATCATCGCTTATGCTCGGTTTATAGGAGCAATTAATGACAGAAGAGACATTTAGATGGCGCCCCTCGGCGAAATATTGTATTCAGAAAAATAATGATGGGAAAGAAAGAAAAAAAACTGCTAAAATCAGCAAAAGAGAGGCAATGATACTTCAGTAATAACGCTGTATGATAATGATGTTTTATTTATTTACCTATTTATTTATTTTTACATTTTTTTATTTAAATTTTTTTCCTCACATTTTTGAAGGTTTTTCAATTCTCATATATATATATATATATCATTATGGGGGTTTTACAGGAAAGACCATTTCGTGGTTTTCTAAGCAAAATTAAATTTTGAATCTGGATCTGTAAATAGAATTTGGGCCCTAATAATTTCATTTTCATGATTTAAAATAGTGGTGAATAAATTTTGTGAGAGTTTGGTGATGTATGTTTCCATGGGCTCAATTTTTAAATCATTGCGAATTATTGTGTTCCTAATGTACCAGGGAAGATTGGTCATGATCCTGAGAATCTTATTTTGCATAATTTGAACTTTTTCATGTGGATTGGGATGGCGTAAATTATAACCGTTCGAAGAACCTATTTATAAAGCAGCACTTTGTTTTTAAATGAAAGAATTGAGATTGTCTGCCAATTAAGGAAATGCATAAATGGATTTTATTCCAAAATTTATCTGATAAATATTTAATATACTGCCTGTAGGTTAACTTAGAATCTAACTCAAGTCCCAGATAACGCATTACTGAAACCCAGTTTATCTCATCTTCGAAAAGTTTTAAATTTAGAACTGGGTCGATTTTCCCAAATTTTCTGAAAATAATGGCTTGTGTTTTGCAACATTAATTGTAACCCTCCAGTCCGTAAAACAAAGTTCAAGAGTGTTTAGATAATTTAAATTGTGCATTTGAGATTGACACCCTGTGCGAGCGCAGTGGAGTCTTTGCAAAGAGACAAACGCTGACTGTGACGTAGTGTGGAAAGTCTGAGGTGAAGATAATCTTTAATTTTGTACCGAAATGACCTATTCTATAAAAAAAACTGTGAATAATTCTAATGAGGTAAGCAAGAAACTTGAAATTTATCATTTTGTATATCAGACCATCATGCCACATCCTATCAAATGCTTGCTTAACATCCAGGAAAATACCAATAGTGTAAAATTTGTGAGGGAAACCTTCATTAATGATGTTGGTGACTCTAATTAGTTGAAGATTACTGGAATGACCCTTACGGAATCCACACTTCTCCAGGGTGATACATTTAATTTCATTGTTGTAACTTTTAATCATCTTTAAGATAATTCTCTCGAAAATCTTGGCAGTAGCACATAATAAACTGATGCGTCTATAATTTTCAGTAAATTTGTTATCTTTTTATGATCTGGGTTTGGGATTCATAACAATATTTGCTTCTTTCCAAACATTAGGGATATAATTTAACAAAAGGCATTTATTTATAATTTTGGTAAGATCTGTAATTGCTTTATCAGGAAGATACTTTAGAACAATATTTGGAATCGAATCTTGGTCAGGTGCTTTTTTATTGACTAGTTTTCTAATAATTTGCTTGATTTCATTTGGGGTGGTCAAGAAGAGATTAGAAAGAGTGTGATTATTGTCAGGGAAACAACTCTTTCCACTTCCTCAGTTTTGTCGACCGAATGAGGGTGAGCATTTCCTTAGGAGGTAGCTTCCAAAATTTCTGTAAGCGCTTCTTCTTTTTCAAAATCTGAATAAGCACTCGGGCCACTGAGGGGTGGAATATTGTAGGCTTTTCTTGCGATAATTCTGTTCAAATTGAACAAAGAATCATCTTCTGGGTTAAGATTTTCAAGTAAGATTTTCCAGCTTCTATTTTTATGTTCCTGAATTAAATTTCGAATTTTCCTAACAAGAGTATTTACTTCCATTTTATAGGGGGGTATCGAGTTTGATTCTAAAGTTTCCTAAACCTATTTTTAGTTTTTATGAGGTTTCTAATATTTTGAGGGAGCTTAAGGTGGGGAGTATTAATAACTCTATTTACAGATGAGCAATCAATTGATTGAGTAACAATAGAGTTAAAGTTATTTATTGCTTCCTCAATTTTATATGATTAAATTTTGACATTTCCAAGCATGGCTTGATATATGACCTCTTGGAATTTAAGCCAAATGGTAATTTTGGGAGTTCTCAACTTAGGAGGAAGAATATTATTGAGTAAGAGGTCAATAATTACTGGGTTATGGCCACTGCTAAGCTCGTTTACAGAAAAAAATATTTGAGCGAGCTAGATTTTTTGCAATTGCAAAATAAAAAAATGGAGTTGTGTGGACTTCTGTGAGGGAAGTTTATAGGTTGATCAGAAGCTATAATACCACGTGCCGAGGCAAGAGGGACTCCAAATGAGAACTTCAAAAAGTTACTAAATTTATGCAAAAGTTGAAATTAAATGTAAAATTCTATTTATTTCTGAAACTCGTCTCTCCCTCTCTCTCCAATCTTTTCTAAAATTCTCTGTAGGAAACACTAAACTGTATTTTGTGTGAGAGTGCGGAAGACTTATAATAGACACAAATCTTAAAGCAAGGCCGGGAAACTTTTTAGAATGATTGATTGGTTTTATTAAAGTTGCACTAGAAGCAGCAGGAAGGCTATTGAAGACGAACTTCATAATTTTGAGCCTCGTTCAAGTGCCGGGGACAACAACTGGGAATCCCTTCTCCAAACCTCGCCTAGAGTTGAACTTTAAGCCGCGACAGATTTAACGCAACCCCGGCTACGTGACCAGTAGGCTACCGCGACCACGGAAAATCTTTTAGAATTCGAGTGCATAGTGGAGGACATGGCTTGCATAAAATAAGTTTTTTACTGAAAAGGGAAAAAATGGAATAGTGACTCAAGTGCAGTTTTGACCACTCCTGCTTCCAAGTGTTACCTTTGTAAAAGAATAAAATACTGATATGAATGGGTAATAATATTTATTTAAAAATCTCTTAAAGTTACAACACTTAAAAATGTTATCAAATTCTAAGCGATGCTTGCCGATCTCTGCAGATTTCATCAATATTGGGACGAATAAATGACTCTTCTAGATTGACCAGGTTCTCGCATCCGTTTTCATCATCGATAAGAATCCTGCTTCGTAAAAATATAACATGTTGTGTTTCAAGCTTCCCTTCTAGATCCTGCCAGTCAGCTTTAACAGAAATTCAAAACTTTTTAGCTGTATTTGTGCAGAATCCCACTGTTTTACATTCGATTCTTTTCCACAATTGTCCGTGTTATTTTTTCGTGGAGTACCACCGACCTGTTTCAGGCAACACTCAAATGCTTCAGATGTTGCAACTTAAAACAGAGAGAGCGTTTCGCCGTAGATGTATCGTTTATGAGAATTTGGTCAATGCAATGATAGAAAATTGAATTTTAAAATTGTGAACAAACATGCCAAACTATAGAGAAAAATATATCTGTATTCACATTTTTATTAAAATCTAGTTTTTGAGGATTCTGGTACATTTTTTTAAAATTCTAATCAAGGCTCATATTTTCCACATCATGAAATGAAATCATCTCCTACAAAGCGAGCATTTTTTTTTTCTAATAAACACTCATAAATTTTAGATATTGAGCGTGTTTTTATAAAAATTATGCAGAATTTGAATCTTAAAATTTAAACTTTTAAATTTCATTTAAATCTAATTTTTGAAATTATTATTATGTTTAATGTACATAATATATTACATCCATCAGAACCCCGCAAATTTTTGAAATTATAAATGCAGTGGTTTTTATGAAAGATGTACTTTAAATTAAGAACATGTCATATAAATGTATATACAGCTATTGATTATTCATTGCTTATACATAATTATTTATATTTATAAATGTCACCTTTTTTTCATAAACAACTAGATTAGTGTGCAACTATCTCAATGTTATAGCCTAGCTTTCGTCGATTTTAATGTTAAAAACTGAGGTTTATTTAAATTTGACTTAAAATACGATTCCTTGTCCAAGGCATCTATCTCACTTACCTTAAGAATAAACTCCCGTTCTATGAAAAACATTTCTGGTAAAGAAAAGAAAGTCAAACATTCCGGTGAATCGGAGTAAATTTGCACCGACTCTCCCACTTATCGTAAACAAGCAAAACCAAGCATTGACTTCGAATGATAGGTGGTTCTCATTCAACCGGGTGAGAATTGATTGATTCTTCTTTGTTTCAACTTAGCATTGAACTTTGACCCACGAAGTGAAATGTCCACCAAGGGAACTTCTCAAGTAGAATTGTATCTGCCATGCTCAAAATTGTATCTATTCAATATCTGTTCAATCACTTTTTGATTTTCTTGGGGAATAGAGTGATCTCAAAAAAAAAAAAAAAAAAAAAATAGATAGAAACGGGACACCCTCAATAACTTTCAGAATACTAGTTGTATGAACACATAAATGAGATCACTGTTAACAAAGGAGCTTATTTATGGATTTAATTTGATTGTTTGTCAACTTCTCACTTAGAAGAAATACGAGACCTCGTCATTTTGAGCCTCGATCAAGGGAAAAGGATAGCAACTAAGCCGTACTCAACTTTCCCACCACTCCAACAGTGGAGCCTCGACAGATTTAATATGCATCAGCTCCGCTACACGGCTTTAGTGGTGTCGTAACTCGAACCCTCGACTCGACAGAAAAAAGATGCCAATTGAAACAAGAAGGAGAGTCGAAAAAAGAGAAGGATTGCTAGGATATTCTGGGGACGCGTTTACCAAAGACAGTAAATCCAATGGGAAAGAAAAGATCTCTAAGGTGCATCGGGGCCCCGTACCTACCTAAGGAAAGAAAGTCCCTGAAATCTCCTGATAAAATCATCAGGATTCCTGGTTATGCGACCGACACTGGGTACCCATTTCAATCACCTCTTACGACACGCTTGAGCTACAGTGGGACTATTCTTTCACACTTGGTCACAACACGAGGGACCCTTTCTACAACAATCGCCATTTATCAGAAAGGATTTAATAATGACATTGTGTAGTTAATAACATACGAGTTTTTGTTCTCTCCTCTCGTGGGGGAGGGGGGAACAGATTTAAAATTAAGTAAAAACTATATGCAATCAATTTTCTATCCATCTTCTATAAAAAAAAAAATTGAAAATTACTTGTAAATGTTATGAAATTTTAATTACATAATATAATAATTGTATATTATGCAATTAAAACGGAATTAGAAGCAAGAAATAATGTTAATTTTATTTAGTGAATTACGTTTTATATATACTAAACTATTTAATACAATTTACTAAGATTCTTTAAACTGCATATATCAGTTTATATTTATTTCTTTTACATTTATTATTTTTCTTCATCAGTTTATATTTTTTATAAGTACTTTATGTACTAAGACTACCGTCTACTATACAATTTGATTCTGTGAAAATTCCAATGGAATTTTTACTTTCATCGTCTAACCTAAGCAGTTTTACTAATTTGAATGTAATAAAGTGCACGTGAAAAAGTAAAAATAATGAAGGTTCCTGCGGAAATTTTTTTCCTTCGATTTTTAAAAATATTTTTGACATCTGTTTGTGGGTTTTCCGGGATGTAATCTATTGCATTCAAATTGATAAAATACTCTAGATTTCAAGATGGAAATTCCATAGAATTAATATTGCGTTCTTGAAATCAAAATGGTTGGGAGTAATTATTGTTTCTTATTAAAATGTTATTTTAAGGTAACAGTGGCATTAAAATACTTCAAATTTAGCTTTTTTTTTATTTATTTCATTTTGCTGCTGAAAATTACCAGGTACTTCAATGACTTCCTAATTGTATTATTTTTTACAATGTGTATCTAAAAGTAAGTTTACTGCTAATAAGAATAAATACTGATAATTATTATTAATCTGTCATACACGATTATTTATGCAAATATGAAACTGAATAAACAGTTACATGAGTATATCACAATTGTAAAATATGATTTCTATTACATTTGATTTGAAAACGTGAAGATTATTTAAACAATACAAAAATAAGTTTTTCCTCGTCGAAAACATCTCATGTACCTTAAAAGTTGAACATTTGACCCAAAATAATTGTTTGATTAAGCTCATCGCACAATCTGAGAAATACCATAGGTATTGGAAGCAAAAAATACTTAGCTTTTTATTCTATTTTTTGGAAAAAAAAATGAAACACCGGACATTTTAATCGAAGGCCAGACTATTTACAACTCTATTACCGAATGAATGACACCCCCTTCTCCATGTTTGTGAAGTCCTGTATGAACGCAGGAGGAAATTGGTAGAGCATCACCTGGAAATGCCAACGAAAGAATTCATAGCAAAAAACAATTTCCGCTTCCTGTCCAGCCGCTTTCGAAAAGGGATTCGCGTTTCCGCTCTTCCAGCCTCTGGCGCCGGAAGAGCAAAAGAGATGGTAAATGCTCTACTTAATAAGCCTTACGCGTTTAATTGATCTCATAAGATTTTAAATCCAATTAACGAGAGAACATAAAAAAATCCAGTTCTTTTAATTTTATTATTTTAAGAACTTTAATTATAGTATGAAGAATGTGCAGCATATATGAAGGAACACATGTATCCTGTTTTTGCACAGAATTGCTTTGTTTGTTAAGGCATTTATTGTATTGAGGTATATCAAGGGACGGAAGTTTTGGTATGAAAAAAACGTGTCCTGGGGATTAAGCCAAAATTTGACTACATGAGCATCATCAACTGAGAAAAAACGTTGTTCTTGAGGATGTTTTTGGAGCACTTGATGCATTTGGAGCATACACGAAAGCCAGGAGGATGTGGCGGAATTTCCCAGTGCAAGGAATCGAGAAGTTTTGATGTATCGCAAGGTCTTGCGTTATCATCAAATAAGGGATAATAAAACTGGATCTTTTCCTACAACTAGCCAGGACCGCATACTGCAGTAATTTCACCACAGAGGCTGGTATCCCTTTAACGTATTAATTCTCTTTTGGACCATTCTCTCGGACTGCTCATCATTTTAAATGGATAGCAGATGGGTAGGTATTGATTATTCCTGACACACAAATGAGAAAAGAATTGAAATTACTATGAGACACTACTATCTTTTTTTATTCATTATTATGTAACACTAATACCAAGAAAGAATGGCCTAAAGCTATTGGATCTTCAAATAAAGTACATTGCCAAGTACTACCGATATCTGATGGCGATGATGAAAGAAAATACAAGGAAACTTACTTTTTGATAGATCCTCGCGTAAAATAGAAAATATGCATCAGCGATCATACCTCCTTTCACGAGTAACGAACTTAATATTCAATAATTTGTTACAACAATCAAACATTTATTTTTAAAAATTACATTATATATATATAAATTTATATCACCTATGGTTTACATGTAATGTCAGGAATACAAAAAATACATGACTAAATGAGTTAAATTTTTCAAAATTTAAGGAGATAGTGTTTAATGCCTCCATGATTTGTTGCAAGATATTCAAATCATTTCTTTTCAATTCAATTACCTTCTCCGTTCTTTTGGGAGCCAATCAATTTTGATGCTGCAATCAACTTTATTATCACTTTTATTTCTTTAAATATTTTTTCCCGTTCCCTGAAAAATCTTTGAAATAAAATTGATTCTGCAT
>BMAW01130942.1:3000-13055 GCA_019974015.1 Nephila pilipes
TATATATATATATATATATATATATATATATATATATATATATATATGTAATGATTTAACTTAATTCCCATTAATTTCTCACTATAATAATTTAATTTACTAAATTTTCCCATTCTCTCCTTTAAAAGATAATGTTCATTCGTATTTCCTGATCCCCTTCCAAAGTATTCTTTTGTTTATTAGATCACGCCCTCTTAAAACTGGTTAAATCCACTTAAACCGATTATAATCTGTCAAATTAATCACTTCAGATTCCCTATCTCTTATGATATTTCCCCAGAATCCTTCTATCCATACCACGTATTTCAAAGGAAATTTCCCTCTTATATAATCAAAAACAAAACGAAAAATCGCTCTCTTCTTATTCCTCTTTTGAGTTCTTGTGATGCAATAGTCTGCAACCAACGGCAGAGTAGAAATGGTCTCTCTTTCCACTACTATAAAATAATTCTATAAAAATGAAATTGCTTTCCCTGCAATTTTCCCGATTGCTTTCGACTGCGTTATGTGTTATGAACATAATTCCATAGTACTATTTAAAAGAAATTCCTTACACACACAAACACACACACACACATATATATATATATATATGTGTGTGTGTGTGTGAGAGAGAGAGAGAGAGAGGGAGAGAGAGGGAGAGTGTGTGTGATCTAAGACCTGCTGATCTACCATCCCGGAAGACAACCATGATATTCCCAGAGCGCCGCCTAGCACTTCGAAAGATATTCGAAAGAGTTAGAAGAGACGTAGACGGAGAAGGAGCCAGACGCTGAACAAGACGGTTCAGGAAATTGTGCTGGATGTTAAATCTATGATTACGCGAGTTTAATCAATTTGTTTTGTGTTTTTATGTTCTGTCCTACGTCAGCAAAAAATTGTGTGTGTGTAATAAGTAGTCGTTACTTTGAATCTTTACACACACCACATATATATATTGATGCACAGGCTGAAAGCAAGTGTGGAACCGCTAGACGGTGTTGTAATGGGAAGCATAGCACGCGAGTTTTTTTACTCATCGCCATTCCTACCCGAAGATTTCAGGAGGCACGGCTACGTAAATTAATCAGGAAAAGACGGTAATCATGTTCTGCATTCGAATATTTTGAGAATGCATCGCAGTAAACTGCATGCTTGGTACTTGTATTCGTTTCAGATTGCTTATACTTAACAGTCAAACATGCATCACAAAGGAAATAAATAAGTTCCAAATCAATGTGATAACATTGTAAAAATTCAAAATGTGAAGCATCTTTTTTAAAAAAATTCCAGAACGAATAAGGAACTACTCTTCCTGAAAACTACAATTTATTGGCGGAAAGACGACTCTACTGTTAACACATTTTTTTTATCTTTTCAGTTAAAATTTTTTCTGTTTATATACATAAAGGTTTTCCGAAATATAATGTTTAAAAATAGTAAGCTTAGTTTTTATTAACGTCGCATTAGAAGCAACACGAGGGCTATTGGAAACGGACCTCGTAATTTTGAACCTCCATCAAGTGACGAGGACGATACCTAAGCTGGCACCCATCTCTCCAAACTTCCACACCACGCCAAAGGGAGGACTTTGGGCCCCGACATATTTAAAGTGCGTCCGCCTCGGTTACACGCGGGTCTATAGCGGCCAAGCCTCGAACCCGTGACTGAACGTAAGCAGACGGCCACGAATCCGAGTGGTTTAAGCGTTTTCAAGACGGCCGAGAAGACTTTGAAGATGATTTACTTCCAGGATGCCCTTCCAGGTCATAAACGGATGACAGTATCAAAAAAACGATATGATAAACGATGTTTCGATCTGACTGTCGGCTAAGTATTCGTGCGATTGCTGAGACTGTAGGAATTGACGAAGAATTGGTACAAGAAATTTTAACATGCAAAAAGTATGTGCCAAAATGATGCCGTAAATTCTCACGTTTGAGCAACAACAAGATCGCAAGAATGTTTGTTCTGACTCTTTGAATACCATTGTTATATATATATATATATATATATAATAATAATAATTAAAAAAAATTAAAAAAAAAAGTATTACATAAGCATTCGAAGTTGACATTAATGATTTTTACATGATCATTGAATGTTGACGTATGATTTTTCGTCAAAATTTATTCATATTTTAATATGAAAGTGACTATAAAATATGATAAAGTACAGATATATCTAAACCTGGGGTTTGTAATACTGTGAGATTTTTTTGAAATATGTGTACCAAATTTCATTTAATTTAGGCTGATTCTTGTGGAGATATCCTATTTTTCGAGCAAAAATTGTGTGAAAATTTTATTAAAAAAACCACACATTTAAAATATATATGTATATTTAAATTAAAAATCAAATAACTTAAAATTTCCCAATTTTATAGATTAATTATATGTTTTCCCTCTATTTTTGTGTTTCTTTTACTTTTCTTTCTACTAAGTTTTCTACTGGAAATTTTTGCTGTTGACAGTGATAAGAATTTTCAATCTTCAATACACTCACTATCAAATACTGTTTTCCCCTGTACAGTATTATATCCAGAAACCATAAGCATTTTATTTAATATGCATAATAAACCATTAAATCTATTATTAAATTGTACAACACTAATGCAAGCACCCAAACACTATGTATAGTTCTCAACAAATTCTTTTTTTGGTAGAATTTTGCCACAGAACTGCATGGAATAATTCCTTTAAAGGAAATTAAAAAATCTTATGAAGTTTGTCAATCAATGTTTAAGTTCCTAGTTAAATGACCTGATGAATATTTTTCATCATATTTCGGTTTACTACTCTTCTTAGGTTTAGTACTCTACTTTGTCTTCTCTCCATGACGCACACACACAAGCTGAATCAGCTAGTAAACAAGTCTTTAAATTTCCTTAAAATTTTCTTTTAAACGCGTTTTTACTCTCATATTTTCAAGATAAATTAACTTAAATTTAATTTCGAACAAAAAAGGAACTGAAAGTTATGTAATATATAGAAAAAAAACTAAACATAAACGAAATAACACGAACCAAAAATGTAAACAAACACTAGCGAAGTCGAAAAATCTGTTGCTAATCATATACAACAGAATTGCTTGAAATAATTATAAATAAATTGTGGCTCAGTAAGTAGAAAATTAAAATTAAGGTTTTAAAACATTATTTTAGGGAAATAATGTCGTAAAAAAGGATAAATCGTCCACTTGCGGTCTTAAATGTCACTACTTACGGTTTCGTTTTCAACTACTATGCATTATTAAAAAAGCTGTATCTTGAGTTCTACTTCATATAAAGTAAAGATAAGGACTGTTGTGGAATTTTGAAAAAAAGGACTATAATTCGAAATCAGAAAAAAAAAATCGAAATTTTCATCAAAAAACGCTTTTTCAAACTAGTCGGATAGCTTAAGACGATTCTGATGCGATTGCTTATCGGCCTCGCACTGAGAAGCACCAAGTGGCCTTAATTGGAGTTCAGTTATTATTGGCTTTAAGTAGACGTCAGCAGAGTTCAGTGATGAAGATAGTGCATCACAAATTGAAATCGTATAAAAAGCAATAAGCATTTTAGTCATATTACTTTCTTCTCTATGCACAGCCAGATACGGAAGGTAATAACTATACTGACTTTTTCCCTGTTTTCGAAGTATCTGACCGTTTTTCTACGTTTTATCCTGATCTAAATAATAATTTAAAATAGTTCTGTATTTTAAATATATATAATTATCAAACTGCATTCTTCTTTCTGGCTCTCTTGATCTTTTTCCTGCTGCTTCGAAATTATCCCTTATTTTTGGGTTTGTAAGTTCTCAATTCAAATAACTTTCAAACCGAAAGAAAATTTCATTTATGTGTCTTCCAGGTTTCTGAGAAAATGAAGAGCTAACATCTGATTTAATATATTGATTTCAATTCACTTGAGGACACAACGACATATTTATAAAACACAAATTACTATATACAATTTATATTGCAAGGTCTGCATTCACATAATCAACGATTGTTTTTATACATAGCCATACAGAATTCCATTCAATTCTGAACTAGGGATTGATGGGAGTTTTTATCTGGAGTCCCCTTCGCGTACATGAGCGAAAGGGAACTAATGGTATATCGATTATTTTCAAAACTAACACTTACATTGAAGATCTCAAGTGCTTAGTCCCAGTCGTAAATTTGGGGATCAACTGTCCCCAATTGATACTGTATGTAAGAATTTCTTCAATTGCATCTCGATATTCTTTTGAATAAATCGGAAAGGCATTGGTTCTTTTCGATATCGAAAATTAAAAGTACTACCATCTATTAAATAATCAAATGCGGGACTTTTCAAAATTAAATAGTGTAGAGGCATATAGACATGAAGAAGTATATAAAACGCATTAATCACTTCTGTTCACAAATAATATTTATTGACGGACGGCGTTCCGTCCTACTCCTCATTACAACGTTCCGTCCTACTCCTCATTACAACGTTCTCTCTCTGATACAAATAAAACAAATGAAACTCTTTCGACTCACGAAAGCGCCCTCTAGTGGCGTGTACATACCCCCCCCCCTTTAAACTACCAGGTTTCAAGTAAATTTACAAAAAATACAAGTTGAATTTAACTTAAAAATTACATCATTTGCATTGAATTTAACAATATAATATAATCACTTAAGCATTGAGGAAATATAAGATATAATAAATACACACTTGCAATAGTTAATACAAAAAAATGACTATCATATTATCTAAAATTAGTAAAATGCACACATTAGAAATACTTCTTTTATAAGTTCCCTTAGGCGTTCAGACCTGCACTACTCTAATTTTATCATCCTTTCCATAAATGACACTGTTAATTCTTCCAATTGACCAAGCACACAAAGGTAGCTTATGTTCCTTTAACAACACAACCATACCTGGTTTAATATTTGTATTACAAGCATGTCATATAGATATTTGCTGTATCGTATTCAAATAATCTCCGGACCAGTTTTTCCACACAATCTGGGCAAATTTTGTTAAATGTTGCCATTTAGAAAGTTTATTATTTTCAATAGATGATAGGTCAATCTGAGGTAAAGCATTAAGTGGCTTACCGATCAAAAAATGGCCAGGCGTTAGGACGTTAAAATCGTTTGTAAAGATAATATCGTTATAAAGTTGTCGTTGATAAAGGTGTGAGAGGACGACTGCTTAAAAGTGCTTCAATTTGATTAGTTTAAGTCAAAAACTCTTCAAATGTGAGTTTATGGTCACCCACAACTCTTTTAAAGTGGTGCTTTAATGACTTTACCATTGCCTTCCAAAGCTCTCCTAAACTAGGCGACTGAGGAGGAATAAAGCTCCATGTTACACTCTCAGAATACAAGCAGTTAAGAACATTCATATTTTTGAAGAAAGCAAATAATTATTTTAATTCTGAAGCTGCACCTCGGAAATTTATATCATTGTCAAAAAAAGGTATACAGACAAACCTCTGCGAGCAAAAATTCTTTTTAAATATGCAATCATAGCCTCTGCCGACAATTCTGTAATTAACTCAAAATATACCGCTTTGGTAACAAAACAAACAAATATGCAAACATAAATTTTATGATGTATACCTTTCCTCCGATTTTTATATTTTATTAAGAATGGACCACAACAATATAGGCCAGTTTTAAAAAAGGGAGGATTGATGGTTACTCTCTCTTTAGGTAAAGGTGCCATAATTTGGTCAACCTCTCTAGGATTGGCATTAAAGCATGTTACACAGTTATACACAGTTTTAAGAGTAATATCGTGCCCACCTGAAGGCTAGTATTCTTAAAGAATAGCACATAACAAAGTTTGGGGCCCAACATGGTAATTTTTTAAATGCATGTACAAAAATATCATTTCAGTAAATTTATGGTTTTTAGGGTGCTTCCTATCAATTGATAAATTAGTATTATGCAGTCGACCACCAACTCGTACAATATCATCATCAACAACAAAAGGGGATAAACAACTTACATTGAATTCCTTAATTCTCTTTTTTTCTATCAAAGCTTTTTTCTCCTTAGGAAATTCTTGCATGCGTACATATTTTAAAAGTAACAGTGTACCTCTTTTCAACGCTGCAGTTGTTAAGGGTCACTTCTCTTTGGTGCAACCCTTTACATTTGAGATGAATCTGAAAACAAAGCTAACAATTCTAATTAATTTTAAATAAGAATTAGTAATGTCCAATATATAATCAAAACTAGAAATTTCACTAAAATCACCAAGCTCATTGTTTTGAAATTTACAGTTCTCTTTTACTTCTTGTTGAATTTTTTCAGTTTCACTTAATGTGAAATGTTCACGTTCAGCTTTTGAACGCTCAATATTTGACAAAAAATCAGGCCCTTGCCACCTCAATTTCAGATGTTGAATTTTTTCACGACTAACACCTCGGGATATTAAGTCAGCTGGATTATCATTTGTATTCACATAATTCCTATTTCGTTCTTTCTTGTATTCTTTTTACTTGACATGCCACGAAAACTTTAAGCAATCCATGCAAGAACTACTGTTGAGTCCGAGTATAGATATAATCCTCAAATCTCAGGTCCACAGCTATTGGAACCTTGAATAAAAGGCGCGAAAGTAATTCCGCAGCACACAATTCCAGTCTTGGGATGGTCATCTCCTTCACAGGTGCCACTCGTGATTTACTGCAAACGAGTGACACTTTGATTTCGCCTGTCAGGGATACTGAACTAATATAAATAACACAGCCATATGCGTCCTTAGAAGCATCTCCGAAGCCTATCAAGTCAATCTGCTGTGCATTAGGACATAAGACATGACGTTCTATATTCAAATGTCTCAGTCTAAGTATCTCTTCGCAAAATTTATCCCACTTTTTTCTTACGTACAAAGGAATTTCGTCATCCCACTTTAGCTTAAGAAGCCACAGCTTCTGCATGTAAATCTTTGCTGTAACTATGACCGGACCCAAAAGGCCTAAAGGATCAAACAATCTTGCAATATTAGATAGAAAAATTCTTTTTGTCATTCTGTTATCTACCGTCGCTGAAACGTTTTCAGACAATAATGTGTTATTCGAACTCCACTTGTGGAGTTCCATTCCACCTGACTTTAATAAACGGATTAATTGGCTTTGAAGTGCAATGGTAGTAGATAAGTGTTCAGTACCACTTAGAATGTCGTCTACATAAAAGTCTCTGCCTGCTGCTGCACCTAATGGATGGTTCTTTCTTTCATCGTTGCATAGCTTTTGCAACACTCTTGTCGCAAGATATGGTGCACACTTGGTCCCATAGGTAACAGAGAATAATTTAAAAACTTTTATTTTTTCATAATTATGATTTTTTCATAAAATACAGTGTAAATCACACTGATCGGGACTAATCTAAATTTCCCGGTCCATCTTTTTAATGTCTACCCTAAAAACTATAGCATGCTTCCGAAATCGCAATAAAATAAGTCACCTTTGAACATATCCTGCATAAAAATTATCATTAAGCGGTTGTCCAAACGATGCTGCTTCTGAAGCATGAAAAACAACGCGTAATTTCGTACAACTATTCTCCGGTTTATGAAACGCCAAGATGAGGCATAATGTATTGGAATTTCGTTAGTTGCCTGCATATGGCCTAGAATCTCATACACGGTTAAAAATTCCCTATACAATTTCAAATACTCAGTTTCTCTTCTCAAACGTTGCCATAGAGAATTCAGTCTTGTAACTGCGATGCCCTTCGACTCACCTAAATACGGGGGTTCTTCTTTTAAAGGCATTTTAACGACATAGCGTAAATCGTCATTCCTGAAATGCGTTTTCATGAAATGATCTTCACAAATTAGGCTCTCCTTATTTCCTACCTTTGCTACCTCGACATTTTCAATTTCCCAAAAACTCCTCAAAGTTGTATCTAAATTTTCCGTAATTAACCCATAATGAACAGAAGTTTCGTTTTCTACTGGAACACTCCCAGTAGCAATGAACCCAAACGCTGTATTTTGCAAAATTATATCGGTCCCAGGGGGCCTTATCTGATCAAATGTTAAGAATTCGTAAAATATTTGTGCACACAGCAAAATATCCACAACACCTGGTTTATTGAAAGTGACGTCTGCTAATTTAATTTATCTAACTCAAACGTATTAATATCAAATTGTTTAGCAGGTGTGTAATCTGTAATATTCGAGACTATCAAAAGCTGTACTCCTTTTTCGAAAGTTCCACTTAGATTCGCAATTCTCGTTTTTACAACTGAGTTTATAACAGACTAGCACTTATATAAATCTGAAACTACTATATTTATTTTCCCTTTCTTTAAATTAAGTTTATCAGCCCAGTGCTTTAAAATAAAACATGACTGACTTCCGCAATCTAGCAAGGCACACACTTCAAGAAACACACCGAAATTATCCGCGATCATTATTTTTGCTGTACTCAGCAAAACCATTTAAAATTTATTAGTAGTAACACTTAAAGTAAAAGCAAGAGATTCTCTATTCTCCGACAACGAACAATCGCCTGACCTTGGACTTTTAAGAACAAATTCAATCAAAGTCGATAATTTTATATCTTTAATTTTTAATACCTGATTAAAATATTACTGAATAAATACACTCTTTTCTAAGAAATTGAATTTTAATTCATAATATTTGAGCTTTCCTAAAAATTTTGAGAGAAAATTTACATTACACACTTTATACATTTAAGTTCTTGATAGACAACGTTGTAAAAACTGTTGAATCGTCATTAACACATTAAAATTTCTCTATTTTTACATTTTCTTGAAACATTTGCTCAATGAGCTAGACCTTCACAATCACAGGTTTTTTCTGTATTTCTTTAATGTGTAGCAGGCAAATAACAATGTTTTCGCTCCAAGACGAAGGAACTATGGCGAATCACAAAGCTCCTGGGTATAAAAACACTGTGTTTTTGAAAGTGATCTTCAGCGACACCTATATTTAGATTTAAGAGGAGAAATAATATTGACGCTTATGATGTTCATGTGAAATTTCAATTCTTTTGATAAAGTCTTGAAATTTTTCAACCTTTCCCTATCCAAAATATAGAGCAATTAACTACATACATTAATTATTTACACAAAAACTAAATTAAATACATTAATTTTGATTTTGATTATTTAGTTGCTAATGAATTGTTGCTCAGCGAGATTGTATAAATAATATTAAATTTTATCTTTGCATCTCTTGAGGCATGATTTTAATGATGCGTAAGATTTGCGGTTATTAGCATTCTTTGTGTCTTTGAAAGCTAAAGAAGCGTATGAAATTGTATAGAATTTAAAGACCTTACATGTATTCTCTAACACAAGGGCAGGATTTTATTATACTAAAATTGCATTATGATATCTTTAGAATACTTGGGTATCTTTTTTTTTTGTAGTTATGCCAACTGAAGTCGGAGGGAGGGGGTTAAATATAAGTGATAAATAACGAAAGCCTCATTTATTCGAATACGCTAAAGAAAGTAGTCAAAAAGAAATTTACTCAAACTGAAGAAGGCTACTTTACTTGTATACTTTTTCCCCCGAAAAAATACTACACCCTTCAATCCAAAGTTATAAAACACAAATGGAAAATAAATTTTCAATTTATTGACCCACTTAAAACTCGTGAATATAATGAGTATTAACCTTTCAGTGAGTCATGCTTGATTAAAAAGCTCTGCTCGATAATAAAATTATATTTTCAAAATGTATGTTTTATGCATTTGAGTAATTTCAGTTGAAGTGTATCAATGGGGTGTTAGTTGTGTGTTTCGGTTTGGGCGGAGCTCCAATAACATTTTCAGTAACTGCTTGCAGATCACTTTAGTAAGTATGAGTAGTTAATAGAAAATAACGCCGCTATAATATCTTAAATATAATTCAGAGGGGAAAATGTACTAAGTTTTACTTGTGTGAAAAACATTGCTTAATCACAAACCTTATGTCACGCAACGTTGATGTACATATTTAATTGACTGTTCCGTAATTTTCCATACATTTGAAAACTTAATAAGAAATAAACTAATAGGTTTACGAAAATGTCACTAAAATCAAAAGGATTTTCGTGATTTCTTTTTCGCAGCTAAAAATAT
>BMAW01130954.1:0-25912 GCA_019974015.1 Nephila pilipes
ATACACTTTTTCTCGTTGTGCTTTTTTTTAAATAAAAACTTAAGCTATTTGTTTAGATGTTAGTTTATGTACTGTGATACACAATAAAGTATGTCACGTGATTTATTTGAAAAACTAGAAAGTAGAGCACAATTTTTGAAGAGTACAAAAATAAATATTCAATAAACCCTTATCTAATTTACCGGAGATCCTGATAATATTCTAGAAATTGTGGAATAACTCTACTCGATGTTTACTTACTGTAAATAAATTGATAGTCTCATTTTTAAAGAAAACGCAGGAGTTCCATGAAGAAATAAATATCATCTCTCGCATTGATATTTTTTTCTCTCCCCAACCCCCTTAACTTTGGAAAAGTTTATATTGATTTTATGCACCTAACCATTCCACTTCTTTGAACACTGAAATATTAGATACCTGAGGCATTCTATAAAGTGGGTCATTTACCGAAACGAATGTACTGCCAACTTATAAATCACGAGTTTACTGACACTTTTATAGATCTGTTTAAATTTCTGAAGCCGACTTTGAAGTGAAAAAAAAGGGACCAATATTCAACTTTGCAAACTACTAACACGTTATGTTAACACTTTCTACCATGACGAACAATATACAATTTGAATGATCTTCAGCTCATTTTGAAAACAGATTAAAAAGACTAATTTTTTTAAAAAATTGAAAGCATTTTCATCAAAGTCAAATAAAAGTTAAGTTTTATATAATTCACTCCTTTTCTACTACACTTTTTATAGATATAAGAATTGACAAAAATACGATATGTTTAGAAATTTGAATTTGCTGTTTCAGTATTTCATATATGCCGTGCGTGTGTGTTTATATCGAAATGACACGAATGAATTTTATTTAGATGATAAAGAAATAATTGTTTTATATTTCCAAATGTTTAAATAATTGTTAAATAATTAAAAGTAGGATGCTAACAGTATTGTTTATGCTAATATCGAAATTGAACAAAATTAGAACGATAAATTTATTTAAATAGAATAAAATATTTTCTCTCTGTGGTACTTCTGCATCTTAATAGTCTCTTACGTTTCACTAATAAAACTCAAAGAGAAGTAAATTGTTACTTAGCGACGAAATATAAATTCATTTCTATACTAATTTTAAAGCCAAATGAATTGAGAAACGAACATGAGAGAAGTATCGCGTAAACATGGGAAGTATGAGAAGTTCCTTACGAACAATTACATAATGCGGATGAATAAGGAGACGTTTTATTGCTATAATAAAAAATGAGAGCAAATTAATAAGTACAGCTTGTTTTTTAAAGTCAAAATTTGATTTTTTTTTCTCAGTGCTACATCAATCCCATAGACATAACCGCAATAGCCCAGTGGTGATGGTCACAGACACGCGGGATGCATTTTTTGGTCAAATCGTGGGTTCGAGCCCTGATGTCAATAAAGACCGAAGTGATGCTAATGCACATTAAATCTGGTTAAGGTTCCAAGTCCTCCCATTGATGTAGTGTGGAAGTTTAGACAGGGAAGTATCAACTCAGATGTTGTCCTCATCACTTGATTGAGGATAAAAATTACGAGAATCATCGCAAATAACTCTCGTGTTGTGTCTCATTGCGATGTTACTATACAATCGAATCAAATATTCTCCAACCTTATCTATCTTATGCGTTACACCTCAATTTGTACTGTAACTCCGCTGTACAATATTTATAAGTAGAGTTGTTTAAGCCAAAGTCAGAAATGTTCATAAGGACAGGTAAATGAAATTAGGCTTCCTAACCGCTACGAAAGAGTAACACGAATTATTCGCGGAACTGCGCTTAATTAATAACTGGAGTTTCTTTCGGGATTTATATTGGAGTTTCCAACTCCTTTCCATCTAAATGAAACGTCGTTACGTAAATTAGGTAAATTTTAAAAATGTTCTGAATAAATGTAATCAAATCGTATCAAAGTGACAGAGATGTGAATTTGCGGATAAACAAAAAGGTTAGGATAGTACGATGAATGGATGGATCCAGAGTGACTCGACGCTATTTGGTCAAAATTTTCTATATTATGGATTAACTCACATTATCAAAGTATCAGGGTATGAATAACCTTTAATGATTTTAGAAGATGTTCGTAACCATGTGGAGAGACAACGAACTTGTAGAGAGCATTCCTCTTGTAAGAGAAGCAATAAATACACTTTTGAAAAAGTAATTAATTACAAGCTAGAACTGTTTTTCTATGAATATTTTAATTATATTATATGTGCTTGGAATTAAATTGGAAACTTTAGAGTTGCAATTAGACTTATATTTAAGATAGCAGACGAGTGGGTTAGAGAGATACGCTACTAAAGTAGTAACACGATTACTGATAGGAAGACAATTAGCGAGATTGGTATATGTGCTGATACCAAAGATACTTATTCTGATACCAAAAGATGTTAAGTTTTCATCTCAAATCTATATTTCTGATTTACAACTCGGATTAAAATTGGAAGTATTATTTCTTGAGATGGATCAAGATTTGCTTTCAATATGGGATATAGATTATTCAAATATGGGATATTTGATTTATAATCTTTGGATTAGAACGTGGGTTAGAAACCGCTTAACATTCGTAATTATAGACATTTTGTGATCAGTCTTGAAAAGAAAAGAACATTTATTTCATTTATCTTATTTAACTCATTTTTGAAAGAACATGTATAGAGTTTCTTTGGCTCAGATCCCAAGTAGCGAAGATGGAGGGAGGGGGGGGGGGGGGCATCACAAGACCACAAAGTAATCGCACAAAAAGAAGGATTACATAATTACACTTATATTTATAAGTTTTGAGGTGATACTAATTTTAAATAAAAAAAATAATAAAAATTCAAATTAGGGTGCGGGTTCTATCGCGATTTCCCCTTCATCTATCACATTAAGGGATTTACTGACTATGATGTTGCTTGTGAATCGAAAATTTCTCCCAATAAGTGAAACGTGACTTATTTAAATTAGATTAGATTTATCGAAATGCAATGAATAGAACTGAGGAAGGTACATATATGCAACAAAGCTTTTAATACATGTTGGTTATTTCGTGAGTGATAAAGACAGTGAATTGAAATTATCAAGGAAAACTTCTGTATCAGACGTACATTGAATTAGGAGTTCTAAGAGTGAATCTATTCTGATCAAGGATTCGAACCCTCATCTGTAATTCGTCTAAGGTCTCAAATCGTATATGGGCAGTAATCATTGGATTGAACATTAATTATTTATGATTGGAATAAAATATATAAGTTTCCACCATTGCTGTACTGTATATTCATTTGTCTATGTAATTTTACGATTCATTAAATAAATTTAGTAATAACA
This sequence comes from Nephila pilipes, assembly GCA_019974015.1. NCBI lineage: Eukaryota > Metazoa > Arthropoda > Arachnida > Araneae > Nephilidae > Nephila > Nephila pilipes. Next base: position 3,341 of record BMAW01130954.1, read on the forward strand.
TCTGAAGAAAATAATATAATGGAACGTTATAAAATTTACAAAATATTAAAAAAAATGGCAAAGAGAAAGGAGCGGAATTAAATAAGTGAATAGCGAAAAGTAACTTCTTTTTATCACTGAGGATCATAGGGCTTTCCTGCATTCACGCCTGGCTTTTTACTTAATTTTGAAATTCAAGGAAGATAACTGCTTGTAATTATGGGAGACTATAAACTTATCATAAAAATCAGTGAAAATCTTAAAAGGAATATGTAAGCCACAAAAATGATTAACAAGAAAAATCTTTTTTACATAAATTCAATATTGGAATTACTTTTCAATTTTGAAATGATACATAAAGTTTTTTATAGTTATTTGAATATAGTTTAAGACTCAATAAGTTTTACATAGATTTACATATTCTCTGTTTTTATAACAATAAGTTTTATTTTAAGTGCTCGGTTTTTGATGAAAGGATTTCTGCACTTAATTTTTAGCTTTGAATCCTATTTTCTTGCAAAATAGCAATTTAAAAGAAAGCTTAACTTTTCTTTTTCCGACTCAGTTTCTTTCTTTTTTCGAAATTTTATTACTTTACAACTGAATTTCTTTGAATACTTAAGTAGGCTTAGTAACTTTAAAAGGGGAAAATTACTTTCTAGCGTAATAGTAAAATTCCTGTAAATTATAAGTGTAAAATATAAAACCGTAAGCTAGGCTTTCTTTTCTGTAAACATAAGTGTTTTAATGCTTATTAAAAGCGCCTTCTAAATTTACTTATATTTGGAATTACCTTTTAGTCTCTTTTTTTACGCAACGAAATAAATTAGATAATAAGTTTCTCAGTAAATTTTGATTCAGTTTCCCTTCTTTAAATTTCAAATGTTCTTTTTTCGTAAGTTTAACACAGCAACTTTAAACTCCCATAGACTCTAAAAGATATTATGGTCATAAGTATTTTATACCATTTAATTTCATATTCTGGAAACTGGAAATTTATTTAAGGATACCAAGATATTCGAGATGAACAGCAAAATGCGTATTTAAGGCTCCTTGTTTTTGTGACATTTATCTTTTGCAATTATCAGTAGAATTTAGATTCTTTGGCTGCCTAAAATTAATACTTTAACCATTCAATAGGACTATAAAAAGAAATATTTTAGTAAAAAAGTTTTTTTTTCTCCTAGAGGAATATGGATATGATTTGTGAGATTTAGGTACCATTTAGAAAATAAAACATTTACACTTTAAGGTTCCAAATTCTTTATATTACAATTCCTTATGTTTCCAAATTCTTCATATTTCTATTCTTTATATTTCCAAATTCTTTATAATTCTATTCTTTCTATTCATTATATTTAAGGTTCCAAATTCTTTATATTCTTTTATATTTCTAAGGATATCTAAGTATATAGTGAACCAAAAAAAATTAATCTAAATGATATCTAAATTTTAAGGAAGAATTTTAATATGAAAAAATTCTAAAATTATAAAGTTCCATAACTTTTTTTTTCAAAAGAAACAAACATTAATGTCATTAAAAAATTGGAATAATATTTTTTGCGCATTGACTTATGTTTAAGGAGTAAAATATTTGTACATATAAGAAAACTGTTTTTAAAATAATGTTACCTTAATGCAAATCAGTCTGAAAATTTATATTCACATTCGGCTAAGGGAAAAAAGACTTTTCGACACCCAAATTGCTTTTATAGTTCTTTAAAATTATTAAAATATCATAATCAGGCACAAAAAATATTGGAGTTCTACTAATAATTTTAAAACATCACATATATCACAAAAATAATCTTAAATTCGATATCTTATTTCCCCTACATATCCTGGTACCGTTAAATCATTTACGATTATTTTATTTGATATCAAGAATGTTTCGCAAATTAGTTGTTACAAGTAATTAATATTATTATTAATGATGTTTTAGTTCTAAAATTATACTGCTGGGATGCTTGATATCATAACTGTTTGTATAAACTTATTTAATAATAATATAGACCCAAAGAACATAATTGCAGAAACAAACGAATACGAATTTTTACACATGTACAAACGTGTTATAAATTGATATGGTAAAGTTAAAAAAGATCGAGGAAACAAATGATGAAAAATAACTTTGTCTCAGATCCGAACAGTTACCGAACGGAGATCCGATTCATCTCCCGAAATTATTGATTATAGAACTATAAATAATGATGAGAAGCTGATTAAGATGATGTTACATCATAATATCTTACAAGTTATGGTATTCAATGTGTTGGAAATGAAACAAATTAAACTTTTTTGACTAACTATTATATTTCTTCATAATTCATCTTATTTTTTTAAAAAAAATTTTTTTATTGAGTTTTAGATTTGAAATTTTACGGAATGAAATTGCTGGTTCTAGTCTATGGAAAACAACAGAATCGAACGCACAATCTTACACTGCTTTATTTTATAGAACGCTCAAAACACAACAACTCAGATAATTAAATTATTCCAGAAGAAACACTAATTTAGTTGCTATTCTGTGATTGAATCAGTTAAAAAACAATGTAATATCATCTGCATCATATACAAATAATTCAACATATGTAAACTAATTCAAAACAAATATCGTTTGCCTCATACACCTGTCCCTCGATTTACACGGTTAATTGGTTCCTGAGAAAACCGTGTAAATCGAAAACCGTGTAAATCGAAAACAGCTATAACCATGCGTTTTAAACCATTTATTCAATATATATTATAAATTCAAAGTGTTTTCATTCATTTATTCAATATAAAATAAAATAAAAAACAAAATTCAAACAAAATTGAGATAGTTATTATAAATTCCAAGTGTTTTCATCTACACTGCTATCACTATCACTTTCAACGACAGGTCTTCTTCTTTTACGGGTTTGTATAATTTCACTTTCATCGCTCCATAATATTATTTCATTAGACGCTGTTTAAATAGTTGATCTATTAGGATTGATTTCATTTCGGCGACACATAGAAATAAAATTTGTAATTAGTGACTGTGATTTGTTTTTAGTAAGAACGTTGTAGAGTTCCTCATATTCATTTAAACATTCAAAACAAAATAGATAAAAATATATGTACTATTGTGAATTACGACGCACTGAAAGGTAATCTTGACGCATATACATGCACATGTGGTGTTACCAAATCAATGAATTAAAATTATGCGGAATTTGACAGTTTGACAATTTTTTTTTATTTGAATTTAAAAAACCGTGTAAATCGAAAACGTGTATATCGAGCACCGTGTAAATCGAGGGACGGGTGTACTCATATAATTACATAATTTTATATCATTCATGAATTATTTTGGAACGGTTAACAGGCGTTATGGCTCAATTTCTCCGTCATTAATCAAATTTTCCCATTGAACTATCTTTAATATTTAGTTGTAGTGTTAGGATTTTTATTTAGGAAAAATAATGCAATAAAATAATCAAAAATTAAACGAGAACATTCCATATTTTTCATTTAAGAAGAATGCTAAATTATTTTCAAGTTAAAAATAAATACATTTTTTTTATATCTGTATTAAATACATACTGAACATAAAACAAAAATTACTTATTTTATTGATCTAGGATGTTATTATATACGCATATAAAAGGGAAATACACAAACAAATAATATTTGCATTGTATTCCTTTACATTTAACTGTATTAGTAATAATTGTCACTAACCCTAAAAATGATATTTAAAAAGGTTCTTCCGGGAAAAATTTTTAAAAATATACATTATATCATTTTTTATAGATTTGTATTTTGAAATGTTTACAGGTTTATACCATTAAGGATATCTCATAAGTTATTGAATATACGACTGAATATAAAATCTAAAATTTTTAGTGTCTTACATTAATAAAGTATATCGTTATTATAATAATGGAAACACAAGTAAGAGCTATTTAAATGTTGTAACAGTGTTAAATTCACATGAATAATTTGAAAGATAATAAAAGTAAGAGAAGTTTGGGTATTTCTTTTTAGAAAGGATTTCAAGGATTTTATTGTCTTCAAACACTCAGTATTTATCTGTGAAATGAAGGAAGATGGCCAGTTTCCATATAATTTGTTATTGCTTGTTTAAATATATGTTCTCCAATAATTTAACATAACTGGTTATGAAAGAAAGTTCTTTTACAAATTACTTTATTAAAACTAAAAAGGTGCTGAGTATAACCGAATTATTTCATTTATAAGAATCTAATACTGATGTGTATAATGAAATTCACAACAAAGAGATATTGTAACAAACGATAAAATTCCAGGCTTTAAATAGATACAAAGAATGGGAACATCATTATATTGGTTTTAATAGAAAGTATATTGAATGAAATGAATCTTGATTTATGCGCAATTGGAAATTATCATACCCGTTATCGTAGTAGAATATTATTAAACTTGTTTGTATAAAAACTATGCGTTTGGCTTTAATGTTTGTATGTTTTTAAGTGAGCATTTTCATTAAAGTGAAATTAGTGTAACTTGAAAGATTTATTCATGTATATAATTGCGACTGATAAATAAATATATCACATTGTGTTACTTTTTTCAATATTGTAATTTTATATAAATATTATCCTATACTTGAAAAAAAACTGAAAATTATTTTGCCGAAATTATGCAGATTTATACTTAAAATAGTGTATCTATTTTGTTTGATTCTGTCAAGTTGCTTAGACCGCAAAACTACTTAAAATTTAGAAAATTGCTAAGCTTAGTTACTGTTGGCGAGTTGGCGAGTATTTTTAAAATCTTTCTCGAAATTTCAGCAATTTGTTAAAAATGAAAACAAGGTCGAAAATTGTTTTTAAACTTATTATGAAATATTCTCTCATGACATCAAATACCTGTATCTTTATGATAACATACTTAATATTTAGATTAAATAATTAATGTAATAACATTTTGTTATTGATAGACATACTATTGTCTTATTACACGACAATTGTTAGTAATTTTATGTACATGTCTATATGTCCAGTAAATATTCACCCCCCCTACCGAATTCATTGTAAGACTAATAAATTAGCATTACGTTAAGGAGATTATGAATGTTTATTAATGTCGCATTGAGAGGCAACAGGAGGCCTATTGGTGATGGACCTTGTAATTTTGAGTTTCGATCAAGTATGACACTGGAATTGTCACTTCCCTCTCCAATGTTCTACACCATGTGAACTGTAAGACTTGGGACATCGAGTAGATTTAGCGTGCATCATCCCCGTTACAGCGGGTATTTTGTATCATCAGGGCTCAAAATCACGATTCGACGAAAGCAACGCTGGCCTCTATTCCTCGAGAATAACCACTAGACTGTTGGAGCCACGAAATAATTATAAACTTCTACACATAAAAAAACAGTGAATCAATCTGAAAATACACTATCCATTACTTGTGGCAGAGATTCCATTAATACGGGCCTTGAAACATAATTTTAAAAATTAAATAACATGTAATTTTTATAAACTATAAGTTAATTAAATTATTATTAAACTCATATATTTGTATCGTACTTAATAAATCAGACACCTTGAAATTAGTGATTGAACAGGAAAAAAAATTGTTCTTTTTAAAAGTGGAATAGTTATTTCAATGTACATAATCATTTCGATTGGGAAGGAGAGTTATTTTTATGTAAGTTACTTAGGAATAATTTATTTCTAAGAAAACAGAAATACTAATTCTAAGAAAAAAAGCTCTCTAAAATAAAAATAAATTTTTGTTTTGCTGATATCACTCAATCACTAAATCTAAAACAGCCATTTATAAACACCTTCTATATAGAGCAACACTAATTGTCTCAGAGCTGAGTTGAAACTTAATGTATGACATCCAACGCGCCCTTCCTAAGCTTCTTAAAACCATTAACCACGCTTATAATTATCGAAAAAGCTATCAGGAACGACTTATTCAAAGAGCTTAATTAAAGTAAATGAATTATCTTTCCTGAATTACGGTCATAAATCACAAAGCTAATTATAGATGTTTAAATAAAAGTACTAAATTGAATTCTGGAAGTGATTTAAATGACAAGGGATATGGTTTTCAGGAAGCAGAATAATACTGTTTATTTATTTAATTAAATTTAAATAAGAGAAATTTTCTTAATTACTTGGTAAAAATAATTATATAAAAGCATTTTGTTACCACTACAGAAGAGATAAAAACTAATATAAATCTCTTTAGAATAAACTATTTTGATCGCTTTCATTAAAATTATGAGACATTTTAGTCGACAAAATACATTACTTTTGACACGAAGACAGATTTAGATAATTAATTATCTCTTACATTAACAATAAATGCATTTCAAGAATGTTGAATTGCTTATTAAATTTTATTTTTCGAAGTAACTACTTACTTACCGGAAATTTGATTAAATATTTGATGGTGTAAAATCTGAATATAAGCAATTAAATAATAATTTAAAAATGTACTTATTGCGTTTGGTATTGAGTGCGTATTAAATGTGTTTGGTGCTTTTATGAAAATAAACAAGTATAGCCAGAGATAAATGTTAAAATATCCAAACAAATTAATTTAGAATAAATATTAAATTCTTATAATTATAATTATACTTATATATATATATATATAATAATAATAATAATAATAATAATAATAGTAACTAAATTAAGAATCACAACAGAAAGAATTACACGATTATATATTTAAGTTTATAAACTGTAAAAATTATACCAGATTGTAAATTCTGTATTCGAGTGAGTGAGTGAATATAAAGTTTATTGGCGCAAGAGCCAGATATGGCTATGCTGCGCCAAACAAGATTAAACTGTGGTCTAGACGTGAAGTTGAAAAAAAAAGGTAAAAATGGTTGACAAGAAGGAGGGTCGAATATAGAAAAGAATCGCTAGGGTATCCCGGGAGTGCGTATTTTGTATTCGAGGGAAAGAAAGAAAATAATTATAATTGAGTTTGTGTTCAAAAAGTGATTTTAGATATCTAATAAATGAAATAATTTCAGATATTTTAAATGCTAGAAAAAATAAAAAAAGTACAATCAATAAAATTAATTATTCCTAAATCACAGTTTTCATAAATGTCGAAACTCAGTATATGAAAGGAGAAATAAAAAATAAAAGGATTAATTATTTTTGTTTCATAAAAGTTTAGAACCGAAATTCTGCGTAATCGAAAGAAGAATTTGCAAATAAATTATTTAAAATCAGATTCCCTTATTGAATAATGCTGATTAATTATAAATAGTCTCTTAAAATAAAATAAAAATGTTATCTCAAAAGCGGGTTTTAAAATATATTATTATTTTTAAATTAAGACATATAATTATTTTCCTTTGAATGTAAAATTTCCCGTTTAGCCCTTCATGGATTAAAACTGATAAAGGATTGATTCTAAATCTTTATTCACTTATAGTTTCTGTATTATTACAAAAAATGCAAAATATATTTAATATTTCATAAGTCATGATTCCTATTCGTTCGAAGTAACCAAGTATTAATGATTACACTCGTGGCCGGCGTCGTTTCTAGCGAGTCGTGCGTTCGAGTCCTGAAATTCTTCACGATGACGTGACACGAACATTTGTTGCTCAGATATAGACCTCATTGCTTAACTGTAGTCCAAAATGTTCAGAACCGATGCTTATAGTCTCAATTTTCCTTCTAGGTGCGACGTGATAATAAATACTCAACCCCAATAATGAATTCATTATATTTGAAATTCTTTTCATTCCGGAATTCGGAAGAAATTTTCATAGAAATATTCAATTTGGAATTCTCTCTTTTCGCATAATTATTTATCTTATTATCTTTCAAATTTTCATTTGACATCCAATTAAAATTTTTTTAATTTAGAGATTTCAATCGAAGGTTTGGTTGTTTTACTAGCTTCGCATTAGAAGCAATACGAAGATAATTGGCAAAATATCCAACGAGATCGAACACACCCAAAGGCTTAAAACTACAAACCGTCCCCCCTGAGAAACAACCAGCCCCGCCTTCAGCATTTAATGGAAAAGAACGTAAGATATTACATAATTTCGAAATCAAAAGTAAATAAAGTCTACAATGTATTTACTGAGCAGAAAATGTACAAGACAGGAACTTAAAAAATAAAACTAACAGTACGAAGATGCATAACAAGCTAAATAGCACAATACAACAGCGTCCATCCACTCGTGAACAAAAGTGAGGAGTTCTATGAATGGAGGACAAAAATATGAACATATTTACTCATTATACAATTAAAAGCACACAATAAGAATAACTGATATATCAAGAAATGGAAGAAAAATCTGAAACAATCAAGAAATGTGTTGATTTTACTGCTATTGGCAACGGACCTCGGGCAAGCGACAGGGATGATATTAGAACTAGAACTTCCTTCTCCTAACTTCCACACCTCTCCAAAGGAAGGACTTCGAGCCTCGACAGATTTAAAGATTATCAGCTCCACCTAAACACCAGGTCTTTAGTGGCAACAAGGATCGAATCTAAGACTTGACAAAGTCTACCGACCAGGAGTCTGCTACCATGACCACTAGACTACCGCAGCCACTGCAATTAAAGGATTTTAAGTCTAATTCGTTGTTTTTGATTTTGATTAGATTTTAATCATAGAAAAATTAAAACTTGTATTTGGTCTGTATTTTTCAATATTTTTTTTCTTTTTTTATGTTTTTTTTAAAAAAAAGGAATAAGCAAATTAATAGAAAATGTGCAGTCCTAAATATTTATTTTAACTCTTGACAAATTATAATGGAGTAGTTTCAGTGCCTTAATTTCATACAAAATTTCAACGAAAGAACTACATGCTTTAAAAAAACGATGCTGTAAAAAGAAGAAAATAATATTTTTTTAAAAGATAAATAGCTCTTGTTTTTGAAAAAAAAAAAAAAAAAAAAATTGTACGATTACTTAACGGGAGCACACACGGAATGATTTTCAGTTGCTTAATTTCGCCTGTATACAGTTATGCTTATCACTTATTTTAATCCTCAATTGTATGAGTCATGTTCATAAACACTATTTTGTTTGGAAAAATTATTGCTTTGAATTGGGAATTCTCCTTATTTTTGTTTTTGTACCATCTTTTAATAAAGTAATTAATTGAAGTTGTGATGATTGAATCGTTGGATCTGAAATACTAATATAAACACTCTATTCTTAATCCCAAGTCTGAGACAGTATTATAATTATGCTATCTACATTTTTTAAATTTAATTTCTCAATTTTTTTCTTAGATGTGCTTAAAATTTGTGCCTTTTGGTAATGTTTTGAAATGTGTTGGAATTTTTCAAATTACTGGTTTTATTTCTTATAATTTTTAATTATTTTTTTGTCTAATTTTTACTGTTAAATGTTCTGTAATACTATATATTCCACAATTTAGTGACTTATTTGCATCATAATATTCTCTTTGTATGATACAAGCTTCAGATAAACTAGTTTGAAATTTAATGTTTGATGTTTTTAATTTTTTTTACCTTATGTAATTAATACGAAAAAATGATTATTTTAATTTTGTAATATTTGTAATCTAATACATTTAATTTTTATTAGCTATAATTTGTAATTTGTTATGAATTTAAATACACATGCACATTTCAAAATTATGTATCTCTCTTTCTTTAACAATAATAATTATATACTTACAAACACACACATAATATATATACATACATATATATATATATATATATATATATATATATATATATATATATATATTCGATGTTTAAAATACATACCTTTTAAGCCAAATAAAATAATAATTACTGAGAAATGTCTTTGAATATAAAATGGGATGAAATTAGATTTAAACATACCCCAAGGTCAATACTTCAAGAATGCAAAAACACGGATACTGTAGAATTTTTATTCTTACATCGTTAAATTTACCAAGCCGATTTGAATTTTCATAAAATAAAAATGAAGATGAACCTTACAAGATATTAATTATCTCCAAAGCAAAAGATTCATCCCTTCCAACACATAAATACTTATCACTCAACAAGACTACATGTTTCCCATCTACCTCTGCATGCAATATGAAATAAAAACATTTGGAGAAAACTGCACACAATATCCGTATACAAGATAAGGAATATCTTATATTAGTATTTTTTATTTTGTATGAAACTGTTTCCTTTTTTTTTTCATTCTTATTCCAGAACGTTAAGACAGGTCTTTGTTGAATGACGTGATATCTCCTAGCTTAAAATATACACGCTTGAAAAAGCAAAGTATCGGAGGAATGGGGCCCCTTTCTTTGCATTTTAAATAAGTCTTTAGAGAATTTCAATTGGAGAACTTCGATCTTCCTTCTTCTACTCGAATTCCCTATTTTCCGAGTAAAAGATAAAGTAAAGCCATTTATTTACTCAACTCACGACTGAGCTTGGAATATTTAAAATATAAATGGGTTTTGGGAGGAAAAAAAAAGACTAAAACCGAAAGAGTATATTTCTTTTGGCATGTTTACGAAGAAAAATATTTTAATCCATTAATTTCTTCCTAATATTTACTAATCTGCAAAGTTGTTTGTTGATTAAATGGCGTTAAAATATTGCTTTCGACGCGGATCATTTTGATTGATTGTTTGTTTATTAACATCACAATGAAATATAAAACGAGGGCTAATTGTTTCGGACTTCGGAGGGATTTCGGAATTGTTGTTTCACGAGGACTTTCGTAATTCTGAACCTCGGTCTAGTGACGCGGATGACAATACTTCAGCTGGCACTCCACCCCTATCCAAATTTCCAAGCCACACCAATGAAAGGACTTGATACCTTGACAGATTTAACGTGCATTTACATTATTACGTAGCAGATCTTAAGTTAAAAAACGACAAATAATAAAATAAATTGCTAAAACTAATTACTGAATAATTTCAATTTTACTCAACGTTCTCTTTTGTTCCTAAAATTTAAGGTATAAAAACAATTGTGTTCCGCAAAGTCTTAAGTTTAAAAGAAAACCCATGTTTAAAAAACTCGGTTTTTTTTAGTTTAAGGTAGATATTTATATCAATAACTAAACTGCTGTTTGTAGAAAATGCAACACCATGAAGGAATCATCAGAATCAAATGAAATTCGCAGCAAATGTCAATTATAGGATATTATGCAAATTAATAAAGTTTCAGAGCCATCGCGCGTGCGCGGCGCGCGCAGCGCCCTCTGAATTGATGCTGAAAGCGTATAAATAAAGTGCTGTAGCGGGACGTTGAAAAAAGTCTATGATTATTTGTTAGTGGCAAACGTTTAGTGAGACCTGAGTATGCCTCCACGACGGAAGAATAAGAAATTCAAGCAACTTACGGAGTTTGAACGAGGGAGGATAATCGGCCTTCGAGAAGGAGGATTTTCCTATCGCGCAATAGCAGCTCGTATGCAGCGGAACAGTTCCACAGTGATGCGAGTTTGGAAGCAGTGGACCGACGAGCACCGAACAACTCGAAAAACAGGCACTGGACGACAGAAGGTGACGTCAGAGCGCGATGATCGACACCTGCTCCGCATGGCGGTGAATGATCGCACAGCTTCCTCCAGGCAGCTGGCAGCACGTTGGTCTACTGCTACAGGTGTACAATTGTCGGCTTCGTCAATTCGTCGTCGTCTGCTGCGCCGTGGATTGCGTGCAAGGGTGCCTTTATACAGGATTCCCCTCACGGCGAATCATCGACGGCTGCGTCGGCAGTGGGCTCTTGAGCACAGAGACAGGCGAGCTGATTGGCACCAAGTTGTCTTTTCAGATGAATCACGCTTCAATTTGTGGACCCATGTTGGCCGTGTTCGTGTTAGACGTTATGCCGGTCAACGCTGCCTTCCTGAGTGTATTATTGAACGACATAGTGGTCGAACACCCGGAGTTATGGTCTGGGGTGCGATTTCGTATCATGGACGATCCAATTTGATACGAATTGAGGGTAATCTCAATAGCAACAGGTACGTCCGTGAAGTGCTACAGCCCGAAGTCGTTCCTTTCCTTCAAGGCATCCCTGGAGCTATCTTTCAGCAGGATAATGCACGCCCACATGTTGCGCGGACTGTTCGAGCCTTCTGTTCAGCACAACGCATGCAACTTCTTCCTTGGCCTGCTTATTCACCGGATATGTCGCCTATTGAGCACGTGTGGGATATGGTTGGTCGGCGTCTCGCTCGTGATCCGCGTCCTGCAGTTTCCAAAGACGAACTTTGGTTGCGCATACAAGCGATATGGAATTCTCTTCCTCAAGCAGATATTCAACATCTGTTTGACTCCATGCCACGTCGTATAGCAGCACTTATTGCAGCGCATGGTGGCTGCACCAAATACTGATTTCGGACGCTTAATTTGTTTCTTTTGTTTTGAAAATTTCATCATTTATTTGTATCAGTACAAGTCGTTTCTGCATTAAATTTCATTTGATTCTGATGATTCTTTCATGGTGTTGCATTTTCTACAAACAGCAGTATATTATAAAATAGTTATTTTATTTATATTTTGAGATTAAATTGTTTTTTTACCCGTGGATAATGAAAATTAGGAGTATTTAACAAAAAGAGATTTTATTAAAAATTAAATAAATTAGAAAATTTAAAATGATTTATTAAGTAAGTTTTAAATTACATTGAAAAAATAAATAATTTTTTTTCTTTTCGTGCATGCTTATATACCATTATTTTTAATCATTGCAATGGCAAAGGCGTAGCTTTAGCTTTCAGTGCCAAGGGACAATTAAAGCTTTATGTTCCTTTTGTTTGTGAAATGCAGAGAGGAAGGGAAAGAAAATTTTTAAGTATGTATTTTTAGATAATAGAAATTTAAGAAAAAAATTCAACTTTTTATTATAAATAGTTTTAAATATTTTAATTTTTGTAAAACTAATTTATGCGTATATTTTCAAGATTTGGATAAAATTATAAAGATAGAACAATGTAAAATAATTAAGGCAACAAAGGTAATTCGCAAATGTAATTTGATGCACGGGTAAATATTTAAGGGCTGATAGTAAGTATCTAAACAAACAAATTTGCCCCTACAATGCATTGGCAGAGAGCAAGCTGTGAATTGTTTTACAGTAATGTTATGGAAAGCATTAAGAGCAAGGTTTCTTACACATCGTCATTTCCACAATAGATTTCAGGAGGTATGTGGGTACACTAATCAGGAAAAGACCAAAACCTCCTAAACATTATAGTAGAAATGACGATGTGTAAACAAATTCGCTTTTTATGCCCGCATTACAACGCCGACCACTTGCTCCACGCCTATGCATTGTACGGTGAAAATTGCTTGATAAGATATTTTCTATCACCCGTTTAATTTTTGACTATGAGTTTAGAAGCACCCTCTATAAAATATTATTAAAGTGTAACATTGCAAAAACTTAGCATTATATGGGATATAATAATGCAATATAAAAATGAAAAGACAACTGTATTTGTTTGACGAATTTTCAGCAAAAAATTGATTTTAAAGACCATATATCGCAAGTTATAAAACAAAATAATTATATATTCAAAAAATTGTATTACTTATAATTTATTCGAAGGAAAATATAATGGAGACACGTCTAGATTTTTGCAGCCATCAACTAGAATACTATACCATAGCCAAATTAATTTTTTTATCAAACATTATAAGCACAAATCACTCCTCAAGCAGAAAACAAAAGCTACACTAACGCCGGACATCAGTCTTGCTTGATAACTGATGACTTGCTTGTCTTAGCGACTTGCTTGATAACGTCAAAAATGTGTATTTATATAAGAGTCAAGCAATTTAGAATAGCGGAGGAGATAAATTATCGTCTGTTGGGTATGTAAAATTAAAACAAGAATCGAAATCAGGAAGACACAAAAATCACGGGAAGAAGATATCACAAGCTAATGAAGTAATAGATTGAGAATGCGAAAGTTTTTTTTTTTTTTTTTACTTTTTAGTGCGTTAAAAATGGAAGATAATTCCTTCCAAAATTTCGTAGCACCAATTTGGCACTACTAAAATGCCGCGCCAAAGTCCAAATATCCCCTCTTGCTCCCTCCCTAGCTACACCACTAAAGTGAGGTGTCTCAAGATTAAAAAGTTTAAAAACTACTGTTCAAGAAAAATGACAATACTCACTCCCGGTTTACACAGTGAAAAGTCTCGCATTGGCAATTCCATTGCAAATCATTCTATCCTCACCCCTTTATATGGGTTAGAAATTTTCGTATGATTGAAGAGAATGTGTCGAAATTATTCATTTTCGCCTTGCAGAGGCAAAGATCGATATCCTCGTTCAAGATCTCGATCTTGTCCTTGCCTTACGTTAGAGCGCCAGTAATGGATTTCGATGGCACAATCAATCATTGACATGATATGCTTATCTGTAGTCTGAAGATATTGACAAATTCTTCTTGTTATTCTCGTATTTTTAACGATTAACGCGGGGACATACCTAATAACACATAACAATTTGCCGAATTGTTATGATTTTCGTGTAAAAATTCTTATTTTAAAATACAACTTATAATTATTATTTGATACTTCGCTCTGAATTAACGTACACCTGGAGCTATATACACTGGTTATCATAAATTAAGGAAAAATCACAAAAATAGCGATAACTCTTTCAAAAGTAAGCCAAACCGTGCAAAATTTGCATATGTTGTCCACTAAGAGTAGCTGAGTAAAATTGCAATATGCAAATTAGTGACGCTGCACTCGGCTTACGTCATCTGCCTGGAGCATAAAAGTCCAAGTTTGAGAGAAAGCACACAAATTTTACTGTGATTGCGACATTGAAAATCTGAGATAGCCAATTCGTAATAATGACCTCTAGGCATCATTTGCCTGAAGAACTACGATGGAGAGCCATCGGGAGACTAGAGGCAGGGCAGAGTCAATCAGAAGTGGCCAGAATGCTAAATGTGAGTCCATCTGTGGTTCATAGACTTTGGAGGCAATTTCAAACCACAGATTCGGCATCTAGGAGGTTCAGTGAAGGACGGCCAACTGTTACGACCAGTGCCGATGACCGATATTTGACATTAAGTGCACGCAGGAATAGAACCGCTACTCCGACACATCTTAGATCCTCTCTTGCTGCAGCCACCGGAAGGTTGGTGTCAACGTCAACTGTGCGCAGAAGGCTCCACGAAGGTGGTCTGTATGCGAGACGACCAGCCATTTGCGTGCCGCTCACATCACGCCATAGGAGAGACCGTTTGCAGTGGGCCCGACAACATGTCCACTGGACGTCAGATCAATGGAGGCCTGTTCTCTTTACGGATGAGTCCAGGTTTAGTCTAGAAAGTGACAGTAGACGTTATTTGATATGGAGAGAACCTGGGACCCGTTATCATCCATCAAACATCCGTGAAAGAGATGCATACGGAAGAGGCAGTGTCTGTGTTTGGGGAGGCATATCCTTAGGAGGGCGCACAGACCTCCATGTCTTTCCAAGGGGAACCGTGAATGCTCAGGTTTATCGAGACAACATCCTTGATGCTTATGTGCGCCCATATGCCGGGGCGATTGGTGATTGCTTCCTGTTACAGGACGATAATGCAAGACCACACAGAGCTCGCATTGTTGATGATTATCTTCAACAGGAAACAATTACGCGCATGGAGTGGCCAGCTCGATCCCCGGACTTGAATCCTATCGAGCACGTTTGGGATGCTCTAGGGAGGCGTGTATCTGCCATCAATCCGCCCCCTCAGACCCTTGCCGCGCTTGCATCTGCTTTACAAGAGCAATGGCTCTCACTTCCTATTGAACTGATAGACCGCATAATTGAAAGCATCACACATCGCTGTTTGTGCTGTATTGCTTCTAGAGGCAATCATATTCCATATTAAAGGTACTTTTTCTATTGCAAACCGATACTTCCAATTTGTTTATTTTATACATGTGCTAATTTCTATACTACTATTAATGTCTGATAATTTCTTTTTATGTTGTTTAATACCTTACTATGTGTTGTATATTGTGGGTAAGTTTCATAAAATTCCATGTGTAATTTCTTGAGTTATCGCGATTTTTGTGAATTTTCCTTAATTTATGATAACCAGTGTACTAAGTGTTTTTGCGAATGAGCTATGTAGGAGTGAAACGGAGAGACAGAGGTAGTTATGTTGCGCCAGACAAGGTGTAACTGAGATAAAAATGTTTCAAAAAAAAGGGAGGGGGAGAGATAATGATTAGTTGATAAAAAAAATATAAGAAAGAATCATTAGGGAACCTCAGTTTTATGATTTCCGTACTTATCGATAGAAAGTAAGCCCATGAGGGGAGGTGCTGATGCGAAATACCTTACAAAACGTTGCTAGTAAAATACAAAGCATAGGCCTAGGCACGTAAAACTTTATAATCAAATTCTCCATCTTAGAAAAATCTACTTGCATAAAAAGATTAGTTTTATTTAGTTATAAACCCATCATTAATTTTCTAACACATTCATACAACATTAAAAACAAAATGTATTATTTTCTACAATTTTGTTAAACATTCCCTAATTTCAAGTAATATAGGCTAGTAAAAAATATCACTTGCTGCTTGCTTGCTTGATTGTTTATTAACATTGCACTTAAGTGCAACATGAGATCTCTCCGTGGAAGACCTTTTAATTTTGAAGACGAAGACGACACCTGAGCTGTTACCTACCTCTCCAAACATTCATTGCAAACCAACGGGAAAACTTGTAGGCACAACAGATGTAACGTGCGTCTAGCCCATCCATATGGTAATGTCGTTAGAGGTATCAGGATTCGAACTAGTGACTCGAAAAAACAGTCTGGCCGCGTGTCCACGACAATAACAATTAAGCTATCGTGGTCACTAAATCTTGCTCTGGGGAGTTACAGATGATCATATTATTTATAAAATACGATTTTTTTAGACAAAAATCTTTATTGTTATAGAATTGCTGTTAAAAATTAAAATCTTATAGAATTGCTGTTTTTTGATTATTTATTTAATTTTTTCTTGCAAATAAAAACCATATTTTAAAAGAAACATTTTTACAAACTTTTATTCGTCCCTGAGCCAATTAGTCATTTTTTATTAATTACTTTTTAATATTCGACGTTAATATGCAATCACAAACCTACTTTAATATATCTTATAATTTATTAATTTAAAGTGCTTAGCATATAGTGTGATAAAATTGTGACTAATTTCTGAGAGTCTCACGTAATTCATGAGCCATGTCAGGTTCGCCAATTATTGACCAAAATCAAGAGTTGCAACAAATATTGAAGGGACGGGAAGCAGACGAGCCCTTAGGGAGGAACACGATGTTCAGTTTGACCTCTGGCCAGTCTGGATGGACTGAAGTGTGTAAATATAGATTGCAGGAATAAATATAATTTCCTTTTAGACTCGCCTGGTACTCCCAGAGGAATGACCCGTCCGTCGAATTAATCACTTCGGTTTCTAAAATTTGTTACTATGAATACCATTTCTATGAACAAAAATAACATCCTTTGTACGCGAATTTTGTAAATTATAATTCGTTCTTAATAAAGTTAATAAAGTAAGAATGATGAATATATGAGAAGCTACATTAAGGTAATAGTTAAAGAGGAAATTATTCTAAAATATCAAGGTTGAAGTTATATTTTTAATACAAAAAGTAAAACTTTCAAAGAAGGGATAAATGCAAAGGACTTTTATTCATTAAGATTGAAAATTCTAATGATGTTAACTCTAAATAAATGATTACAGAAGAGAGAGAGAATAAAAATTAAGGGAAATTAATAATTTATAAATGGGACATAAAAGCGGTAATATGTTATATATATAGTTACGAAAATGAGTTGATGCTTCCATGCAACGCTTCTCTTTTCAGAAAAGATCGATTTACAGAGAAGTCACCAGTTAATAAAAGAGAGTTTAAACAATGACCCTTTCACATTGGAGACGGATTTGGCGACCATTTGATGAGTTGTCGAGAAATTCGGCAATTTTGGGAAAAAATGGAAAATACTCGAAGGCGCTGGAACTTAAGCGAAAAATCGAATGGGAAGAAAATTACATACTTTTTTGTAAACTTTCCCGTTTGACGTCACGCTTGGCCGGGAAAAGAATAAATATACCAAGAGCTACCGTTATGATCAGTCCGAGAAAGGAATCAGTCTATATAAGGAATTAGTTTGCAGTGGAGTCTACTTTGTAGATTGATCGGGGAATCGTGGCAGAGTGAATCTACTGCACGTTCGGCCAGAATCTAGTGGAACTGAATAAGTCTGTCTTTGGTAGCTCTGTTGCGGTGATTCTGATCGGGAAATCAACTGGAAAACAACGGTACTTAGAAGTAAAACTGCCGTTAGCCTGGAAGGGTGAATTTGATGTGGAAGCAGCGTGTATCAGCCGGAAATAGTCAAAACCCGCCCCGAAAGGGCAGACTATAACTGCGGAGATTTTTCCACAGTGTGAACTGACACGCTGGTGAGCTGCACTTTGCTGATACTGTTGTGATTGTCATTAGAAGCGCTGTTTTGTTCCTATATCTGTGTCACTAGTTTTTTCAATTGCTGTATTTCCTTAATTTGCTGTTTATTTTCCAAGCTATGCTACCTGTGTTATTTTGTCTAGCATTTGTGAATGCAGTGTTATTTGTCATTATCATCCGCGATTTCCCTCCCATGCAACAAAAATTTTTTAACTATATATAATAATATATAGTTAAAAATTCTAAAAATAGGCTCTAATATTATTGTTTGTTGTAATTTTAATACTTCATTTAGTAATTTTTTTAAAAGCATAATCGTTGGTTGTGGAATGTATAACGTTTGTTTAAATGAATCGCTAGCTATAACTGTTTCCGAAACTGATTTCCAAATTGTGATAGGTAAAAACTATAATTCTACTGTTCGAATTTTATCTTGGAGTTTGTAGAATGTTTTAGCTATAGCTTTTTGTAAAAGATTGTTCATTTATTATTGTTGTTATGAAAATAGATAAAAACGCACATTACAAAGTTTCTTTCATGTGGCTCTCTCTTACTGACCGAACTGAACCTCTTTAGTATAAGGATTATTTGTGAATATTCAATCACGACCGGATTTGGCATGATACAAATCGACAGGATACATCTATGCTGAGAAATTCGAATTAGCCACAAAGAGACAAAATACAATCTTTATCAAAAGAATTACTAGCCCTAAGAATTTTTTGAAGATTTACTTGTGTGTGTATTGATTGCACACAATGTGTGTAATCAATACACAATTGTGTGTGTATTGATTACACATATCATAACTTTGTAGCCAGCTTCTTTTTGACTAATACATGAATGTGCCAGGCTCATTTCCATGCATAAGGTTGATGCTATGGAGTGCCCTACTTTTCTTCTCAGAACTAGAATATTTTTTTTAAATGCATTGATTAAAATGTAATAGAAATGTTGGAAACAAAAACATTTGCTTCGGGGTTACATTTTTTCTTAAAGTTCTAGATGTATTTTTAAATATTTATTAATGATGCGAAAAAGCACAAATATAGTATTGATTAAAAGATAGAGAGTCGGTGTTTTTGGAAGGTTAAGTAATTTTTTTTTTGAGAAGAGAGTGGTAAACTAAAAAAATTTGTAAACCTGTGATCTAGAAAAGGTTTATTTCAAAAATCTGAGCCATCGTATAACAAACTTTTGTGACTGTTTCAACCAACCCATAACTATCATTTCCTTCAAATCATTATATATTTAGAATATTACTTTAAAATTTATTTTTGTAATTTATTATGTGTTTTAAAATGCATAGATCTTTTTCTATGTACGACAGAATTACGACAAGAACAACAATGTTGTCTCATTTAATAAAATCTCTTTATTGCTCAAAAGATAAAACTTTTAAATTAAGCTTAACGTTTTAAACAAACACCTATTCGCCTCAGCAAACACTCAAGAGCGAAACAACTGCCTACGTAGTTGTTTGTAGTAGAACAGTATGTTTTCCACCCAATGTAACATTAAGAAAATCATTGTTTACATAAACAGTTTTATGAACATATACGCTCGGTCTCTCGAATTAGGTGTAGCTATAATACTCTAGAGTGTGAGAATAACATTCTTGACTGAGTTTATTTCCCGTCATTAGGGTACTGAAAAGCTTTTAGCTCTATGTCAGACAGGAAATGTTAGCCCCATTTGAAACCTTATGTAAACACGGTTATCTGCTACAGTAAATATTAAAGTTTAGAAAAGTAGAAATGCATTAATTTTAGGCATTGGATCAATTTAGAATTCTCCTTATGTGGGTTTCGAAATAGGTGTATGTAACCTTTTAATTCATACAGTCGAGTATTTAAGTGGATTCTGTACCCTTTGATTAAATTATTTTTGATTAGATTTTTGTGAGAAAAAAAATATTCACCGAATTTCAAAACTCATTAAATAAGCGTTTCAAAAAAGAAAAGATAAAGAAAATACTTCATTTTCAAACAAACAACTATTTAAAATTTAAGTATTTGAAGAAAATTTTGAAAATCTTAAAGCTATAAACCTTTTAGCTTACTGCAATAAATTTGCAAAATTTTTAAACATTTTTTTTTCAAAATTTTTTTCAAGTACTTTTCAAAATTCTGGGCATGGACTTAGTTGTACAATTAGTATGATGGGTATGAAAATGGTAAATATATATTTTTTTAATTCATTTTGGGAAGTATTTAAGGGGACACAGTACACTTTGAGCAACTTTTTTTTATCTGATTTCTGGAAGAAAAAAAATTTATTCATCGTATTTGAACACACATAAGATATGAATTAAAAAAAAAAAAAAACACTTCATTTTAAAAAAAAAATAAAATTTAAATTAAAATTTAAATTTTTTCTTAAAAAAATATTCCGGTATTTTAAAATCCTTACAACTACAAATTTAAATGTTTTAAACTATTTTTTCTCAATTTTTTAAAAGTATTTCACACAATTATGTGTATGCGTTTAGTTGTATTAGAGTGTTCTTTATAGTTTTACAGATTTTTCTATTAGACACTACGAAAAGCAGTTTAAAAAAGAGTACTTTTCCATTTTGCCAGCAGAATACCCAAGGGGACCGAGCTCATCCAAAGAGTTCAGAGCTGCAAACCGTCCCCTCCCCCAGGAAACAATCACCCCCGCACTCAGCATTTATTGATAAAATAACATAAGATTTTACATAATTTCGAAATCAAGGTTAAATAAAGTGCGCGAGGTATTTACCCGACAGAAAATGTACATGACAGAAACACAAGAAAAAATACCCTAACAGTTAGAATTTTCTTGCAGAAATAAGATGCATAATAGGTTAAATAGCTAAGTACAAAAACGTCCACAAACTCGTGAACAAAAATGATGTGTTAGGCAAAGGTATGAATATGTATACAAGGTAAATAATTATAGCCATACAGTAAGGGAAGATTAAAATATTGAGAAATATAATAGCAATTTAAAACAATTTAAAAATTTGTTGGATAATTTTATGATCCATAAGAATTCAGGATTTAAGCTTAGAATGCAAGTAGGGATTTTCACACACGGACCTCAGCCAAATAGGTTTCGCTTCAACAACAGGACATTTTAAATGAAAATCTCTGGTAAAAGAACAAGAGAAAACGTAGTGGTCACCATCTCCAACAGACCCAAAGAGACATAAATTCATATTTTTAAAATAAAAAATGATTTAAATAAGAAATGTGAAGGGACCATGACCAGTTATGAAGCGAGTAACATAAACAGAATTTGTATAAATTTCATTTCGCCGGCTCAAATCTCGCCCAACAGACTTTTTTGGCGACAACACACAGCAAAAATGTTTATGCACCATTGATTTATATTGAAAACAACCGACAAAATGGCGTCTTTTGTTTCATTTTTGGCGCTTTCATCGCCTGCGCCGGCGAAATAGAAAAGTACGCTACCACGATGTCAAAGGATAAAGTACCACGATGTCAAAGGGTAAATAGTAGATCTACTATAATACTCGGAGTACGTAACGTTTCGGGTTTTAATCTGCGATCTGGCTGGAAAGTAAAGTGAAGAGAGCTGTACATTGGACTGCATATATCTACGTGGAGGTGAAGCTGAAGGTGAAGTATTATGGCACAAGAGCTAGATGTGGCCATGCCTCGACGAATTCAATGAATCAGTGAGTCATGTCAATGAGTGATTGATTTGTTTCGGCGCAAAACCCAAATGAGGCCATGTTGCGCCAAACAAAGTCAATGAGCGAGAGCAAAGCTAGTAAAGTGTTAAACTGTGATCTGGACGTGTGGAAATAGAAAAATTATAACATTTTTCGTCGACAAGAAGGTAAGTCAAAATTAGTTAGTTATTACAAATTAGTTATTTCAAAATAGAAAAAAAAATTCCATTTCACATATACAAATAAGTTAAGCGAGTACACAAGTGCAATAAGTAAAGTAAGTGAGAGATAAATAAATAAGTGCAATAAGTTAAATATTTAATAGAAAATAGTTAACATGTAGAAAAATAAGCATCATTATGTGTATTATAGAAATTTTTAAAGAATATAATATTTTGTTTTTAAAATCTATTTTTTGTGTATAATTCCATCCAATTATGCGAATTTTTTAAACTATTACAACAGCTTAAATTTAATGCTCTTTCATACAAAA
>BMAW01130956.1:0-15393 GCA_019974015.1 Nephila pilipes
ATCTTAGTTAATAGAAATGTACTACTTTAAAAATGAAGCATAAAACTCTGATTTCTTAAAACTGTAATGTAGAGTATACTCCGTATCTATTTGAAACACGGGACATCAGCTTTTTTCAGATGACATCGGTAGTCATGGTCTTGAACAATCAGACGGCGTTATTAATGTTGAGCGATAATGACGCTAAAAAGACTCTTGGTGAAGTAAAAAATGAATTTTTAAATTGAAAGAACAAGATATGGAACGAATTTTATGCACAATAAGTATTGTAAAATACGAAGGTCTTGCAGTAAGTCCTTAAACATTTCAAAAGTCGGTGATCATAGCATCGAAAATGGTTTGTTTTTAGTTAGAATCATGACTCATTCGACCGCTGTCCGTTACTCGTATTCGTGATCGTCTTTCACGCCTCACAAATTTTTCGTCATCACTTTTACGGCCTCTGAGACCAACTTCGCGTTTTGTGGCAAAAATTCACCAGAAGCAACACAATGTTTTGATTTTTGTTTAATTTCTGGTGCATAATGTTTAATACAGATCTCACCAACGAAGACAACTCGACGCGGCAGCAATCCAATCTTGATTTGGCAGTAAATGAAACGAAAACTAACTAATGAATCCATATGAAATTTTTTGAGGTTCCGTGTAACACATGACAGCATCCGATGATAACAACAGTGCACCTTTATGATGTCTCGAAATACAAGTACATTTTGAATCTCTCTCGTAGTATACAATACTCTTAAAACATTTCTTGTTTTTACAGAAAGGATTATAATAAAAAAAAAACTATGTGAGACTATTTTTTAGATTGTCGAATTACAGAATGTCATATTAGCGTGTTGAAGTATTTTTCTTCGCAAAGTAGTGTTAAATCAGGACCTTTAAAATGATATTAGATCATTCTTCTCTAATTATTGATTTCTGTAATAAGTACATTTGCAGAGAACATTCTAAATAAGGAACCAGAATGCTTCAAACGTTCCGTTAATCAAAATGAACTCATATCGTTCCCGAACAAATTTCAATAGTTTAAATGAGAAAATATTTTAAGACATATTTGAATTAAAATTAATTGATATCTTTAAATCATTTCATTTTTGGAGAATGTGTCCTAGCAGTCTTAATTAAAATGTAGAAATCTTAATTATTCAAAGACTGAATGACTCAGAAACTTGAAATTTGGTACGCTCCAACAACTCTAGTGGTATGCGCTTGGAAGAGAATGTTTCAATATTCACTTGAAAATTTTTAAATTTATTCGTTAAATAACGATTACGTAAAATGTTATCTGTATTGAACCTTACACGGGATGAATAAATATATTTTGTAAATTACTGTTTGGCATTCTTGAGGTTCTCCCAAGCACTTGGCTCAACTAAGTATAGAGAGAGTTATATACAGGGATTCATTAAGCCTTTTCAGTAATGAGGATAGGTTGAGAAATTAGAAAATAGTCCTACAGTAGTTGTAAAAAGTAACGAATATTATCAATGATTGTAATGCGATTAAGAAAAATAAACTAAGAAAGTAAAATCAGTTTATGATAATTACGTGTATTTTTGAAATAATTTAAGTCCCGGCAATCAGGTGGCTTGTATTTCAATTAATTATTTCGGCCCTACCCTAAACTCTTAGTTCAAACTAATAAATTAGTGTCTTTTATAGGGAGGAGTTGCTACGGTTTTTCTGTTTCAAATCCACTTCAATTGGTATGTGTCTCTACGACTTTGATTCATTCTGGAGCCAATGCTTATGCAAATAAGCAGTTTTTGTTTTTAATTAAAGTGCAGTGAATAGCTTAGAAGAATGATTATTTCAGAGAAAAGAGGGTGGGCGATGAAATAGAGAGTAGTAGATCGTGATAAATTTCGTGAACAATTTGAAGTTCCACCGAAATATTATTTTCATTTTTAAATAGCGAAATTTAAACCACTACTTTCAAGAAAGTGAGAGATTTTCTAACATTTTAATCTGTCAGGTTCTTCGTTCATACAAGCGGTTTCGAAAACTACGTAACAATGAAAAACATTATACAATCACGTGGTTAAAAGAAAATAAGTTCAACGTGTATCGAGAGATTAATGAATTAAAAAAATTGTCAAACACTAACTGCTAATATTAAAATTATAGTCGAGTATCTTGAAGAATTTTTCAAAGATTTTCCTCTATTGGTTTCTATGCTTCCAGAAAGCTGATAGGAAATTGATGAATTTAAAATTTTTCTAATAAAAATCTCAATCAAGTTATATCCTTACCTCTAGAATTGTGAATTTTGACTTATTTAAGTAAATCTTAAGCTATTCTATAAAAATGCGTAATGTATTTTAAAATACCAAATAATAAGTTTCTGATGTATTCTGATGAACAATGTAAATGGTTACGGCTCAAAAACTTGTTTTTAAGTATTGTTCGAATAAACGACAAAGTAAACTTATAATAGTCCACTATTTACGTAGTTTACTTGGAGAAGCTCCTGCGACTACAAATCGACACATTCCGGTCTCAAAAAAACAGAAGCGTTATACTAACTTTTCCAATGCTATCTTAAAATAAAGAGTATCATCAATTCCTAATTATCAACCTCCATGAATCCAAAAACAGCCAAAACAACGAATGTTTCTGGTTTGCGTTCGTCAGCAGATGATTCGGAACCATTTGTTAGAAGATTAAAAGCAATTGATAAAGAATCTACAAATATTGACATTTGGTTAATTAAATTTTCAATTGGGAAATTTGATTCAGAAAAGCGACGACGACTTTGTTCAGTAGAAAAACTGTGACTTCTTCATTTCAAACATTTCTGCCATTCAACACATTTGCGCAAGAGAGA
Organism: Nephila pilipes; assembly: GCA_019974015.1. Lineage (NCBI taxonomy): Eukaryota > Metazoa > Arthropoda > Arachnida > Araneae > Nephilidae > Nephila > Nephila pilipes. Next base: position 2,834 of record BMAW01130956.1, read on the forward strand.
TGAAACGTAAAATCATTCAATGGAAATTTAACAAACAGTAATGTAAATCATCGCATCTTCCATAAAGTACTCCTAGTGCAAGACTCTAAGTGCAACTGCTAAAAAAGATTCCTATCTGAAATATGAATGCATAAATTTAACCTTAACTTTAGCAAACGTATATCAGTCACTCGTTTAGTTGCTACTGCTCCAATAATATTTTCGGGAACAGTTAAACTTTGCATAGTTTCAAAATGAATAAACATGTTATAAGTTTTTGCATTAAAGACTTTGCCAACTGTACAACCTTTTCATGAATTAAAAACAAAGAACGTCATTTATTGAAGTGACTACAATCGGCCAACCCCTTTTGCTATCAAAAAGGCAACATATATTTGGCCCTCGTTTTTTGATTACTTTTTTCTCTCAATAATTCTACTAGGACCAACATCAAAATCGAATGGAAATTCTTTAACTCAAAATTTCATGTAGATAAAGATTTTCCTAAAGAAGCCGGGATATTTTCAGATATTTAAACATCGATATCTTCCTGTCTGGTGCAAAATCGTTACCTGTCTCCAAAAGATATGGAAGCAAATATTTTCTCTCTTTCACTCTGAGGGATTCATATTGCGAAATAGGTGAACAAACTCCCCATAACTAGGAAGTAACTATAATGTTGAATATAATAATAACATCACACGTGCGCGCTCGTGTGGTTGGAATAGGTCATTGCTTGTCAACTTAACAAAAGATTGTACACTATATCAGATTTTCTGTTTTAACAGATTATAAATTTATTTTGTTACACAAATTAATTTTGCTTTGAGAAGATTTTTATTACATAAATAACATAGCAATATAATTTAGTTCATTGGACCCGATATAATACTTATTAGTTATTTAATTTTCTTATAGTGGATTATCTGCCCTTTTACCACAAAAGTAAGATAAAAAGATGAAAATATTTTGGAAAAGTTGTCCAATAGTTTTGGCTTTTCTGTCAATAACCTTAATCATATTCGTATTATTCAAAGAAAATCACACATTCAATTCATGTCAATTTGAAAATTTCATGTCCTGCGAACACGTCATAATAATCAACTAAAAAATTTACCGGAAAGACTTTTGGTACCACATTCTGTGATCTCATTTAAATATTACGTATTGCAATTCAATTTTAAAAAAGGATGAAATTAAAACAATTTTTTTTTTTTTTTTTTTGCTTTTTCTTTTTATTTTAAACCAAAATGGTTTTCTAGTACATCTTCAATAATATTACTTATCTAACACATTGAAATAAATTAATAAAATTACATTAGTTCAAAAAATTAATACAATTTTATGTATATTGATGATATCTGATCTTCGACAAACACTGAATGCGACGATGAACGAGAAAAATAAACAAGAAACATTTATTTTCAAATTTAAAAATGAAACATTTTACTTTAAAAAAGTACACTACATAAAATTTTGTAAAATATTTAAACTTAAAATGGCGTTTTTTCTCTTTTTTAAAAAAATTGATTATTTAAATTTTGAAATGTCAATTTATAAATATTTGTAACACGAGAGGCCGCCACGATAGAGCGACATATTTATTACTGTCCCTCTGCACCCAACAAAATGTATTTTTTCGCGAATTTAATTCAGTCTTCTTCACGTCTTTTTTTTTTTTTTGTTGTTGTTAACCTAATCGATTCAAAGCAAGTTCAGTGAATCTTCCATCCGCCAACTTCGGAAAAATGAATCGCATTAAAGGTTTTTCCATAAAGTTTTCTATCATGGCTCGAAACTAAACACAGTGAGTAGACTGCCTAGAGGGATTTCGCATCGATCTCAATAATCCTCTGGCTCATCAAGATTTGAAACGGAGATTCCTGCCTCTCACAAAACGCCGTCCGTAAAATTCCTCGTCAAATGAAGAGTTTTGATAAGAAAGATAATTGTAATTAAAAGAGAGGAGCCTGGCACGTCACTTAAGTAGATTATCGCTTTGAGAGCAAACAATTTTCTTGTCTCCGTCTATGTGTGTTTATCTGAATTTGAAATGAAAATGTTGGTTTTGGAAAAAGCTAAGATAGAGTTTTGAATTCAAATAAAAAATACTTATAAAGGCTTCTTAAGAAAATTAGAAGAGTGATCGTATAACCAACTCGAAACATAACGTAGTTTTGGAACTGAGTGTAGACAAAACCGTAGGAATTTAATTAACAAATCAAGTCGAATGACATCGATACGAATAGAAGGAAGTTTCACTTCAATTTTTTTTTTTTTATCTCAAACTTAATTTCCTTTAGGCAACTTGCAGAAAAAGAAATAAAACTGATGAACTTATCGATAAAATTTGTGGTATTTATTGAAATAGCACTCTAGAAATTGTATTATTATACAGATGTTTTCGTGGAAATGACCTTAGAGTTACCAACATTTTAGCAACATTTTTAGAGTGCACATGTATTCATTTGTGAACTAAAAAATATATAATTGTGCTTTTTCGCTTTTCCACACAACAGCAACACAAACACTTTATGAACAAAAGCATCCATGAAATAAATATTACAAATACTTTTTTTTATATCGGCATTGTAAATGAAGTGTCTAATTAACAACACATTTTCAAATTACGCTTATCGACACCTACGTCGATAAAAAAATCCGTTGATCATCCAAATTTAAATGTGCGTATGGATGGCAAAGAAACAAGATTAAGTACAAGAGTAAAAATGTTTAAATATAACTTACACTTGGAAAAAAATTGTTTTTTTTTCTATCAAAATAATGGAGTATAATATTACAACAAGTAAGGTAACAGTTATTTATGTATTTTCCTGTTCGGTATAAGAAAAAAAAATGTATAGATATACACATTTTAATAACCCTTTTATTTGAAGGTTGGTTCGGCACAAATTTAAATATTAAGAAGAGTTGGAGAACAAATACTCCTTGTTTAAAAAAGCACAATAGATTATGAAGCTCTTTATAACTCTTTTAATATTGCATTGTCTGTTACATGTAAAGGAAAATATGATTTAGAAAAGGGTATTGCATCCAGTAAATATATATTGGATTGCAACACATCTGCAGTCAAAAAAAAAGGAATTCATTTTATGTGAAGCGACATTAAAACAAGAGGAAATATTGGCAATTGAAGTTATTTCGTCTTCCGAACGGCAAGACATCATCAAAGTTACATATACCAAGTGATAGTTTACCAAAACTATATAAACACGTATCGAACAATTTTTAATAAAGCGCTTCCATTTAAGGATGACTTAGGAAACGTCTCCAGCAAATGTTAATGAATGGGGCTCAAACTTCATCCATTTTCATGTAAAAGAAACGTTGTAATTTTACTATAAATTTCTTTGCATGTAACTGCAATAAATAATGATTCAATAATATTCTACATTATGTATTTATTGAATACCTTTCGTTGAATTTCCAAATGTAAAATAGGTATGCAAATTTTCGTTTTTATGTAAGTAGATAATTAATATTCTGTTAAAATGTGTAGGAGACGAATTACTCGAACCCATTTTTTTACAGATAAAAGTTGGAATGATTCTAGAAGAATTGCTTAAAAAATAAACTTTGGGACAGCTTAGGAAAAATTTATTTTGTGTCGTTAGTCCTTTTTTTAAAAATGTAATATTTATTTTTGTTAGTTATTGACGTACTACTCTTGTATTTCGGGCTGTCTACAACAGATGGCACCAGCATCTGTTTCTTCTGAGAAACATTCTTCTCTTCACTATCTGAAGTTAAATCGCGATATGAAATTATGATAGCTTGTAAATTGTGACACAGAGAGAAAAATGGTGATTCTGAGACGCGTACAAACTATTTTCCAGTTAAGAGTATTTTGCGCGTGTTTGTAATAAAATACTTTATATGATTCAGTTCACTTTTTTGGCAAGATTTTGTTATTGAAAATATGTTCATAAAAATGACTAAGTTTTAGTTATGTGAAGTAAGAGGAGAAAAGAGAGAATCTGAATCACTAATTATAATACTGAACTTCTTGAAAAACAAATTCCTTACATAGTTTCGAGCTCCGCTAAGACCTCCATAAAGTTCAGAATGCATTGATATCTTTTAAATTATTTGTACGAATATTTTAAGTATTGTTTAAAAAATTAAAACGTAAAACAGGTTAAAAACTCCAAATATAGGGATGCATATTTTACAAGACGAAAGGGATTCTAACACGTACTAAGGTTTTTTTTACGTACAAATTACAATTTTATTATTTGAAACAATCTGTATTTTTCAAAATTATGAAATCATGTTATTTAATCTTTATAGAAAGCTGTACAGCTTATCTAATTTGTAAGAATAGTATAGAAAAATGGATACTAAATTTCTACAAGTGTGATTTTATTATTTTCTCTTGAGTTTTATTTATTATTATAATTCAATAGTAACTATTTTCTTTTACTAGATAACAATTTTTGAAAACTTATTTAGATATTAGACGATTTATTTCTGATCTATTCATACATGCAAATATAAAAGAATAAAGAGAAAACTAATTTCATATGAAAAAGTTGACTTGATTGAAAAAAAAAAAATCTGTAAACATCACCTCATTTAATTTTTGGGCATTTCATACGAAATTTTATCATAGATTATTTTTCTCTTACTTTCCACCTTCATTTAATTCAATTCAATAAAAGTACAAATACATAGTAAGTTTTTACAAATAGTTTTAACTTTTTTTATTATTATCTGCTTTCTATTCTCCAAATCTTTAAAAAGAAATCGCAATAGAAATCAAGGTTGATAAGAATGTGTTTGATACGTATTTTCTGATGTGTTAATTACTTTTCTAAAACTAATTTTTTTGCGTTTTCTGCACGTTGCTTTCAAGTTCGCTATATTTCAATCCATGCCATTTCACTGGTATTGTAAAATATGTGGCGGCTGCCTACGTCATCTTTTGACGTCGTTTTAGGCTGCGGAGCTGTAAACCGATTTGAAGAAAAGGATGGAGCGATCTTTTCTCAGCTCACTTGCTTCGCAAATTCCAGACCTGTAAAGGTCGAGTTTTAAAGTTGAAAATGTTAAAGTTGTTCTTGTTAAGTTTCAAATAAACTGTTAGTTCTTTGTATATCGTCTTTTAGTCTTTCATAGTTGTTTATTTAAACTACACCATCCGATAGGATAAAATGGGGAACTGAAGGTTTTATCAACTCTCCTTCCCCATAAGCTGTTTACCCGAACAAGGAACAAGTTTTGATGACTCCCGGAAAGGCTGTTTGGATGCTGAGGAACTTACCATCAAACTAGGAAGTAAGCTGTAAAGATATGTTAACCGTCGGAAACTCTCTGAGACCTGTGAATTGGTAACGTCCCTATCTATAGTTCGAACCTCAGAGGCAGGAATTTGGTCGGTAAAATTTATATTTTTTTACTGTCGCTTTGAGATGTCTATTTAGCTACATCTGGCTCTTACGCCAGTGCTCTTTACATTCTCACTCACTCCTCTTGCACGCAAAAACTTCACGATCACTCACTCATTATCACACTCGCTCAGATTGAGATGTCGCTTGAAGGTAAAGATACTAAAAGTGAAGGAACTGTAGGTTCAAATAATGTTTGTGACAGAGTTACTGTTAAGGTTCCTAATTTTTTGCCTCGTAATGTAAAGCTATTTTTTATGCAGCTTGAAGCTAGTTTTAGGTTAGCTGGCATTACGGTCGAGCAAACGAAATTTGACCATTTGGTTGCTTCATTGGACCCTGAAACTCTATCACATGCTACGGATATAGTGTGTGAACCACCCCAGTGTCCACATAAAGCTCTAAAAAACCGTTTACTAGAGCAGTTTGAAGTATCGCAAAACTTGAAAGTTAAAACTCTGAGGATTTGGAATTAGGTGATAGATACCCATCTTTATTGCTTAGACAAATGCGAGAATTGAGTGAAAACCATGTAGACGAATCTTTTCTTAAGAACATGAGGCGTTTACCACCGCAAGTTCAAGCCGTTTTAGCTGTTAGTTCAGAGAACCTAAATAAGTTAGCGGAAATGGCTGACAAAATCATTGAGTTTTCGCAGGGCAGTATAAACTCTGTTTCTGAGGGTAATTCGAGTACTGATCACGTTAGTCGTCGAAATGAGCAATTGTTTAAGACGCAACAACAGTTAGATGAACTCTCGAGATTGGTTAGGTCGGGTTCAAGACATGCATCCCCGAAACCACAACGTAGACAAAGTACAGTACATCAGTATCTAGAGCTAGTGCTAAGAAACGGGAAGGTTGTCAGTGCTGGTACCATTTTAGGTATCGGGAAAAGGCAAAACGTTGCATACCTTCTTGTGCATTTGAACAAGAAAAATTCGAATCACTCACAAGAGTAGCAACGACTTCTGTATTAAGAGGGGAAAGTCGCGGGCTTTTTGTAAATGACGTAAGCAATCGTTCCGGTTTTCTTGTTGATACAGGTAGTGATGTTTCCTGTTATCCTAAATCGTATGTAAATAAAGGTAATGGGAAAACCGATTTCTTTTTATACGCAGCTAATGGTTCTAAAATTGCAACTTTCGGTTCTAAATTGTTGACACTTGATTTAGGTTTAAGACGTAATTTTCAATGGCCTTTCATTGTCGCTGAGGTTACTATGCCTATTATTGGTGCGGACTTTTTAGAACATTTTGGTTTGCTGGTTGATTTAAAAATACGCTGTTTGGTTGATCCTTTAACTGATTTAAAAGCTAAGGGTAAAACTACTTTAAGTAATGTCCCAGTAGTAAAAACCATTGTCGGAAATTCCGAATACTTGGATCTTTTGCGTAAGTTTAAGGAGATTACTCAGTTGAACGTTTCTCCTAAGAATACAATTAAGCACGATTCTGTTCATTTCATCCCTACAGTTGGACCCCCCGTTTGTGCAAGAGCTCGTCGGTTAAATTCAGCTCAATTGAAAATCGCAAAACAAGAATTTGAGTATATGATGGAGAGAGGTATTTGCAGGGCATCGAAAAGTAATTGGTCAAGTCCCTTGCATATGGTTCCCAAAGGATCATCAGATTGGAGACCTACGGGAGATTACAGGGCTTTAAACCGTATCACAGTACCTGATAAATACCTTATTCGTCACATTCAAGATTGCATGTATATGTTAAAAGGAAAGAAGGTATTTTCAAAAATAGATTTGGTATGCGTTTATCACCAAATACCTGTGCACTCTCCAGATATACCCAAAACTGCCCTTATTACCCCTTTCGGTTTTTTCGAATTTCCATTTTTAAACTTTGGTCTTTGTTCTGCCGCGCAAACTTTCCAAAGGTTCATTAATGAGGTTTTGAGAGGACTAGACTATTGTTTCCCTTACTTGGATGACATCCTAATTGCCAATGAAAACCATATGGAGCACAAAATGCATTTGGAAGAAGTTTTCACACGATTTAAAAATTATGGTATCGAGTTAAACGAGTCCAAATGTGACTTTGGGAAAGACACAATAGATTTTCTTGGGCATACAATTAATGACAAAGGATGTACTCCTCATAGTGAAAAGGTTCAAGCAATTGTGAATTTCTCAAAACCCGTTACTATTTCTGACTTGCGTCGGTTTTTAGGCATGATAAATTATTACCATAGGTTTATTCCAAATATTTCATCTATTTTGTTACCTTTGAATCAGCTGTTAATCGGTGCAAAAAGACGTGACAAAAGGGAAGTTCAGTGGAACCCGGAAAGGGAGAAAAGTTTTGAAGAGATTAAAACAGCTATGGCGAATGCAAAGCTTTTATACCATCCTTCAGTAGATGCAAAATTAGCGTTAGTTACAGATTGCAGTGATTTTGCTATGGAAGGAGTCCTGCAAGAAATTTCTTCTGATGGTCCTAGACCTCTTGGATTCTTTTCAAAGAAGTTATCATCTGCACAATGCAAATATTCTACTTACGACCGATAATTATTGGCAGTTTATAGTGCAATACAACACTTTCGACATCCGTTAGAAGCTCGTATTTTTACTTTGTATGTGGACCATAAACCTTTAATATTCGCGTTTTCACAGAAACATGAAAAGGCCCCTCCCAGACGATTGAGACATCTAGATTTAATTTCGCAATTCACTACAGGCATTAGGTACTTACCAGGTAAGGGTAATTTTGTAGTTGACACTTTATCAAGGATTAATGAGATACAGTTTTCGTCGCTGTCTGATTTGGAGTTATGGTCGAAGTTTCAGGAAAAAGACGAGGAGTTGAAATCTATTTTAGAAGGTAGAATGGAATTCAGTGGTAAGCTGATAAAAATACAAATGCCTGATGGTGCTACGCCTGTAGAGCTATACGCGGATAGCTCTACAGGCGTAAACAGGTTCTATGTTCCTCATCAGTTAAGACTCAAAGTTTTTAATGAGTTACATAGTTTGTAGCACCCAGGGATGCGCGCTACTAAACACCTCATAGCATCTATATATGTTTGGCCAGGTATGAATAGGTATATAGGCATGTGGTGCAAAATTTGCATCGATTGTCAGCAGCCTAAGGTACACTTACACACCAAGACCCATTTAGCGCAATTCCTTTTACCTGACGAGAGGTTTTCACACGTCCATCTAGACATAATTTAATTGCCTCTTGTGCGTGGTTATAAATATTGCCTTACAATTATAGATAGGTTTACAAGTCGCTATGCCAGATATGGAAGAGGATACTATAGCTAGAGAGTTTGTAAACACCTGGGTTTCTCGATTCGGCACGCCTCAGAGGCTGACTTGTGATAGGGGCGGGCAATTTGAATCTGGTCTTTTTGGGTGTTTGTCAAAACTTCTGGTTATTCATTTAACACGTACTGAATCTTATACCCCACAGTGTAATGGAATGATTGAGCGCCTCCATCGACCATTAAAACAAGCTTTAACTTGCCATTAAGGAGATTAGCTGGATGCGCTTCCTCTTGTCCTGTTGGGTCTCCTGACGGTCTTGAGGGTAGACCTGAACGCCTCAACTGCAGAGTTGGTCTATGGATCAAGTCTTCGTCTTCCTTGACAACTGTACGAGGAGAAAAACATTGATAGATGTCCAGACTACGTAGCAAGATTACATCGGCTGATCAGATCCATAAGTCCTGCCCTTCCTCTACGACACGGCCCTCAAAGAATTTACGTTCCTAAGGATTTAAAAACACTTCATGTCTTTTCATGTCTTCGTCCATAGGCCTCCATTTAAGAAACCATTACACATGCCATACGAAGGTCCCTTCAAGGTGATTCGTCGCCTGCCAAGGGATTTCATCGTCCTTATTAAAGGACAAGAGCGCCTCATTGCCATGGATCGTTTGAAACCTGCATTCATTTTGGAAACATCGGATGAACCCGTGGAGCAGGAACAAAGAGCTTATCATACAAGATCTGGCAGGATTGTAAAGTTTCGTCTCCCTTCGTGAGACTGGAGGGGGAGTCATATGGCGGCTGCCTACGTCATCTTTTGACGTCATTTTTGGCTGAGGAGCTGTAAACCGATTTGAAGAAAAGGATGGAGCGATCGTTTCTCAGCTCACTTGCTTCGCAGATTCCAGACCTGTGAAGGTCGAGTTTTAAAGTTGAAAATATTAAAGTTGTTCTTGTTAAGTTTCAAATAAACTGTTAGTTCTTTGTATATCGTCTTTTAGTCTTTCATAGTTGTTTATTTAACCTACACCATCCGATAGGATAAAATGGGGAACTGACGGTTTTATCAACTCCCCTTCCCCATAAATATGTGTAGAGTTTCTTAAGACGTACATTAACTGAGTTGGAATATTACTCCCCTGTTTTCCATGTCACAATAGTTTCAAACTTGGCAATATCAATTGATGACAGTTGACTAAAAGCCTGCTACCTTTTGCATTCTGTTTCTTTAAATTAAATGACATAAATGCAGTTCATTATATTTTCAAAATAACGATTACCTTTCAAATTGAATAACTGGGATTTTTTCTGAAAACTTTAAAAACCTTTTTTCAAAAAAATAAGACACAAAATACAGATTCATGTACAAGGGAAATAATGGCGATAGTTTTTCAATAAAAATGTGTATTTTAATGTTATATAAATTTGTAAGGAAGAAAAAAAATATCACACTAATTCCGTGTTAGTTTAATTCATCCCATACTCTTTCTCGAATTTATTTCACATACTGCCACATATTTAGACATCTCATATCCTTTTAACTTCAGAAATTTTTATGTAACCATGCTCTGGCATCCAATTGTACCAACATCTATACGTCAGATGTGACGTTAAGGGGGTGGGGGGAATTTGCATTAACGGGCTCAAACATTCGGTCTCATGGCAATGCAGTCTTTCAGTGAATTTTTTTTAATCTGTCTTTAAATCGAAACTTATCATCATTAAATCTGTTAAATATAATTTACTTTCGTGTATATATTCTAGTTTAAATTCTCTTACATCAAGTTGTTTTCTAATAAAAGGTAACTTTACATCAATGCGTTTAATTTTAATTATTTATTTTCTTTAATTAACTATTTAGTTAATTTATTTATTTTCATAAAAATATATAGCAGGTTTATTTTCTCAAAACAAAATGAATTTCAATTTAGGAAATAATTTCATTTCATTTAAAATGTTATTAAACAGGAGGAATTTTTTTTAATTTTTTTTCCTACTTAAAATTCATATTCGATACAATAGTATCGAAAACTAATGCAAAACATACTCACTTTATTGTTTGATACTCATATTCAAAACAGTAACAGGTACAAAAATAAATATCTCATAAACTCATTTTTCTATTGCACACTCGATATTGATGCAGAAATATCTTCATAAATGAGTATGTAAAGTTTCCATTTCGAGTACGTACCTGTTACTACAAATGAGTACTTGTGAGTCTTAAATTTGTATACGTTGGCATCGGAGCCATTTTGAGTATGTGAAGTATTCAAAAGTGAGTACTTTGCACTCGATTTTGAATACCCCTTTTTTTTCTCGGTGAATGCTCGCCCACACACAGCAAAAGTTTCATAGGAATGCCTCCTATACATTTCCATTCAAAAGTATACTAGCAGTTTAAACTGTTTATCTTGAGCTTATTGATTTTGTTCCACCGTATTTTATTTAAATATGGAGCCAAAGAAAAATATATTAAAAATGATTTATATTTTTAAAAACAAACTCTAGATTTCTTTACTTTAAGATCTTAAGCTCTAAAAGCATTGAATAAAATTAGAGGAGATGTTTGGAGAAAATTAAGTATAGAGATGAATATGAAGTGGGTTCCTTTCAATATTTAACTCTACAGACATGAAATTTAATTAAATTATAAATTAAGTCACAAATTAAATAGAAGAGACGTGGATAAGAAGAACAACACAGTTTATTAGCTACCTTCTGTAGAATATATGAGGTTACTCTCTCTTAACTCGCCTGAATCCTAGCTTAATATTAAGCATTAAAATCTTAGCTTACTTCTTGAGAAACTTCTTGAATGCGGCCCCTTACTACTTAGTCACTTCTAATCAATTTTACTTCAAACAATCAAGATCAACAGTTCACACCAATTAACATACAAGTACCTATCAGCTTCTCGTTCTCGTCTGCTCCCGAATCCTGCGGCGAGGCATTTTTTCCTTTCTGAGAAATTCATCCTAGATCGCAATGCAACCGAACATTTGACCATCAGAACACTTAGAATATGTTCGAGCACATAGGCTGCGGAGCGGCCTTCAAGCTCAGGTCAGTTAGCATATATCAAAACTTGTCTGTGACTTGATTTTAAACCTTCTGACTTGGGGATCAGAGCTCGCTTTCTGATTGGTTGACATGGTGGTCAGTAGAGAGTGGCTTCTTGAAGGTATAGAGTTCATTCCGGAGGGATGATGGAAGACTTCTTTCCTATTGGCTCACTGCAAATGGAGGGGAGCTGTCCCATTTGCTGCCCGTGTTGGGTTGCAAGTATCAGTGGGTGTGTTTTGGGTGTTTGGGCGTATATGGCGTTGAATTTGGAATAAAAATTTGAAATGAATTAGAATTAGTTAATTCATGAACAATTTGAGGGGTACAGATTAGGTAAAGAGTTAACTTAATGGGAAAATAGATATGAGGTAATTGAGATTGTTACGAAATGTTATTTTAGTTAGATATTATTGCCTGCGTCGTCACAATCCGTTCCGGAAGAGTTCATATTAGAATTTATAGAACGAAAATTTAAACTTTGAAATTCGTTACAGATTTATTAGATTTCATTCAAAATCGTCTACGTTGTTGACGCGAGAGGAAACAAGTATCTTGCCCTCTCTACATTTTCAAAATGAATAAATTGATAGTAAAAGTTTTTCAAGAAATATTCTCATATCTGCTAGATTTAATGTAGTTCATATTCATAATGGATCTTTGGCGGTAGGTTTCATTACACATTTTCTTGTGAAACTGTAGGATAACTAATTCTGTTTATTAGAAAAACAATATGTATTAGCACATTCGAGATGTTATAATAATATTTAAGTAACATTAAAAAATTAACAATCAGAATTTTAAATGTTAGACTAATGCAATAAATTTCTTGTAAGAGACACAAAATATAATTTTTGAAGAATCGAAAAGAAAGTTTTTAAAAAT
>BMAW01130958.1:586-14245 GCA_019974015.1 Nephila pilipes
TTTTTTTTTTTTTTTCCCAAATTGTTTTTTTTTCTTTTTTTTTCGCAAGAAATCTTTTTTGTTGCGAGTAAATAGCGATAAACAGCTTTCTGAATCATCGACTCGTTGCTGTTTTTGTTCCATCGAAAGCAATCGCGGCACCCACTTGGAAAAAACCTTTTTCATGCTCAATTTTTCATGAAGGATAGTAAATACACTTCCATATGATATCTGTGTCATCTCAGCAATCTCACGGAGCTTCACTTTACGATCTTTCATTATAATTTTTGTCACTTCACTCACATTTTCCGGTGTAACGGCTTCCACAGGTCTACCCGAGCGTACCGCGTCATTTGTGTCGGTACGACCACGTTTAAACTCGGCAAACCACCGACAAATCGTTGCTTTTGATGGACAAGAGTCCGGGTAACATTTTTCAATCCATTGTTTCGCTTGCACGGTGTTTTTACCCATTAAAAAACAATGTTTTATCAGAACACGAAACTCGGTTTTTTCCATTTTTTAAGCAAACTACAAAACGACTTTACTCCAACCTCGATAACTCAGCTGTTTCTGGTCCGATCGACTTAAAATTTTGACACGTTTCAAGCAAAGGTTAGTACTCTAGAAAGACTTGGTTACTGGTTTACTACGAGTGCCATCTCTGGGTTAGTCTCGGGAGTTATTGATTGATGTGTTATATTACATCTAGGTTTTGAAAAAGAAATGCTCTTTATGAAATTTTAGCTAAATTTTACATGTCAGGAAAACAGCATAATTTAAAAAATAATGGCCATAATAAATTTTTGTTTTATATAAATATACTTCATAATCCCTCTGAAGTGTCACAAACTGCACATTAACAAATATTTTAAAAAATAAATATATTATAAGCAATCGCAATTGACGTTAATGATTTTTCGTCAAATTTAATTTATGTTTTCTTAAGAAAAGAACTATAAAACATGATTAAATGGAATTATCTCAGAACCAGTGGTTTGTAACATTCTGAGGGGATTTTGAAATATATGCACTAAATTTCATTTAATTTAGGTAAACTGTCGTGGAAATGTCTCAATTTTCGAGCAAAAATTTTCGTAAAAATTTTATTTTTGAGAAACACATTCAAAATATATAATTATGTTAAAATTGACAGTTGAATAAGTTAGTTTCCAGTTTTATAAGTCACTCCTTCCTTTTCCTCCATTTTCATGTTTCTTTTTTTTTTTTCTTATTGCGTGAAGCTTTCTTCTGGAAGTTTTTGCTGTTGGCAGTGAGGGGCGTTTTGCGTCTTCAATACGCTCATCATCAAATGCTATTTGTCCCTGTATAGCATTATATCCAGGGACAATGTTCATTTCATTTAATATGTGTAACAAGCCATTAAATCCACTATTAAACTGCATAACAGCAATGTAAGTACCTAAAAGTAATGTCTGGTGCTCCACAAATACTTCTTTTGGTAGTATTTGCCACAGAATTGAATTGAACAATTCTTTGGAATTTTGAGTTTTTCCGTGCAAACATTTTTTTAACAGACTTTGATCACACAAAGTCATGTAAACTTTTTTGACAATATTAATAATATTTTGTGGCAATACCAGTGATTTTTCAAGAAATAATTTGTTCAAAGCTTTCGCTTTCTGAAACTTGCACCAGCTTTTGGGTCCAACAGGGCACTGTCCATGTTTTGCGGAGCAACAATAAAAAAAAGCTGCTATTACAGCAGACTGCATTTTGTCTAAGTCCCCAACATTGCTTCGTATTGCGATTCCGTAATAGTTTTGTAATTTGTTTACCAAATTATCAGTCTGTTTTCCTTTGCCACCAAGTCCCTTTTTTGTACTCTTCAGCTTACGAAGCCTTGTTCCAACCCTTTTCTGAATATGACCAATGCATTCTAATTTTGCAACCGAATCTTTTCCATACATATTTTTTACGGAATCATAAGCTTCGCAGTCTCCATCTCCATAGTAGTCAGTGTACCGTAACATCCTGCGATTTTCTGACCTTTCAAAAATACGGTAAGCACCAACTGGTTCCATGTTCGATGAAGACCCTTTATGGTGATTGCAGTGGCCTTTGTGATTTGATAGTTTGGAATTACATTTCTTGCAAAATTGAGAAAAAGTCTCAAAGTCAACTACTTTTCCATTGTCTACAGATATAACACTAACACAACCATTTAATAATGAATACCCACGGCGCTGCCAGGTACCATCCACAGAAACACCACAATTTGTAACATCATTTGGACATTTCTTTAGTTGTTGAATACTTTTTGCAGCATCATTCATATTCTTTTCTCCAACGTAAGCAGCAGCGCAAAGAATTTTCTTTTCCTGTTGACGGAATGCAAGCTTTGAAAGAAAGGGAGGCAGATTCAAGATGGCACATAGCTTCCTTCCTGCGGATAACCCTCTTCCAATTAAACGCAAACCATACACAAAACAAGTGTTAATTTCATTCATTTTGTCTTTTTTCTCGGACGAACAAAATGAAAATACAAAGTTACAGTTTTTGCAATGTAGAGAAAAGTTTGAGGAAAGTCCAAATCTTGAATCCTCCACAAGAAACAAACAACTTTCTCCACACTTTTCAGGTTTACAACGCAAGACTGAAAAAACATTAAGTAAAATTTGTAAGTCGATAATAATATTTCTTGTTAAATGTCCTGATGAATTATTTTCAGCATGCTCAGATTTGCTACTATGCTGTAGTTTCCTTTCGCTCGCAGTCTTTTCTCTTTCACAGAATGACTCAGTAAGAGTACTAGCGTTCTGATTTCCCTAAAACCTCCTTTTGCGTGGACGATAAGAACGACTTTTGCGCATATTTTCAAGAAAAATAAACTTAAAATTAATGTCTTACAAATAAAGAACTGAAATTAAAGCAAAGTATAGGGGAAATAAACTAACAATTAGCAAAGTTATACGAACGAAAAATGTAAACAAACAGTTATAAGCGGTAGTCGAAATCTCTGTTGCCAATCATGTAAAACAGAATTGCTTTGAAATAACTATTAATAAATCGTAGCTTAGTAAGTAGAAAATTAAAATTGAGGTTTTAAAACATTATTTTAGGGAAATAGTGCTTTAAAAAAGGATAAATCGTCAACTTCCTGTCACAAATGTCACTACTTCCGATTTTGGTTTCAATAACAGCACACTATTAAAAAAGCTATAACTTGAGTTTTATCTAGCATAAAGTAATAATAAGGACTGTTTTGGAATCTTAAAAAGTGGGACTTTAATTTACAATCAGAAAAAAAAATCGAAATTTTCATCAAAAAATGCTTTTTCAACCTAGTCGGATACCTTAAATTGATAAAGTCTCCCCGAAGTTAGTGAAGAGAAACTCATCGGCGACTATCTTATGAAGGGAAAGAAACATTTCTGGACATATCATCAGTCAGCAAAAGGAAGGTGAATCAGTGACATCTTAACCTTGGTAACCATTTTGGTGATTTGATGAGAAATGGTGACAAATAGAAATTACCAGAATGCGCTTGAACCTAGGCGAAATACCAATTGGGAAGAAAGTTACGGACTTTAATTGAATTTTCCTGTGATGTCATACCTAGATGGAAGAGGTAGAAATACACAAAAAGCTACAGTCTAATGAAGTAGTCTGTCAGTCAATCAGTCTGCCTATTGTGTCTGTGTTAAGAAACAAAAAAATTTAAACTTAAGTTTCTCGTTGAAGTTCAGATTAAGGATGTCACTAATTATTCATTAAGAATATCAAAATTTGACATACCTTTTCTGTCGTTCCGGAGAGCTGGTGCTTTAAATGCTTAGCTGCATTAAAGATAAATTCATCCTCCACACAAAATTAAAACTCTGCACTTCCTTATAAATAAAGTATATATTGACATTAATTACAAATTATAACAATTACATATAGCGCTATAAAACACAACACAGGTTACATAGTAGAGCAAAAAGTTCGTTCTGTTTTTACGCTGCTCACTTCAATCAACAGCGTCCTCTGGCAGGAGTCAAGTGGTTTTTGCCGGGAAAGTATATAATTAGGAACAGTCTGCTTGTAAGGGAATTTTGTCGAAAGGAAGACACGACAATTCTAAAACACTTAATTTATTTACTGCTCAGCTAGAAGTCTATCCTATCTCTCCCCTCTCTTGAAAGCTTATGCTATATATATCAGTCTTAATTTGCATGATCACGTTCTCTTCTTCGGAGGAAGCTTTCTAATAAAAATAATTTCTAAGGCCTGAAAATTCCCCAAGAGGACTGTTAGTGACAAGGTCGCCGATAGACCCGTCACAACCCCCTCCGTGAAGAAAACGTGATTTATCTGAGGGTCTTAACGACCCGATAGGAATTACATTAATAAATTTAAACACACTTAAATAAATAACAACTAGAACATTTTACAATCAACAACAGAACATTTTACAGAATCATTTTCATTTTACAATCATCACAGTTCATTCACTTGTAGGAACGAAATCTACTCCTGTTCCTCGGTGTTTCTACTCCTTCGGCTCTTGTCAGGTATGGACTCATCCTTCCTGCTGCCGCTTGCCTCTCACTGATGCACAATCTGTTGCGTAGGGGATATGGACTTGATCTCCAGGACTGCTCTTGCCCTTCCTTGATATGTCGTCTGCTGCGAAGCTGATAAGGACTTGACCTCCCAGGCAAGACTTGTCTATCGTTGTCTGTCGCTCCTCGAGGTGGACCGGGACTGGACCTTTCGGACCAGACTTTACTTTCATCAGCTGCTTCTCTCCTGGTCATCTTTCTTGTTCCTGGACCTGATGGAAGTGTTACCGGAATTGGCCTCTTTCTCCATTTACAGCTCCTATGGGGTCGTCTTTTAACTTCAGTATTCTCAACTAATGAAGAAGGCGTACTGCGTTTTCGCCAGTTCCTTTTCACTGGTGGCCTCCTTTTACTCTGATGCTGTATTTCGTGATTATTGGAAGATTCAGTCTACCCTTCATTTCTCATTCTCTTACTTCGCCATTGTTCCTCTTTAGTGCTTTCCTCCCTGGCTAATCCTTTGCTACCCTCAGTTTCTACCTGTTCTGCCCTAGACCCTTCACCATCCAATCCGTCTGTCTCCACTACACCCTCATCCTTTTCTCTTGGGTGATAAATCAGTACCTGATCTACATTCACTGTTATTGCCCCCTTTCCAAATAACCACATTTTTGTTCTCAACCTTCATCACCTCATATGGGCCTTCAAATTTAGGTTTAAACTTACTCACAATCCTCTTGCTCGCCAAGCTTATAGGATGCATTTGCACCAATACCAAATCCTTTGCCTTAACATCAATTTCCTGTTGATAATCATCCAGTTTCGTATGCGAGAGATCGATCTCCACTTGTTCCTCTCTTTGTGGTACCCCTTTAATCTTCGAATCTGGAATTACTAAAGATTTTTTTAATGAAAATTCAAAGCTATTTTCGTTTCTCGCATAAAATCAACTCCAAGGATGCACTGAAACTGCATCCCTTGAATTATATGAAAATTCCACGTTTTCGTGAATTCTCGAATTCTGACCTGCAATTCAACCATGCCCAAATTCCTACATTTAGAACCTTGTGCTGTGACAACTTCAGCATTCGACTTTTTCTTGGGCCTATAGGCAAAATATGACTTAAACAGCTCGTCCGAATAAAAGATTTTTCCGCACCTATATCCCATAACGCTTTGATAAAAGTGTCATGCAACAGTATGGGCACATGCGGTAGATCCACAGGACTTAACCGTAAAACAGCCATTCTACTAGCAGGGTTTACTTCAACTTACGATCGATCCCCTATGGTCCAATCATCACTCGATCCTCCATTCGTAAAATCATTGCGATCCCTGCGACTATCGGATCTATGATCACCTCGATCATTGCGGATCCTGTTCTCGAACCCCAGCACCAGGGACGTCTTAAGACTTATTGAGGCCCTGGGCCCTAATAAAAAATAGGCCCCACTAGCGACCCTTTTATCTTAATTTGATGTATATACATTAACAGTTCAATAAAAGCCATCCTTAGTAAAATGAGGCTTTATGTGAGTAATCGTTTTCTACATTTTAAATTTGCAAAATCATTAATTATGTCTTCAAAATCAATTGTTAATAATATGTCATTTTCAATACTCATCAAGCTTAAATTATTCAAACGTGATTGAGTCATACGATTTCTCAATTCATTTTTGACCAGTTTGAGTTTTGAAAAGGAACGCTCACCACTCGCGTTAGTTATCATCATTGAAAAGAAAATTCTCATTATTATTTCAATATTGGGAAACACTGTGAATAGTCTTTCATTATACATGTATGAATAGAGTGCGTTGATCCCAATTCCTGTCTCCCCATCCAACAACTGTTCTTCGTCTTCATCTGAATTTGTAGAATTATACTTTTTATTAATCTTTCTTTTTTCCAATTCTTCTTTTTTCCAATTATTCTTTTTGCGTTTTCTTCACCTATCGCTATCAATGATCATATATGAATTGAAATGTTGACATTCCAAGTTCAGTTCCTCTCCATTAATGTCTTTATCGTAAAATTTTGATATTTTCTCGCACGCTATTTTAATTTCTGTCTCATCCAAATTAGAAATATTTTCAAAAAATCCAAACATTTCAAAAAGCTCCTCATATTTTTTAC
This sequence comes from Nephila pilipes, assembly GCA_019974015.1. Lineage (NCBI taxonomy): Eukaryota > Metazoa > Arthropoda > Arachnida > Araneae > Nephilidae > Nephila > Nephila pilipes. Next base: position 7,207 of record BMAW01130958.1, read on the forward strand.
TGCGTGTTAGTATATTGCAAATTAGAGAATCGATTATTGGTAAAAAGGTTTCTATTTTAAATTTCTGGCTGTGTCTGTTTCAAACGTTGTGTCGGTGTCTCTTATTTCCTTCAAAGAAAGTTACCCTAACACTGCGTTGTCTTACACGCTTGTGAACCCTTTGATATTCCTTTATAAAGGACACTTTCTTGGCTTTTGATTCATAATAGTCAAAAGAATCTCTTTTGGTTTTTATGTATATCATTAATGATTTTAACAATTTTACACCTTTTGACAAATCCATATTTTTACTCTGGAGAAATATATTTACTTTGTCAATACGTATCAAAATGTCATTCCAAAAGATAGTTAAAAAAGCAGTTTCTAACTCATTCATTTTAATTTTTTAGCAGAAAGTCGAGTATCCGCTGCCTGTAATTCATCATTAATTAAGCAATCCAGGCTCATGATAATTTCTGAATAACCGGAATTTAAGGCTTTAATTGCATCTGCGCGTGCTGACCAACGTGTTTTTGATAGGTTTTTCAGTACATTTTTATTTCTATCACAGTTCAAATTTAATGGTAGTATATTCCATCGATGAGTAGATGATGAGAAAAAATTATAAAGATTTTGGACAAAATCAAAGTAAATTGTCACATTAGAGTTACATTCTACTGCTTGAACGCCAAAAGAATGTCCAGCACATGGTACGGATATAGAGTATTTATTTTTTTCTTGAAGTCGGGCTTGCAATCCTGAATATTTCCCTGACATATTCGAGGTATTGTCGTATGACTGACCTCTACAATCACTGAGGGAAATGTTGTTATTTTCCAAAAAGGGAACCACAACATCCGTCAGATACTCTGCAGTATGTCCATTAATATTTATAAATTGCAAAAATCTCTCAATGGGTGCACCATTTTAAACATACCGTAAAATAAAAGTTAGTTGATCAGCATGAGTCGCATCTGGGGTAGAATCAACGGAAATAGAATAATATTTAGCTTTCTGAATTTCAGTGATGATAGCTTCTAAGACTTTTGACGCCATGACTTCAATGAATTCGTCACAAATTGTAGCAGATAAATAAGACGGATTACTTTTTCCAGAATTGCCGTACTTTTTAATATGTTCATTTAAAAATGGATCAAATTTACTTAGAAGTTCTAAAGTGCCTAAATAATTTCCATTATTCACTGAACCTATCATTTCGTTTTCCCCTCTGAAAGGCAATCCTCTTGATGCTAAGAATTTTATTACAACCGCTATTCTCTTTAGCACTTCTTTCCAATAATGACGTTCATCATTGAATTGCTTAATAATTTGGTTGTCTACACGACAAGATAACCGTAATCGTCTGTGGTAGTTCATCATACACTTTCTGTGTTCAGGTGCGTTTTCATGCAGTGAAATAGCCGTACTTGCATACTTCCAATCATTGAATCCGCTACTGCTGAATGTAGAATTAGTAGATGAAAATAATTTACATACGAAACAGTAAACTTTTCCTTGTGACGTAGAATATACTAGCCATTCACGCTCTACAACCTCACCATTGCGTTACTCTTTTTTGAACAGCAACTTAGACAGGTATCTTGTTTTAGTTTTATCATTTGATTCGTTGTATATACGAGCTGATTTTTCAAAATTATTATGTTTATTGGAACAAACTGTCGGACCTTTCTCTACCAAGTAAGATTGTAAATTTTTGTCAATATATGAAGGCCACAGCCCTGGATTTGTACTTGCAATAAAAATATTTGAAACGTTATCAGTTATTGTACTTATTTCAGTAGGTTTTTTAGTACCTTCTCGAATACTGAAATAATGTGCTTCTCCCTGACCTTCAACTTCAGGTACATTATTGGATGTACTGATAGAAGTTGTAGAGACAGATATAGATGTAGATGTAGAATTTGTATTAAAGAAAAATTGGGTCAGTTTCGGTAATTTATCAATAGATTCCTGCTTTTCCTTCGATCTTTTGCGTTTCGCAGCTCCACTTTCAAAACGTTTCATTCTGACTTATCCTGAATCTGGAATAATTAAAATAAAGCAATTGTGAAATTTGATAGAAATAGTGGAAAATAAAGTACTGTAATGGCTTAAAATATGTACTTTTATAACTTTGTTATAACAGCGATTAAATTTTTATTTTATATTTATCCGTTCTTAAATCTACTGAAATATCAGCACCACAAAAGATTTATCTTAATTCTGTTCAAGAGATTACAGAAAGAATTTCACCAATGCAGCACGAAGACAGTAAACAAGACATTTCTAAAATGTCAATGATGTTGCTGTCTTGCGCAAACGTATACGTATACTGTCAGGAAATGACAACGAATAAAATCTTTTTGCCTAACTTATATTATATTGTTAATTTTTGTGTGTGGTACGTTGTTCTCCCTTCTTAAAGGATATTTTACTTGATATGATACATATACAATCGTTGTGAAATTAAATATTTGAGATCCTAAAATGGAAATACATGGTTGTATTTTTTAGGACTGGAAGTAATCTTCTATTTTTTCATAGATGCAATACTTTGTACAGGTGAATTTTTTTACATGTATTTTTCGGAAACATGTCTACTGTGTACAAATAGAATTAGATGTATATTTAAAGGGCCCATTGATTGAAATCAAAACTTGAAAACGAAGAAAGCTCTCCCTTCTAGGAAGGGAATGAGCGTATCCAACGGAACAGCGAAGTACTCTTGCAATAGTGGTTGTAATGATCGAAGGTAAATAGCTTCTTCATAAAAGATAAATTATATATGTGCTTTCTTTTTCTTAATTTTCATTATTTTCTTGACTTTGAAATAAACACTTTTTTCATGCTTTATTTTCCAAGTTTGCGTTTATTTTATTCCATTTCTGATGATTTTATGTTCTGAGAAGCTATCATATGAAAGAAAATGACTTCACAGAGTTAGAAACATCTCCTTTTACACAAGTTTAGGGATGATTTCTGTTTATTTCCCATCAGTAATCGGTGCTCTATTCGCAAATATCCCCCAATCCCCTGCTATTTTTGTTCGAAACTATAGATAACGATACTTTTACTGCGTCCATCACAATTAGAAGGGGTCCAGTTTAATGTCAACTTTACGGTCAACAGTTGTAACACAGTATCTATGACCTTCTTTTATTGCCCTTTCCTGTCGTTCAAGTACATGAAAACTACCCAATACGTACAAGTTTTACAAAAAAACTGCTTTTCTCGCTGTTTCAATATGTAGTCCATTTTCCTGTTTGAGGATCATCAGTTCCGGCTACTTCCTTTTTTTTAATCAAATCATTTAATTTATTAAAGATGTACAGTGTTAATTAAATATTTTACAGATTTTTTTTGTTAATTAAATATTTTCAATGAGTACGAAAAAAGAAACATTCCGAATTTGTACAGTGATTAATTATTATAAAAAAATAAATTTTAATAAAGGCGGAAACCGAATCAGAACAATTTGCGGTGATATATGTCAATACGAAATGGCATAAAACACTTTTTTTAAGCAGTTTTATAAGAATACACAAATTGAAAAATCTAAACTTCATTGCATCATGTATTTTTTAATAATTATTTACAAGAAAAAAAGTATATAAATCTTTTGCATAAAGTCTTTTTCTCCCCTTTCTATTTTATTGAGGCTTAAAAAATATGTTTCATTATTCTTGATTATTGTTATATTTTCAGTTTAAAACGAAAGCGATAGCTGAGTGGTTATGATCTCGAGCTCGCAGGTTCGAATCCTCGTGGCGCATAAGACCTATCATGTTGAGCATAGGTATTCACCTTTTACACTTTTGGATACCCTTTGAGCTTATAGTTTTCTTGACGGAACCCCCTGATAAAAGAGCACAAAAAATAGGATATCAAAGCTTTAATCCTACTCAGATTTACACAATTACTATTGTAATTTTATTTTTTCGCAATAAAAATATCTTAATAAGACAATGAATGGTAAGGTAGTTAATGAGATTTTTTTTCTTTCTAAAATATGTTCTAACAATAGCAATAATATTTTAAATTATAACAAATCCGTACATATATGTGTTCATCCGTACATATACCCTCACTCTTTTGAACGAATGTTTCTTCGGAAAATACCTCAACCCAAAGAGAGAGAGAGAGGGATTCCCTAATGAGCCATAAAATTTCCTGTCAACGTTCATTGTGTTGCCACAACCCTCCCCAATTATCCATCAGGAAGTCAAACCTTTAAAAGGGGGGGGGGAGAAGATTTTCGAAAAAATGCTGCATCTAAAACGAATACGTCTGACTGAAATGTTTTCGGAGAGTTCACGGCCATTCGGAAATATATGTTTGTTCGCTTTATGACTCTTTAAAAAGCATCAAAGAAAACGCGCTAATACTCCTGACCTAAACCAAAGAATGGTAGCCAATATGTGACCTAATGCGCCTCGATTAATGTATTTGAACGCACGGGGTTTTATTTTATCCATAAAATATTTATTTATACTTATTTTTACAAGCAAACCGTCTAATGTTTTGGAGATTTGATTAAGCAAATAGTGATCACTTTCGGAACCCCTGTCGAAGTTCCAAGGAGCCCTAGGGTTTCACGGAACCCAGTTTGAAGACTTCTAACCTGAGCGAAAGAGAGAGAATTTTACCTTATGTTGAATTTATATGGTAGGATTTCTTTGGATCATGTGTTATTCAAGTGGTATTGAATAAAGGGATTTCTACCACGGACGAAAAGCTGAATAGGGATCATTCCTTCAGGTTTACGACCATGGGAAAGTTGATTCGCATCAGTTAAAGGATAATTTGAAATCATATAAGAAAATAAGAATGAAATTTTTACCAGGAGTTTCAAAATGCGAAAAATTAAGAGTGATGAATAAATTATTCAATGAAATCATTAAATACACGTTCACAAAATGATTTCGCAGAACCCAGTTTGAAGACCTCTGATGCAGAGAAACTGATACAAGTTAAATCTATAGAGGTTCAATCTTCGAAAGTAAAGTGCGATACTCTTCTGAGTATCTAGACTGGAATATAGATTCAAGCGAAGCATCGACAACGGCGAGCTCACGTCCAAACTACTTGGCTATCTGGAATATTATTATAATGCATGAAGATAATATACCAATTCTGACAAAATGACAATAATACTATTCTTATCCTTATAAAAATTGCATAATCACATCAAATTTATCTGTCAGATTCTGCATGAAATTTTGTGGAACGTGATATATTTCATTCTGTTTCTTATAAAAGTTCTCTTTTTCATGACAATTTGTAGAAATTTAATGGTTACAAATTAATAACACAAATTCTTTCTTATTTTCCAAAAAATGAAATTTGGGAGCATAAAATGTAATATTGCTAAATATAAAATTTCCAAACATTGAAATATATCTAGGGTTTCATATCTACAAAATTCAAAAAGTAAAGAAATCTTAAGCATGAAATGTTATACAACATTTGTAAGAAAAATATAATGGGTTTTGTATTAATTATAATGGTAAATCCCATTTTTGAGAATCATTTAAGGATGTAATAAATGCCTTTTATTTATTTCTCTTCAAGGACTCTGCACGAAAATTTTTTGTCATCAGACTTTGCAAGAAGAAACAATTGAGTTATAAAGTTTAACAATAAAGGTGTCACTTTTAAAGTTGAATAGTAAGAAAAATATCTGTAACGCTTGAATGTTATTTTAATTAGAAGTTTAAAAAACAATACATTTTAATTCAATATATTTTTTAGTGAAATTATTACTTAGAAAAGATTAATTCCTTTAGAAATTATTTGTATTTTGAGCAAAACATTAGATAAATTCATTTATATCTGAGAAATTTAAATAATTTTTCTATTGTAACGTTATTTTCAAAATGCCAGTCTTTATTAAGTTATGAAACTTATATTTATTAAAGTTAACTTCGTTAAATTATGAAACTTACAAGTACGAGAGGAAACAAAAACGCATCAAAAAAATACATGCTTGTTCTATATTCTCGATGCTCAAAAAAACCTCCCCCCCCCTAGACGCATAAACAGGTTTAAATAACAATTTCCCCCCTCAATTATATAATTATGAAGAGGCAGTTAAAACAAATCAAGAAATAATACAAAATAAAGAAAACTAATAAATAATTTTAGCATGATAGAATAAAAATCAGAAGATAGCTTATTTCAGAAAACGTATTTGTAGTAATTTTCAAATGCAGTTTCCAGCATGCTAATGAACGACGTGATTGTAGAGTCTCAAACACGTTACGAATTCTGAGAAAACTACATTTCTGGTACGTAGTGGATATTTTCTGAGGAGTACCTAGCCCAAAATGGGCCTTGATCTCCGGTCTGAGTTGAACCTTGATTAATGTTTACTTGCCCATGATAATTAAAAGTTGAGAATTAAAATTTAAAATGAATGTAAAGAGACAATTGAGGTTTTGGAACAATTTGAAGTTTTGGAACTATTGAAGACTTAAACAGCTTGAAATAATGAGTTTCAGTGGAGAGGGGAGTATGGGTGGAGGGAGAATAATGCTGTCCAATCGGGAAGTAGCTGCTCAAGAGTTAACTTGGTCGCGGAGAGAGACTTTGGTAAGTTCAGTAGGAGAAGGAAGGTTTCCTATTGGTTGAAAACTCATGGTGTTAAAGGGGGGTAGATTTATCAAAAGTGAAATCGAGTACGGGTTCTACTAGGGTAGGATGGCATCCATAATAAAGCTTTCAAATCCCTCCCTATCCACTGCATCACTCACCTCACTAAAATATTCAATAAATGCCTCTTAAATGCTTATTTCCTTGACCAATGGAAACACGCGGTTATTATATTGTTTCCTAAACCAGGACAAAACCACGCCCTCCCTAATAACTACCGCCCCATTAGCCTACTTAATACCGTTTCAAAAATTTTTGAAAAAATATTACTTACACGTATCCAGGATTTCCTTGAGCAGCATGACATTTTGCCTGATGCCCAATTCGGTTTCAGACATAAACACAGCACCGTACATCAACTCCTTAGAGTGGTTAATATAATCACTGAAGGATATAACCACAAACAAAT
>BMAW01130958.1:17245-106111 GCA_019974015.1 Nephila pilipes
AATGACAATTTTTCTGTAAAAAGTGACCACATTTTTGAATATGTAATCAAATTAGTGACCTTATTTGCATACAAACATAGTTTGCTTAGGTGTAAACTTTTAATATATTTATTGGGTTATGTTAATAACATTAATTAATAAGTGGAGTACTATGCAGTGATCAATCAGTGTTATTCATTATTGATTTATAATACAGTAGAAGCTGCTCAAATTTTCCTTCTTAAGACGTTCTATTTCTGTAGTCTCAAATTTTCCCATATATATATAATCATAAAATTTTCCATTTAAATTTTAAACTTTTTCCCACTTAAGAAATTTTTTTCCTCCGAACCTCTTTTTCAAATGTATTGTGAAGCTTAATTTTTAACCCAATGGAAACAAGGATTACAGTATTGTCCAAGGAATAGGGCAGTAAAAAATTATTTTTGGATTACTTAAAAGGTCATCCATTGCATCCCCAGGCCCGTTAACATTTAAGAGTTGAAGGTCTTCAGCCAGTGGTCCAAAACCCAGCTGCAAGCCATAAAACTTACAGGGGGAAGTACCCTCCCAATTAAAACTAACCAAACGAATTTTTTGGTGATAAGTAAACAGAAACTTCACATTAAAGAAAACATGTACAAAAGAGTACATTTTCACAATGGAAAAAACTTTGTCATGTTTCCTCAGTCATATTCATTTTCTAGTTCTTAAATTCAAATTACAGGCTAGAATTAGTTGAATATCTATTTCAACTGAGTATACAGTCTGGAAACATGAAGACATTGTTTTGAATTATTAAATAAAAAAAAGTTGCTGAAGTGTATTTACTGAAACAGTTTTATTCTTTTGCTAGCTTTTGTGTTTCTTAGAAACTGTCTTTTAAGTGATCCAGAAAATAAACGTGACTCTTTAGTGGAAAAAGTGACCCCGGATAACTCTGTGTTAAAAATGCACAAAAAGAATTGTGAATATATAAAGGTACTAATGACTATTATTAAAACATGTATTTTTCACTAAGATTCTTCAGTAAGACTGTGGTTAAAATTTTTGTGTTCCAATATAATATTTAGAATTATATTATTGTCTTCATTCTGTGAAGTTACTGTGGAAGTTTTAGTCAGTTTCCTTTTCTTTTTTGCATTTGAGAATCTTTGGGGTATTATATTTTTATTAGGTGGAATATCTTTATTAGTAGTTGGGAAATGTATTTCTTGTGCATTTAATATATCTGCAGCTTCTAGTTGTGGTGCTATTGATTTTAAAATCCTTTCTAATACATCACATTGTCTATCAGACTTTAACGAATCTATTAAGTCTAAACACTTTCGTTTTATTTCATCCTTTCTGTGCTTAAGTAAGAGGGTTTGTGATTTTTTTTTTTTTTTTTTTGGTTATTTGATTGAAAATTAAAAAATTTTCATCATCTATAATAAGGGGAGATTCATGAGGTACTGTAGTTGTATAAGTTTTATTTTTAATTTGTTGGTGTAAATAATGTATGTGTTTGCACATATTCCACCTAATTGATGAATCAATGCAGCTGCGTATATATCGGTGAATGCATATATTACACTCAGTGCATTGTATGTGACATGTACAAGTTTTATTATTTTCATGTATATTGTATATTTCTGTATTATGTGTTGATGAAACTGACCACCCATTCTCATTCTCTATTACTAGTAAAGATAGTGTTTCACTTGTTTTATGTCTGATTCTTAAATCCCGTATCTTACTTGTCAATTTACCTTTATTTGATGTAATTAAGCGATCTATCATTTTATCTCTTACGAATCTCTCATTATACCGTGAATAGCCTTGTCTCATCTCTTAACATTTTCCCCTTGAAGATAAATATATTTCAATGTTCGGTACATTCGTTCTATATGCATGTTTGTATTAATGCCACTGTGAAGTCTATAACAGTATGCTCAGCTGGATATATTTTGTAAATAATACGTTTCAAATTAATTTAAAAATTCAATAGTGTCGGGATCTCCTTTAAGAAATTTTATTGCTGCATCTGTCAGTGTTTGAAAAGTATAAATGTTCCGTTCTTCTAAGAGTGATCTGATAATTTTATACGTTTTTGCCTGTTTTTCAGTACCTTTGATATTTTTAAAATTTTTACTCCAGGCTCTATCAATATGCCATGCACAAAATAGACGCTTTTGTGGTACACCCATTTCAGACTTCCATGCATTAAAAAAAGATTCTGCCATATCAGACATAAACACTTGAGGTTGTAATTGACCAATTTTTTGTTTAATACATGAAAAAAAAAAAAAATTGATAGCACTGGTTGATCGCATCGATTAGAAATTAAAAAAGCACATGGGAATCCTTGGCGCAAATCATCTATTGTTATTAAAGTTATGAATTCAAATTCATATATATTTACCCCATGTGTACCATCAATACATATACAGTCAGAACTAAATTTTTTCAGTATCTACCCTTGTGCTTCTGTCATATTTATCAAAACAAAATCATTTTCTTTTAGAAATAAATATTGCGTACAAGTTGATCCTTGGGTTTTATAAAATAAGATACATGGATTTTCTGAATTTTGCATTTCACGCACCCACATATCCATACTGACCCCGTCATTTTCAAGTTTCACAGAATTAGAAGACAGATTGAAAGATTTTTCGATATTATGTAGATCTTTTTTTGTAAGTAAATGAACCCTCTCAAGCCCAGCATCAGATATGGAATTTCTAATTTCATCTAAAATATTATCCAGATGAATTTTTGCTGCTATTTTTGAGGCAATATTTTTCCTTTCCTGTGCGGTTAAAAATAAGTGACCTAAATCATTCTGGGGCCCAACATGTACTTTCTGATATGACACTATACATTTGCCATCAGTATGTTCTGTTACTTTTAATGCAGCTGGGCAATATGCATTTATTTTATTGCTGCCAAGGATTTTTAAATGACGCAAAACCTTTACTTTCCGACATAAAATTTCCTGAAAGATGGCATCTGAAATAATAGTATTTTGCACCATGTATATTAATATGCTTGGTACTATAAGAAATAAATTTTGACTTCGTATTATTTTCAATCTCTGCCTTCCATGCCAAAAAATTATTACATGAATTCAATTCTAACTCGGTATGATACATATCAATATCGTGAGCATTCTTAAAATGAAATATTATTTGTCGCTTTTCAAAATTACCACATGACATACAAGACACACATAATTACCATTTTGATTAATCTTAGAAGTATGAACTTTATTCTGATGACATTTAAAATTCTTTAGGTCACTAAATTTGAGATGGCAGTCCTCACACTTGTAACTAAGTGATCGATTTTTTAATGACTCAATTAATTCAGTATTATTAGAGTGTACTTTATTTACATGGCGTTTCAAATTGTATCTATTTTTGAAAGTTTTTAAGCAATCAGGGCACACAAAATTACTCTCAGCCACATTCCCATCATTAGCACACTGACTTTTCAAAGACTCAATTAATGTAGTATTATTATGAAATTTATATACATGATATTTCAAATTGTATTTATTTTTGAAAGACTGAAAACAATCGGGGCAAACAAAATCACTCTCGCCCACACTTTTATCATTTGTACTGTGAACCAGATCACTCGTGACAGAATTAGGGTTAGAATTATCACCATACATAACAAAATCACTCTCAGCCACACTAGAATGATTTACACATTCAAACATTCCACTCATTACAGAATCAGAATTCTGGCACACGATTGCTTCTACCAGATTTTGATTCGATTGAGAATCAAAAATTCCTTCTGATGAAACAGAAGTGTTTGGCTCTGAAAAGAGCCGTTTTCTTGCTTTTCTGCAGAAGACATATTATAACAAAATATGTAAGAGTAAGAAATTAGCAGTAACACGCTTACAGAGCAATGCAAGGCGTAAAATGAACGCGGGAAATGACGACTTGCGCAGAAATGTGCACAGTTGTTCAGGGAGAAATGACAACATGCGCGGGAATCTGCGCAGATGTTCAGGGAGGAACGGAGGAAAGTAGTATGTGAGGGGCTAGACGCTTGTTTTTGTGGGTACTTCACACATTTCCTGCATTTTCGCAGTTGATGTCCTGTGCTTCAACTTTTTGTATGAATATAATTTCACCGTATTTTAGGATTTAATTCTGGTTTATATCGTAAGTAAGAATAAATCTTATTTTTCATTTTACTAATATTTATAACTTTTGTATTATTTTAGTATATTTATTTATTCATCAGTAGCTAATCTTAACTTTAGGCTTAGAGAGTTAAACCTATTAACACGTGTGTGTTACAGTTTGTATATTTTCGAAGATGTAGTCTACTGTTAATGTTTTCGAAGTATATTTCTCTCTCTCTCTCTCTCTATATATATATATATGTATATATCATAAGTTGATTCTCTGCTGTTTTAAAAGTAAACGCAGCATTATTTATTATAATGTAATAACAATTCTAAGTAGTGAGGAAAAAGCATGTTTGTTATAATCTTTATTTCTTTTTGATATAAGATTTTTTTAACAAAACAAGTAATTTCGCAGCATTTTGACTCAGATAACGATTCTTAATAATTTGTTTGGATAATAATTTGAATTAATTGTTATTGCCTTTTTTAAGACATTTGAAGATGTATCAAATAAATGAGTCGTTTTTATAAAAAAATTTTAAAGAAATTATTACGATCAAAAGTCAGATGCCTTAATCAGAAAGCTGCAATGCAGAAGCTTTTAGTTCAATCTACAATGAATTCCTGAGCATTGAATAATATGTATTTAAAATTCAATATGCTAAATTATTTGAAACTTTTTTTTACTGTTTTATCTTAAGCTTACAACATTTTCGAATTGTTTTCTGATTCCTTTTTTCATTAACATCTGAGTAATTATAACTATTTTGTAACATTGGCTATTCGTGAAACTAACCATCTGGGTTTCTTTCGGACTTAATGCTTAAGTTACCAGCTTCTTCACAACCAAATGAAACGTGATGATGCAAATTAAGCTAATTTTAGAAATGGAGTAAATAGATATAATCAAGTCGTATAAAAGCGACAGAGAACTGATTTGGGGTATATAGGGTTTCAGTAATAGGAAGGGTGATAGTATGATGTGCGCGGAAGCCTTCTTGCTTATTTAGTTGATTTACTGAGATTAGAATCCAACGCTATCTGAATGATTGAATATTTAGAGATGTACTGGCATTGTATTCCGGTAAGCATATTCTTTGATATAAAACAGAAGTTGTTAGTACTGGCGGAGAGCCTTGATACATCCTCTTTGGCAGATGATTAATTAATAATTGACTATTTTTAGTTACTTCTCTTGTGCTTTAACTTAAGTTGAAATTTAGACAGGATAATGTCATTATTTGGTAAAAAATGCAAAATTTTATTTGTTCCCATGGTTTTCTTCTATGTTTCTTTTGGTCATGTTATTAAATTTCTTGAACAAAATTACCTAGGTAAGTTAATATACAACGTTATTTTTGTTATACAGCTCTGAGGAGTTTAGAGAATATGCTAGAAATCAGAGGAAGTCATTACTTCTAGTCTTAAACTTGAGTGGCATTGTTATCGGCAAAATATCTGTTGATTGATACGGAGAGACGTGGGTTGGTAGAATATTGCTTGTTGAGTGGAACTAAGCAATTGATGATTTTTTAATTTACTGTTAATTAATGTCGGACTATCGGAGAAGGATCACGTAATTCTGAACCTCGGTCAAGTGACGAGGACTATACCTGAACTATTATGTCATTCTCCAAAAGTCACACCACAGGAGGAGACCTTCAACAGATTCAAACTCGTTACTTTGCGTTTCTATGCGATTGAAAGAATAAAAATGCATGTTACTTGGAATTTGCCCATTGTAGAAAGAGAAAAACTTGTATTCAAAGAGGTGATAATAAATAAAAGGCTATGTATAGAGAAAAAAAATTTAATGGCTGATGTTTTGTAAATAAAATGATCCTATTTCATCAGTGATTTGATGCACGGTTTGAGGAGGTTTCAAGATTTTGTATACGAGTATACCGTTAATTTTTGTAAATAAGACGATCTTCAGACCAGGCGAGGTATAAATTTTCATCAAAGTTTTATAATTTTAGCATATATAAGACGATCCTCAAATTATCAACGACCTAATTTAGTTTAGATTAGCGATCCTCAGCTGGAACAAATTTTATTTTTTTGCATCTGGCAGAGCTGCCTATAGAAGCACGTGCCGAATCACGAATTCACATGTACCTCTAACAAATCCTTCTAAAAATGGGGGATTTCTAATAGTGTAAATGGCACTGAAGACGATTTATTATGATTTTTTGATGACGAAGCAGAAATCGACTCACTGGGTACAGAATGGGACCTTTAAGATAAACTTCTTAACTACGAAAGCGAACCTTGATCAGCTATTTGCCTTAGATGAAGAATATGATGTTTTTTGTAGAATTTCAAATGCATTCATTTGTTTCATTTCGTATAAATTTTAATCAAATTTTTTTTTCGTATCTGTACTCTGGATTTTGGGAGCCTTTTTTTATGATTTAACTATAGTCTTTGGAGATTTTTGTAGCAATACATATTCCACTATTCCCATGATTTAGACGATGGTTTATCGTATACTAATCTGTGTAGTTTTTAGTCCTTCAAAATGGGCTTTGGCAGTATAATTCCTCACTGTGCAAGCGTAAGTTAAGATTAATTTAAGAATAAAGATATAAACAAGAGCAATTTGTTATTTGAAGACATCAAAACTCTGAAAGATAAATAATTAACTTTATGGCCGCTAGATAAGGAAACTGTTCTGAAAGATAAGGATAACTTTAAGGATTTATTTATCGGAAAGATAAAAGATTAACATTTCAGAACATATATGGAATGTATTGTATTTTTCGGGAATAACATCAATATATTCGGTGCAAATAGATATAGTTTAAAATAAATTTCAAACCAAATTTAATTCAAACTTCAATATATTTGGTTTGAAATTTAAACCTGAACATTAAGGAGTAGTTTTTGTTCAAATGATTTCTTTGGCTTTAAAGAAATTTTTCACTGGTTCAACCATGTTTCAAGAGGGGTTAGAGGTTTATAAAGAACAACTCAAATGGATTCGAATTTTTCCAACTGGTCGTGCATTCCTTTGACACTCCTAGTATTGTGAGAATTTCACAAAACTCATTGTAAATTCTAAACAGTCAACAGTTCTCCTGCTTCTACTTACTCATCAATCAATCCTGCACTGAAGAGAAAATATACAGTGCTGTGACACTTGAGTACACTTTGGCAGTACTTCCAAGTGTACTCAAGGAATTTCCAAATCGGATGTACGCAGTATGAGATAAAAGGGGACTATTGTACTCACGAAGGGTAGATTCAAGGCTATCTTCGTGTATTGTTAAATAATAGGACCTGAAAAATTGGAGCATTTTTTCAGCTAGAAAAAAATGTTTAAACGTTAATACAATCGGACTTTGCTATCTCATTGAAAATGATATATTTTACTAAACTTTCATTTTTGTTGGAATCAGTCCATTTATCTCGTATAAAATGTATTGCGTCTTTCGTCTCCTATATCGTAATATAACATGAGTTTTCATCTTATATGTTAAAGTGAACATTTGCTTTTTTTTATGGTAAGTTTTCAAATTTTAAAAACACAGTATTATAATTTGATGTATGAATTGTAAATTACCAAGCAAATTGCTATCTGGCGAATACAGCCTTAACTTAGATGAGGCAGTTCCTATCTTAGTTTTTAAATGAGACTTAGAACAAAATATTTTCAACTTAAGTACATGTGATTTCTAAAACAAAAATTTTAACCTTTTAAATTTACCGAATGATTTTAATAATAATTTAAAACCTTTATTTAAAGATCACCTAAATTTGTGTTGATTGAAATGTTCATTTAATAATTTAAATATCCATTTTAATAATAATGTACAGTTCAATAATTTTATGTCATATACATTAATATTGTTCTAAAAATTAACGCCAATCTAATTTTACTATGTTAAAAAATTACTGAAATTGTATAAATCTTTTTAAAATTATTAATTAAAGGCGATTTTTCAATGGGTTTTCTTCTACTCACATCGTATGTCTGGGTCAAAATTTTAAAAGCTTTTTTTCTCACGCTTTAAAACGCTCGATTGTGCTGAAATTTTCTTTACACGATTGTTTGGGAGGACAATACAATAATTTAATTATAATTAATAAAAATTAATTGATTAAAACTAATTTTTTAAAGAATTAAATTTTACGCCAAGTTTCTCACCAAGTCGTCAAATTGTCGCCACGGTGAAGGGGTCATTTCTTAAACTCTCTTTTGCTAATTATAGAAGAAAAGTTTAATAAATTTCAAATAATAAAATTAATTATTAAAATTAATAATTGAATAAATTCAATTTGACTCAACGTTCCCTTTTGCTCTGAAAAGTTTAGGTATAAAAAATTATGTTACGCAAAGTGTGAAGATTAAAAGAAAACCCATTTTCAAAAAACTAGTTTCTTACCGATGCTATTTTCATTAAACTTATAGATAATTGTTTTAAAATTACCTCCAGCACATAAACATTCATTCACTTCCTAATTTTACTGCTTATACTATTTGTTACTTTGAATAAGATATTATTGAAAAATAAATTCGAAGCCTAATAAATCTTAAGAAAAAAATACTATTTTTTTAAGTATTGAGTTAAAATTTTAAATATTAAACAAATCTTTTTGAATATTACATCCTATTCTATACTAAAAATTTCATAATATTTGAATTTGATTAAATTATCTCTTAATATTTCAGGTTACATTTTTACATATTTTAATCTTGTTGATCACTGAAATTAATGTTACATTTAGATCAGTGGCAACATCTAGGTAGATACATTCTAATATCTGGATATCGAACAAAATTTCTATATATTGAACAATATTCATATAGAACAATTTTTACACCGGACGAGAACCTAATTGTGGTAGATTACCTCACCCATCAGGACGTCACATCCTCATGTACACGACGATGTTTTGCTGAAATTTACATCATCGTGTACATGAGGATGTGACGTAGGTTTGTTTGGATATAGATAGAGTATGAGACGTAGGTAGGCGATAATCTTTTCACCAACCTCGGGGACTTATCGGTAATTTGAATTGCATACGGTTACAACTCCTTACCAACCAAATGAAACGTGGTTAGCTAAATTAGATGAGGGGAAGAAGTGCAGGGAATTGAATTGGAGATAGTGTTTAAAAAAACGAAATATTACTGAATGGAAGGAGAAGGGAGATACAGAATAATGACAAGATTATAGATTAGTAGATTGGAGTAAATCATCGTAATTAATCGTTTATATTGAAGAAGTTGAAAGTGACTCCTTATCAGAATAATAGGGGTCGAATCTGCTATAATCAAGAAGTGATTGAATCGGAATTTTTAAGTATTAATTCAAACTTTGCATTTTTAAATAACGTTATATAATAATTATACTGAAATAATTAAAATTCTCTCGTAAAGGTTCGACTGTAGTAGTTTTTTCTTCGATATCTGTGCGACTAAAAGAGCTCATAAGGGCTAGAGATATAATTTTCTGAATAAGCATTATGTTCTTGCTTTTATCTGAAGATAAAAAAATAATCGTTTTTTCCCCCCATTTTGTACGTAATCCATTGATTCATAAAAAACAACTTTTGTTCATAAATCTACATATTGTTCATTAAATATCTTCAATGAGCAAGATTATTCAATCAGATTTAGATCAATGCATCCTATCAGATCTTTACATTAATTCTTGTCATAAAAGTTGTATCAATAATATAAGGTAGAGCTGATAAGCATAATTTCTCAATGTATTTATCAATTCCTGTTCCCTTTGTGAAAATTCCATACGCATTAAACTGACATGAAAACTTTTGAAACATTCAGGGTGAGGGAAAATGGGAATTCTTAAGCTATTTAAAGATTGGAACATCTATATTTTTCTCCCTCAAACGCTTAAGAGTTCAAACAGGAAAGAGAAAATCGGAAACGAATTCTTTAATATTTATCTTGATCGCCCGTATGATTAATTGATTCCTGTTCATGTTGTAAAAACAAAGTGTCACATGCAATTTGGAAAAATGAGACATAAAATATACAAACACTTCACGTGGCGGAGCACGTGATCCATTTAATGATGTAACTAGGACTACAAGAAGAAAAAGAACGAGTTATAAAAAAGTGTTCTTTCTTTATTGCTTCATTTCACTTGGAAAGAAAGAAAAATAATTTTTAAAAATAGCCTAATTAATATTCTTTGTAAGTTCATGTTTTGAAATAGAATGAAAGTATGTGAGCATTCGCTCTTAAAATTTTGAGAGAGTTCCATTAATATATATAATTATTCCGATAAGTTATTACTATTATAATTTTGTAAATAATTTATTTAATATCTTTTGCAAAAAAAAAAAAAAATCATCAAAACTCGAAAATACTTCAAATTATTAAATTGTTTCGGAAAAATAATTATTTTAAAATGCTCAGAAATACTTTCAAAATTGTTTTCGCCCGTATTTCATTTTTCAGAACAGAAAGTAGAAATAATTTTCACGATTTTCGCCAGTTCAGGTTTACTTATTTTTCATTTGTTTTTCACCCTTTGTAAATAAGTGCTCCAAGTATTCTTTTTTTGTAAACAAACCTTTATATTTTGAACAATTTTTACCATTAGGATTATAATTAGCGACTAAATTGATTTTTGTGAAAAGCTGACTATGCATATCAGAATTAGTCCGAAATAGATTACAATTATTTGCTTTTTAGCGTATTATATCTTGCCTCGTAATTTTTATACTAATACCAACTTAAATAATAATTAAGTGCTATAGTGGCAACATGAGTTTGGAAATTTAACTTTATAATAGTGGATTAATAATTAAGATGAATCTAATTGTTTGTTGTTCAAAAACACCAACAAACAAAAAAAATTTTAAAAAAAAGTTCTACACAAAGTCTTGCAAAGAACAGACTTAGTCACCCAAGGTTCGCTTTTTTTTACTAACTATTATTAAGTTACTCAATTAAATATAAGAATTAAAGTAAACGATGATATATCGAGAAATGGATTTTAGTAAACTTTTCCAATACTAAAATTAAAGGAAACAAATTATATTTAAATTGAATACATTATTGAAGCAAACGATAAAAAAATATTTTAAAGTGATCTTGCACACTAAAAGCGATCCACACATAAAACAATTTAACCTGGATATAAATATATCTTGGGTGGCTAATAATTTCAATAAAATAATAATTTTTCATCTGTTACTCCGTTAATTCAAATTTAACTTTTGGAAAAATATCCCGAGTTTTACAGAAAATTCGATGAAATGCTATTAATAATTTAAATTGGAAATGTTAACCGATATGTAAGAATTTTCGAAATTGAAAATCTCTCTATACCCTTCTAGGTTAACAGCAGATATTTTTGCCTTCCACTTTTTTTCGTGTCATCCATCTTTTTCGACCCAGTTTGTATTTATTTCAATAATGTTCGCACATTTCCCCCCATAAAATAAATAAAATTTAAAAACTCCATTATTGTCAAATATTTGATATTATAATCAGTTTTCTAATTGATTTTGGTCGCCGATATGATTGGTTATATGTTATTTACGTTTGAAAAAATAATTCAAATACGGGTTCGAGTATAAATGTATGTAACTATTAGAAGTGCAAAAACACGTGTCTAAACACGGGTTAGCGTTGGTGTACATGATTGCAGGAGGAAGAAAGAGACCAGGCAATAGAGAGGCAATCACTTCTCTCTTTTTTTTTTTTTTTTTTTTTTTTTTTTTTTTCACTCTTTGTTCAACACTTGGTATCAAAAATAGACTGGATAGCATTTTTCTTATTTATTTATTTTTTGTTTTAAAAAGGAGGAAATCATACTGATTTGCTTAAAATATTTTTAGGCATGCTGATGATTGATGATTATTCAGTTACCATATGTTTAGCATTGATTAAAGATAATTTTTTAAGCAATTATTAAAATTTAAGAGGAGGGAAGGGGGGGGGAATCACTGACACTGCATTAATTTCTGTCATTTTTTTAAAATTTGTTTTTCATTTTGTGATACCATTGTCAGCCTGACTTTTCTCGTAATCTTATTTCAAATATTTATGCATAATAGCGGAACAACTAATCATGGAATTTCAGATAATTTTAAATTGGATAGGTATTCCCATACAGAAAAAAATAATCAACTCAATTCGTTTTAACTACTCAGTGATTGCGCATTATTTATTTTTTTTAAAAAAAATAACTTAAGTTCGAGGGGAAGGATAAAGAGGGAAACATCGCTGAAACTGCACAAATAATAGCGAAAAAATAATTTTCGAGAAGTTGAGAGTATTTGCAGAATATTTTTTTGGGATAGTATTCTTTTTCTAGCGTGTATATGAAATAGAGCGGAAATATTTATTTCAAAATTTCGCTTCCGCTGAATTTGAAATAGACGCCAAAGCAGGGATTGGGGGAGAAGGGGGACATTTTTAAAGAAATTTCTAGAATTTGTAACCTGGCTTAACAATTATCAGTATTATGGGGAAAAATTTGTTTTCTCAACTCAGTCAGCGAGAGCGAACTGGCGCTTCTGAAAAATAGGTCATTTAATTTCTTTCAACATTTTCCCTTTTTTGGAGAAGTTTTCGAAATTTGTAAAGAGGGAGGTAAATAAAGGGGCTGGAGAATTCGTCGAGGTCAAAGATACGCAGAAAGCAACCGAACCCCAGCAAGGGGTTCTCTGCTGAAAAATATACGGGTCTTGTGAAAGTGGATTGATAAAAATCCTCTACTTGAATGGTTATCGTCTGGCTGGCGCAAACTCACATTTTTGAAGAAATTCCTGACTTAATAAATACCAGTATTATGGGGAAATTCTTGCTTTGTCACCGCGAGCGAATTGACGCTTCTGAAGTATTCTCAAATCTCTTTATTTCCATACGTAGTTGTATATCTCCCCTTTGCAGCGTATTACTATGCTCGGAGAAATAGTTGAATACCGGTTGTAAACAGAAATTCAATGAAAGAGTTGTTGTAGATACATTGTTATACGTGTGTAATGTCGGGAGTCGGTCATTAATTTCGTTGAGTCTAGGGTTCGAACTCTGATGTCACTAAAGAACCCGTCGTGTAACCGCGGCTGATGAACGTTAAATTTGTCAAGAGTCAATGTTCAAATATGCATAGAGTTCCCTTTGGCGATGTGTGGAAGGTTTGAGAAGGATATGTCAGCTCAGATATAGTCCTCGTTACTTGATCGAAGTTCAAAATTACGAGGTCCATCGCCAATAGCCATCGTGTTGCTTCTCAGTGCGAAGATAATAAACAATCACAATCACGATAAAAAAAAAAGAATTCTGTAAATGTCTATAGCGTTAAAGGTTTTCATATGAAAAAACTCAAGATGTGAATTTATTTCATTGTCCAGCATTAATACAAGGTTTGCAGAATTTATGGAGATTTTTAGAAAATCAAAGGGACGAGGAATGCAAAATGTAAATCCACTTTTCATATCGTATAGATTTTCGTACTTGTGTAGAGCATCATTCATTCATATCAAACTAAATGACTTTTTCTTTCGCCTCAAGTGCCTCTTAGTTGTGGCGATAGGGGGAGGTGAGGAAAATAGCCCCGTAGATACAATGACACTCACTTATGGGGGAAATTAATATTTAATTCCATATTAGTCGCCTAAAACTAGGAATTATTAACGGAACATTTGTATGAACCTTGTTGTCTTACCATCTGAATATCTTAACATTAATTTCTTTAATTATTAATAAATTTACTAAAGGTGTGAAAAAGCACAAGATGCAATATCATGCATCACGGTATGATTGTTAGACACGTGCGTTACTAACTATTTCGTAAAGCACCACAGCAAATAATCGAGACTTGCGCAGCAGCTGTAGCAAGTGCTTTGATAAAGGGTAGCCACAAGGTAGATAACTAAAAGCATGAAATTCTACTCCTATTGAAGGCAAAGACACTTGGTGTTACTTTAAAACAGAAAAATTAACACATTCTTGTAAGAAACTTGCTTTTATTGTATATCTTTCTTTCTATATTATAATTAATTGTATTGCTTTTTGAGTACCTAATTAAATTTTATTTTTAGCATAATCTATGAGTACTTTTTAAAAACATTTTCATTGTATATTTCGCAGTGTAATGGAGTACAAAATAAGATCTTGAAAAAACTCATTGGTTGGATTTTGGCAAATTACGAGTTTTTGGTGTTCATTTTATACATTATTAAACCATACTTTTAAAAATGAAATCGCTGATCCTTTTATACTTTCGAAATGCTTGTATTTAATTGTAACACATCAGTAATATTGCTCGCTTGATGAAAGTTATGTAATATCAATCAAAAAACAGTTACACACTAGTATTAAAACTAAATCACAGTAAGGTTGGTGTAAACTGTCAACTTTTACTTCTCTGTCCTAATTAGTTCAAATTTTGCAACTAAATTTTAAAAATTATGCATTGTTGTATATCTAAGTACATTTTGAGTAAGGTTATTTTAGAAGAATTGCAATTCTTGAATTATGCATTGCAGTATATCTAGGTACATTTTGAGTGAGGTTTTCGTTTGCATTTTTCGGAACTCTGCGTAATTATCTCCATTACTTATTAAATGTTAAAAGTGGGTTTTTTAATTATACGGTTCATTTCTCAAGGATCCATCAACCGCACTAATCAGGTAATTTCTGTGCTACAAAAATAACTCAATCCCGGAACGACATGCAGCTCAAAATCATATGGTCCATTGTCTTCATTCCTCTCGTGCAGCTACAGAGTAATTCTAATTTTTAATAAAATGTTATATTTCAATGTATATTTTTATTAATCTGTTTCCTTTTAGTATTTTTAAAACATTTAACATATTTTTCTAAGCATTCTTTCGACATAAAACTTTATATATTCTACCCAGAATTATATATAATATTTTTATCTTATTTCTGATTCTAGGTTTTCCATTACCGTCTGCGAACGAAATATTCCATTTTTCTTTTAAACAATGAAGTATAAAACACTTTTAGGCTACAAAATGGATATGCCAAGACTGCGAGATATTTTCAAAAGAAAAAGTAAGTCTGATTTTTAAGAAATATAATTTTCTCGATTTTAAAAAATCTATGGACCATTTGCATTTTCAGTGATGTGTAAAGATTTTGTAATTGGGTAGAAAGGGTAACTAATGAAATTCAAATGAATGCGTAGATTTAATTTTTTTAAATTTAATTGGTGGACTTGAAAGAGATGTAGAGAATTTAACTCTTGTTAGTTTATTATTCGAAAAATTAAATTATTATTTAATTATCATTCAATGTTAATGATGACCGTGTTGGGAATATTAATAGTAGGTAATATTTTTTTAAAATGTATTGAAAGTAATATCGAAATTGCTTAAATGTAATGACATGATTTAAAGGGTGCACTTGCTTTCAGCTTGCTTTTTCTGTCTTGCTTTCTTCTTAGAAGTTTGAATGAGAATTTATGGATGTTTATGGGGGTCAGGGTTTTTAGTAGCATTTGCTCCCAGCTGTTCGTTTCATTCGGTCGGTTTTTATTTGTAGCGACACTCATGACAAAAAGAAAGTATTTATTTGATACTGAGATTTGCGAATTAATGAATGAATCTGACAGTGATGTTAGCGAAAATAATCCAAATCTGTACATAACCATTAAGATGTGCCTTTTGCTCAAAATCTTGTGTGATGCGTTAAAAGTTGACAAAATATGTGTGTAAGACATGTGACGTTGGGCTATGCGTTGAAGAATTTTTTTTGTAAAAATACCATACAGCAAAATAAGTTTCATTTCTTATATCTTAATATTCCATGTAATGGTACATCATTACACCATGAAATTTATGTAACAAATGTAAGTATATTTTGTATTTTCTTAAATGATATGATTTTTTATGTAATTTTATGTATAAAACATACAATTTTCGATTAAATCTTTTTTTTCTTTCGTATATATTAAGTTTAATGCATTTTAAATAATATATGTAAAAACCAAAATATTCTAATGAAAAGCCGATTTTAGAGGAATTTTTTTCGCGAAATAGGCTTAATATCTAATATCGTCTGGGCACAGCGTGACACTCCGCGGTAAGAGGCCGAGGGTCCAGAGAAACACTTCTTTTTTCATTCCCCGGTAGCGAAAGGGTTAAGTTCGAAAGATATTTATCTTATGGAAGAGGAAGCGCCCCATTTAACTTGTGGTCTTGCAGCTGATCCCATTCCCCAAAGGTATGCCTTACCTAATGCTCTTGCAAAGGTCATTTCAAGTATTCGTAAAATTGGTAGCGAAATACCCCTCACGATCTTTGATATGGTATGGCTACCAGGGTCAAAACGATATCGTCGATTCTTCGATGAAATCGGCCGAAAGTATTGTCGTTTTTAAAGCAACACTGTTAATTAACAGTGCACATTAGTTTGCGAAGTCGGTATTATTCCTAGTTTGGGATGTTATGCATGGAAAATTTATTCGTCTTTTCAATTTTAACACTAAACATTATTGCCTCATTTTGACTGCTTCGATCAATAACATTCTTTCCTATTTTTTAAGCTACTTTCAGTAATAGTTTTTGACCTTGTTTTTATCAAAATGCCAATTTTTCAGTCTCTTCCGTCATCAAGTGTCTTTCTAATTGGCACGTTTTTTAAATATTGTTAAGCGCTATTTGAGGCGATATATCACCTTTCGGCCAATTTAATACATATTTTATTTTTGGTGTTCGTATACCCTATTATCAGTTTAACTAATGCATTAAAAACATTTCTTTTTTAATGTATCGGATTTATAATTTTCAGAATTTAGTTTGCCCGAAATATCTAATACTTTAACTTATAATCATTTTATTTTCATAATAATCGTTTCATAAAATATGAGAAATTACATTGTGGAATTGATCTTTGTGGTCTTTTTGCAGACAACAAGTAGTTTCTGATAAAAAAAAATACAAATATCATGTTTTTTCTAAGTGTTCGTTTGAAAAATTAACTGGGGTAATTTTTAAAATTAAATTCTAAATGCAGTTTTAAATTTTCTCTCTTAAAAGCAATAAAAATTCAAATAACTTGATTACAGGAGATCTAATCATTATATTTTGTCTAAATACTTTTGAGTATATACCATGAAATTTAAGCTTTAGTTTTTGAGCATAGTTAATTAATGAGCCTGGCCGCGATAGCCTGGTAGTCACGATCTTGCAGTCACTTTTGTTTCCGTCAAGTTTTAGGTTCGAGTTGTTGTTCCTATCAAATTGTAGATTCAAGATCACCCTGTAGAGGGGTTAATGAACGCTGAATCTGTTGAGGCACTAACTCCTCCCAATGGTGCAGTGTGGAGGTTTGGAGAGGGAAATGCTCAGAGCTTAGGAGACGTTCTCGTTACTTGACTCAGGTTCGCAATTACGAGGTCCATCCCCAAAAGAATACTTTAAGTTAATCTGATTATCCTGCCGCGAAAAATTGTGAGTAATATATACTCGTACTTTAGTTGTAAATGACATCATCTTGCATTTTAATGTTCACAATATATTATTGATTTTTTTTTTTTCCAAATTAGATACGATGTTTTTATGAAGCAATTCCGAAAGAATGATAAATTTATTATTTTCCATACATTTTATAATTTTTGAAAATCTTAATGTCCGATTTGCCGAATTCCACAAAAAATTTTGGTATGAGTTTTCAATGATACGAAAAATATTTGGTATCAGTTCTCGAGAATTCTCTGAATCGTATTTCTGACATCTCCTTATGATTGGAAATGTTGAGAGCTAATTGTTCTTAAAGGGAACTTAAATGTTCTCTTTTTTTATTAAAAATATAAATAATACTGATAAAATTTCATTCGAATATCTTTTTTGATAAATGATGATTATTTTAAAGCAGAGACAGTTCTAGTTTTAATGTTCCAAGAAGAAGCTTAAAAGTAATTCGAGCAATTTTTACCTTATAAAACATTTAAAAGTAAAACATAAAAAGTTTTTAAGGAAATAAAACTTGTTTTTTCATTGAAAAGATCCACAATCTGGCAAAGAAAGAGACTGAGAGAAATGACGACACCTGTCTATATTACTACATTTCTATGAAAGTTTATGCTCAAATACTTTATTCATTTATTTGTTTTGTTTGTCATAAAAATATTGTAGATAAGGCAAAGTATCAGCATCTGATTTTGATAAAATGTTTCGAGAATACTTACGGAAAGGAGCATTGTACCCTGATAAATTTTGATAAACAAGTTGTGTAAAATATTTTTGCGCAGAAAAAAGCATTAAATCCGCATGAAACTGATATATTTTTTTTTAATTTTCTTAATATTTACATTACGGAATTAAGCTAACATTTTATTTCACTTGTTAACTTTTTGCCCTTCGAGTAGATACCCGAATTGTTTCTCTTCCCTAGTGATTATATATATTTAACTAAAACTATTAACAATGAAATTGGTTTTAATAAATTTATTCTTTTTTCATTCTAATATTTTGTAGGTTTTTAAATAAGAGTAACATTTTTAATTTTATTGAATGGTTATTTTAATAATTTACTGCGAATTTTTTATTTAATTCTGTAATATTTGTGTAAGTTTTCAGTTTTAATAATTTTTTTGAATTAGTTTTTAGAGATTTTAATGTCTTCTTATATACATCTGTGCGTGTGTAAGATCTTCACTATCGACTTTTATGACGTCTTGATGATGTTATGTTGTTGTCGATGAAATGCAGAAATGAAACAAATAATTTTTTTTTTAGTTTTAATGAATCCATGTAATTTACTCGATCATGGTGACAATTTCGGCAAATTACTTTTTGAGATATTGTCCAACCATGACGAACAAAACTCCTCGCGAGGCTCACACAACAAACGTCATTAGAGAAAGAGAACGTTAAATCTATTCGAACGCTTATATATATGCTAGTTGAGAAAAGTAGATTTCCCCGAAATCATTTCGTCAATTCAGCGGGTTTAAAAATGGAGATCGCGATATTTTCGATTTTAAAGAGAAATGTGTGTGTATTATACGTAGGTCAGTCAGAAAGTTAGTTGCACTACTTCGTAAATATTTCGAACCAAAGGCTATTTTGATGAAACTGTGTGGCAACACTTCAGATATTTATCTTTATCGTGTGACGTAGCGGTTTTCACGAGGGTATTTTAGTTTTCCTGATAATCAGTTGTAAACATGTCTTGATAGCAGCAACTGGCGTCTAGGGAAGCATGCTAATAGCTGATAAAAAGGTTATGACAGTAATGCTTTTATTCAATTAGAAAAGTGTACAATGATTCGTATTTTTTGGGGAAAGGGGGGGGGGCTAGAAGGTGTAATTACACTTGCAAGTTGCATGAAATGTATGGTGAAAATGTAATGTCATGTCAAGTTATCCCGAAGTGGTGCAACATGTTAGAGAACGGACGTACATATATTGGCGATGCTGCGCGCCAGGGAAGACGCACCAACTACGACAAATACTTAATTCACAGCTCGTATGCAGCAAAACAAACGTGCTGACTTCTAAAAAAGTTTAGGTTTTAAGTGTGGGATCACACCCTCCATATAGCCCAGACCTTTCACCTTGTGACTTCCACATTTTTGTTCCCATGAAAGAACTTTCAAAGCGACGATACAACTCGGATGACGAGGTGAAATTTGCAACTCAAGAATGATTATCGGGCATAGGACGGGATTTCTTTGCTGATTGCATCGAAAAACTTGTTCCACGCCTCGACAAATGCTTAAATAACGGAGTTAATTATGCTGAAAAGTAGAATGTGAATGGAGCTTTAATATATTAATAAAGTTATTGTAAAATTTATATCCTGTTCTATTTTCTTAAGCAGTGCAACTGACTTTTTGACTGACCCTCATTTATTTAAAAGTGGAAGAAAAGGCGCTTGGTATTAAAAATAATGTAAATAAAAATAAAAAAGTTTTTTTTTTAAAAAATGTAATTTTTATACTTTCGCAATTCCCCCGCTGCATGATTTAAACAACAACTTGGCAGGGTTACTGATCACCCAGCAAAGATGAAAACTCATTTATTAGTTTTTTTTAAAAAAATTACAAATTTCTCTATCTCTGTTGGTCATGGCGTGGAGTAATTAAAAAAAAAATTTTTTTTTGTGTGACTGTATTAAATATTCAAAATACTTTCAAATATAATCTATGTAAAGTGAAGCAATAATAATCATTAATTATGAAAGCAAACATGTGAGTGACACATCATATCATGACTTTTTTAAAGATTTTGATAAATTCTTCTGGATTGGTAGTCATTGCATGGATTAGGTAAATATATCACACAGATTAAAAATATTTAAAACTAAATATTTATAACATACAGCAACATTTTAAATATTTGAATAAGATGAATGACAAATTTTGTGTGGCTTCGAAAGAATAGAGCTGTTTCCACAAAACCAAGTCCGACGGTAACGCATGAAATGGAGGGATACTAATATTAAGATGCATGAATGCGAAAGAGGTTGGCAAGCAGATGAAATAATGGATCGTGAATTATAAATTGATATCTTCAAAAACAATCTGAGATCATGTGTTGCATAAATAGGGCTTTGAAATAACTTGTTTCTTCGAAATACTAGTAATCACTAGAAGCATAAATGAAAGGTTTTGGGTACTGTACAATATTCCGGAAAGACTTAATACACTCTTACCGTCATAGGAAATTAATATAATAGAACATGTATGAAGCATTTTGTATTCCGAAAAAAAAAAAAAAAAATCGGCACATCCAAAAAGGAATTAAAAACTGCCTATCTTGATGAATCGGCATCCATATAATCGGAATTCAAAATTTTTTTGCTAAAATAAAATTGTAACCAAAAGAATTCATCTTTGAATTGGAAAAAATAAGTGATTATTTGTTAAGTCGCTCTGAGAAGCAACACGATAGCTATGGACGACAGACCTCGTAATTTGAAGCATCGGTCATGCGACGAGGATGACACCTTTACTGACACCTCCTTCACCAAACATCCACACCACGCCATTGGGAGGACTGGAGATCTTGACCAGATTTTACGGGCATCAGCACCGTTACACGGCGAGTTTTTAGAGGCATCGAAGCTCAAACCTAAGATTCGAAGAAAACAGCGCCGGCCGCATCCTTGACACAGGCTACCAAGGCCACATTTAAAAAAATAAATAAAAATTGATATATAAGAAAAAAAGATTTTGAGTGTGAATGTGTGGAATTTTAATTTTTTTAGTTTCTGATTATTTATTTTGATGGCTTTGGGTTTCATATGGATTTTTATGTATAATTAGAATTTTTATTAAATTTTTAAACAAAAGTTAATTTTAATCAAAAATTATTCTACATTAATTTTTATGTACCGATAGAATTATTGTTAAATTTTTTTTGTTACAAGTATTGAAAAGGAAGTGATTTTCTAAGGTTATGATCGCGACCAACAAAGCTCAAATCCACATTTCACAGTTGATAAGCACACAGAATAATGAAGACTCCTGCACGTTCGGACAAGGATTCGATGTCCTCATGTGGCGTGGTGAGGTAGTTTAGCGAATAAGGTTACCAAACATTTCAAGTGTCGACCTTGTTATATGAACATGATTCGTAATTATAAGATCCCTTGCCAGTAGACAGCGTTTCTCTGGTGTTGCGTTAATGAAAAACAAAGACGCAAAATGAATAATTCGCCTCCTCAACTACAATGAATACGATAAAGAGAAATCGCAAAACTTTATCTCCGACATCTTACAATTTAAACGCACGCACACACAGAGAGGAAAAAACGAAACTGTTCAAGGCCAATACAGAAACACACAAACAAGGATTTTAAAGAGCAACAACGCTTTTAGAAAACACGAAAAGGTTGTCTCTAAATTGACTCAGAAGGAATCGGATCAAAAACCCTGAGTATTATTTCCAAATTCATCCCACTCAACAAATACAAAGGTTTTGTCTGAGGAGAGAAAAAAAGCATCGAAAACTAGAAAATAAAAATATCTGATAATCCTTTCGCTGAAGCTTTGTTCTTCCCCGTTCGTTCCAATCCGATCGCTAACACAGAGAGCCGACGCAGAATTATGTCAATGGGTCATGACGTAATGTTCCCTTCCCTCACCCTCTACTCTTTCCCCACCGAGTTCAATGCACCCGACCAGGGTTGAAGTTTCTTCGACCAATAACAGTGCGACTCGCTTTTAGGGAAAGTTGCGGGAACTCAGTGGGTTACAGTTACAGTTAGATTTTCATTTGGTAGCACCTTGCTCCGATCCGCGTGTTCGGTTTGTTGATATTTACATTTCATTTGAATATCGGACGTGCAATGTGCAATATGAGAGACTTGTGTCCGTGTTGTGTGGACTATGTCAAGACCCTAAGGCTTAGGATCCTGCAATGGCACCTATAGGATTTTTAGAGTGGATTTTTACTGTTTTTCTCAGGATTGACAAGTGTTGGTTTGTCACTTAGAAAAAAGAAAATATTTGTGTTTTATTGTTAGTGTGTGTTTGTGATCATCAATCGTTATCTTCAAGGAGTCATGATCGAACATATTAAAAATACAGTAGAAGAAGATTCCATAGATTGTTCTACGGAAGATATGGTGCCAAATATTAATAGCAATATAACCCCAGTGCCAACTGAACAAATAGGTAAGCTTTATTTACCGGTCTTGTTAATTTTTTTTTGTGTTTTCTGGTTACTAATATATTATATGAATAATTATTTCTCTAAATTTCTTAGCACGTGTTAAGTTTTTTGATATTTTTTCCCCCGGTAAACAAACAATTCGAGTATGTGTGTAATTTCAATTCAGAAAAACGAAATTCAAAACAAAACTACCTATTTGAATCAAAAGTATTTTCGAAACATTATAAGTGAATATTATTTTTATAATTAAGATTTATATTGATTTTATTTTGAATATAAAATTTAAATGTTGTAAAAAAAACTGAGATTTTAAAGGGAAATTATTTTAATAACATTAGATAATGTAAAAATTTGCTGGAGTTATAATTATCTTTCAGTTATATATATTTCATCAAACTTCTGTTTTTTTATTTTTAATCCAAAATATTTAAGTATTCAGCCAAAAGATGTCATATATGGGAGATGGAAGTGAAAAAAGTATTTATGAACAATTAGTGTCCAAGTATAGAGATGAATACATTCGATTTCTTTGTTTTACATAAATCCATAAGTAAGATAGATTATCGGCAACGAAACTTTCTTCATACTCTATTCTGAATCCTTGATAAATAATATAGCATTTCATTGAGGGATGAGAATTTGGAAACAATTAAAGGTATAATATTCAGAACTGCTCTCTATTATTGTAGAGAACACACAGATTTCTTCAGTGTTACGGAAGAAAAGAAATCAATTTCGAAAGTCATGGAAAGAAAGCATTTAGTGGAATTTTTAATTTAGAAATTAATTGAAATAGGTGCATTCTTTAATATGATAAAGAATGCACGAGCTTGGATCTTAATATTGTTAGACTTATCAACTTTGAATATATATATATATATAGTACCACTTTTAGAAAATAATGCTACTTAATTTAATTTTATGACATTCAAAAATGTTAAAACCATTTTCCCCTAAATAATTAAAAAGGATATTATTTTCTTTACATCTTTTTTAAATGTTGTTCATACCAAAATGTTTTTAGCAAAGAACGTAAAAGAAGTTTGAA
This sequence comes from Nephila pilipes, assembly GCA_019974015.1. Lineage (NCBI taxonomy): Eukaryota > Metazoa > Arthropoda > Arachnida > Araneae > Nephilidae > Nephila > Nephila pilipes. The sequence continues at coordinate 40,987 of BMAW01130958.1, forward strand.
CAGGTGAGATGTAAATAAGTAAAAAAATGAAATGTAAGAGTAAGTATTTTTATTGGTTTTGAACTATTTTCTTATCCATTTATATTTTTAAAATTTCTCTATGGCTCCTACAATCTTTTAATACTCTTATTTTCAGGTTAACAAATCATTGAAACTTTTTTTTGTTATTAGATAAATATTCTTTTTTTGTAGAACACTATAACAGATATTCCCTGACAATTTGAAATTTGACTGAAATGCATTCAAATGAATAAATATACATATCAATAAATTTTCATGATATATTACAAAATATAACACTTTTAAATTGTACATCAAAACGTTTAATAATTATCAATCCCTGCAATTATTTTTTTTTTGAACTAGAACTTTAGTTTTATGTTTTCATATTCTTATAAATGCATAGTTAGAAAGTAATTATATTATTTACATTTTATTTAACAATTATATTATTAAATAGTAGAATAAACTTAATTACTCTTTTCAAAATAACAAATAATCATAATTTACTATTAACAGTAATAATAACTATTTATTATATGATTTATGATATAAATAATTTGCAATTATTATATATTCTTTCAATAAACATTTGTAATTAAATCGATTCTTTTCTATACAGTAATATATCATCTTAAAGTAGGAGTATGGGATTCAGTATGTTTTTAATGTCATGCTAAATTATATTAATTTGAAATACATCTATTACTTTCTATGCTTGTATAAAATTAAATCTAAATCGATTGGCTCTGATATAATTAAAAATAGATAACTGATGTTCGATTTCATAAATAATTATTGAGTGTTTTCCTTAAATAAAGGGAAACAATTGTCATCTCCGAATTAATACAATTTGTCTATTAATTACTTGGTAATTTACACCACAGAATCAATTGCAGGTTGTATTTTTTTCAGCTAAAATAATTTTTTAGAAGATAAAATAATTATATCTTACACACTGTCTGTTATAAAATTTATCAAAAAAGCAGACAAGTTTCCCTTAAAAAGATTTTTCTTATATCTTTTATACTTCACAATCCTTTCTTAGGATTTTATAGAAGATATCAATAATGAATTTCGTAATTTTAAACAAAATGGTCGGACGAGGAGAATGATAATTGAACTGGTATTTCCCTGACTTCTGCACCACGCTACGTGAGGGTTTTGTAGCTTGTTAAAATGTTGTGAGCTGGAGAGAGTTAACCAATCCTAATGTCTGATTTAAAAAGAAAGATATATTCGAATTTCTATCTGTCGGTGCTAAGTGGATTGACCCCAGTTGATATTACAGGAAGAACATTGTATTTCTCCAGTGAGCCTTAAATTAAATTACTTCAAATCAAAATTCTGATAAATTATGTTAAATAGACATTGTTATTAATCTTTTTACTATGCGGGGGGAAAAAAGATATGATTGTGTATAGCAGTAAATCTATCTGTAAAAAGGGACAAAGTTATTTGAAATGTGCGAACCTTGACATTAGTACCTAATTGTTCTTGTAATGCAGAGCAATTGAAGGGGGAAAAAAATGTCAAGAAGTGTATCGTTAAAATTTCATTTTTTAAATTGAGGGTAATTTTTTTTAAAATAAGTTAATCCGTAGCATATTTTGTCAATTAGTATTTATGTTTTCGCACATTTATCAATTTTTGTTATTTTCTTTTCTTTTCATAAAGCGTTTTGTACCACTCTATTTCTTTTTCTCTAGTATATGGAATCTTTTCTTCCCTTTGGGATAACATTATTCCGATTATCAATATTTTGCCATAAAGGTTTCTTTCGCATCCTTTATTATCAGTTGTACCAATGGCGATGCGATAATACAATGAATATCGATAAAAATCTTATCTTTTAAATATCATTCAAAATACGATCAAATAGCGAATTAACAATTTAAGTCGAGGACTGTCTGAACTTCATTTGTCAGTTTTTACCTTATATAGTAGTGCCCCCCCCCATAAGGGATACCCACCGGACCAGACATTTTGACCCTTAAATAGAAGTGTCTCTTAATAAAAGATAAATGCATAAAGGGACCGAGACCCAGATAATTGATCATTAAATAGAAGTGTCCCATCCAAGAGGTGCGAATGTAATATGCAAAAGGACCGGATCCTACAGAATTATCCATTTAATAGAGGTGTCCCTCACCAGAGGCAGTGGCGTACCCAACATTTAGTTTTGGAAGGTGCATATCGTCATTGCAATGAAAGAAGTTATTTCTTTAGTTAAGAATTACCACATGAATAAAGAATGCGCTATGTCAATCTGTTTTCTTTTATGTAAAACTGTTCAAGGATTGATATATATATATATATTTATCAAATCATAAAAATTTCAAAAATAATTCTAGAAGTTTTCTATAAGGAAGTACCCTTCCCCCTCTCTTCCTCTTTAAAACACTGACCTAGAGGCCCAATTAGGAGACAGCAAACACTTTTCTATATTTTCTCATAAATTAGTTTTAGATGGAATAATTTTTTCTCTTATTGATCAAAGAAATTTAAGCATGTGGCGGGGGGGGGGGAAACTCATGGGGATGTATATGCCTCTTTGCACCTCCCGGGTACGCCACTGACAAGAGGTACTACTATATGTTCCAATAATAGTATTTTGCGTTATTTTTCATCATTTTAACGTATTTTCCTGTAAGCCATCAACAAATCATTTTTATTCATAGCAATTAAGCAACGATGACTCAGAACTTGAAAAAAAAGGAAAAGGACCTTTATAATCTCACGCTTCCACAAGTTTCAGATTAAATTAGGAGAGAGAGAAATCTCTTTTATTACTAAAAACGCTGGTATTCTTTTTCATCATTACGTTTATTTTATTGTTGACTTTTATGTAGGTTATGGGTGCTGTAGTTGACCTACATTGAGTTTGTTGTCCTACCTAACTTTCTGACCTTAATACATTGCTGCGGTAAAAAAGGCGTTTTCACTTGAATCTACAGCCACCGTTGCTTAGACCTGCTTCTTCTTTCTTTCTTTTTTTTTTTTTTTTCTTTTCTTCTGTTTTGCATGTCTTGCGGGGCGGGATCCTATCGTGCGAATTGAAAAGGGAAATCTCGGGGCCATTGTTTTAGAATGTAGATCAGATTCTGGTGAATTTCCTCTTTCCCTTCTCCTCCTAATGTTTCGGATTTCTTTTTACTTTTTATCCTTATCACCCTCGTGTAAGTTTTTTTAAGGTTTGTCTTTTTTTTTTTTTTATTTTTTTTGTGGGGGATAACTTTTTTTTCTCCTGTCTTGGTGGAGTTCGCTGAAATTGCATTTTGAGAGATAATGTAAAGATAAAGTTGAAATAATGGTTTGAGTTATTTGTTGAGCTTTAATGGGAACGACTTATTGTGATCTTTTAGTTCGTGGGTGTAGGTTTTATTTAATGGAGAATTGTCAGAGTTAAGAAATGATAATTAATCTAAGTTTATAATTAAATTATCATTGTTAAATGAGGTTGAATTAATTGATTTTATTATATTCTCTGACCTCATGTGATTGTTGTGTTTCTTTCATCGCGAATGAATGGAGAAAAACATGATAGTGAAAAAAAAAAGCTTGAATTGGGTGAATTAGAAATTTAAACATTACAGCGAACCTTTTTTTTTTTTTTTTTTATTTTAAACATTAAATACATTTCGTTCGTATTCGCTCATTGAACCAATAGTAAATGGAACTAATTGTTGTATGGTTAAAACAACAAAAATTATATTAAAAAACATTCAAAATTTTTGTTTGATTCTAAATCAAAAATGTTTCTGAAAATGAACTGAAATACTTAGAGAAAATTTAATCGTAAATCATTGGAAATCTAACTTGCAAATGACTTTTTTGGAATTAAGTGATAAAAATGTTTAAGTAATAATCCAGAAGAGACTGGTTTTATACTGTAAGAACATGAAAATGTATATTAAGATTATTAATTTAATATCTTTCTTTTTATTGCAGTTTATTTAAATGAGGTATATTTCATAACAAATGTACAGGAAGCATTTTTTAAAAGAATTTAAAATTTTGTTTAAAAATGAATTGGAAATCGTATTGTAAAGAATCAGATGTAATTTATTTGAAAAGTGAGGTATTTTTTTTTTTTTAATTATTTCTTTTGAGGAGCATTATATATATCATTGTACTTTCAGCGCATATAGATGGATTTTTTTTTAAGAGTACAGTAAAGAATTTTATAATTTTTAAAATAAACTACTTATGTAATAATTAAAACTACATTACATCTTATCTCTGTCTGGTTTGGTATCACCATTTCAAATTTTTGTGTTTTCATTCCAGACCGAAACTCGCAGAAATTGACTGGTGAAAATTAAAGAGAGAATTTCTATTTAACTTACAGTTAACTGATTCCAAACTGAAACAGGATGTGAAAGCAGATTGGTAATGCCGTTTCGTGTCCCTGAAAAAAACCAAATGGCGAAAAAAATCACAATTCTATCCGTTTTTTCATTCAACCCGTGCCTGTTCCCAGCATCTACCCCTCTCCTAAATGCACCAGATGATCAGTTTATTCACCGGTTTTTTGACCCACCTTGAACTCGTGGTTGAAGCGAGGGGAAAAAAAATCCCTCACCCCACGGGGTGTACTCATGAAGTACATATATACCTGCTGTAGCGCTTTTTTCCCCTTTGTTACCCTGGAGAAAAAAAGGGGGTAAGAGGAAGTTACCGGATGTACAACGTTTTTCCTGTTAAATAATTATATACTGTCGCTTTCAGTGAAAGTGTAGTGTGATGAATTTGTGAAATAACGGTAGAAATGATTTTGACAAAGAGAGTAGGGTTAACTTAGTGAATAGGAAGTCTTTGGCAGTTTGTAATGTCTGAAATTTAAACCAAATAAGATAAATTAATTTTAATAATACAAACATATGAACACATAGTTTTTTTCAATAATTAAATTCTATGCATTTTGAATACTGTTTATATTACCAGTACTGTTATATAAAAAATAACTATATTGAATTGTAGAATACTGTTGTACCAAAAAAGTTAATTAATGGAAATTTTTAAAAATAATTTCGATTAACATGTATTTTAGGATCATCCACAAAATTTGCTTAGCATAAAACTTTTAAGACTTATAATATAAGCAACAATAACATGAACAACAAAAATAAAGAAATGTTTTTAAACCCTATAAACTTGACTTTATATTTTTTTAAAGAAACTATTTTGTGACTAAAAGGAGGACTTTGTCAATCCTTTTATTTGCAAATTTTGCTGTGATTTTTGTCTTAATTAACTCAGTACTGATGAGTAGTTTATAATTTTGAATCATGATCAATTAAGGAGAATAGCACATGATTTGATACTATCTCATCCTCTAAGCTTCGATACAGTTATTCGTTTAAAAAATGTGGCAGTTTCAATTGTTTAAATCAAGGGGCGCAATCTAGGCTTAAACCTATGTTCTCATTTTCTTCATTATGCCAGAATGAATAAACTGTTATCGAAAATGCGAAATTTTACAAACATCAAATTAGATTATGCGCATTTTTATTATATTTCTACAAATTAAACTGTCACATTTCTTGATGCACATAAAACAAGAAGAAAATGCTATTAAAAATATTACCTTATCATAACAGAAAAATGCATTATTAAAAACTATTTTTGAACTAAATGTCCGAAGTGAAAGGATTTTTTAAACAAAAAGCCCCCTTCCCCTTTTGTATTTCAAATTCATAGATTTAAATAAACTAATGAGCATTTATTTTTACTCTGTTATTGTTAGTTTTTTTTTTTTTTTTTTCGGATTGTAAATTTGTAAAATTTTGCGATTTATCTATTCATTTAGTGCTGAATAGATGATAAATGTTTATTTAAGAGAGATAGTTGAAGACTTTATTCACGTTCATATATATTTGCGTCTAATACATTATTTGAATTTTATAAGTATTTTATTATAAATTTTTTTATTAAAAACAAAATAATGTAGTATTTTTTATATAGCATAGTATTTTATAATACAATATTTTTTTTTTAGATTTGTGATTTAAAAATTTATTATTACGGGTAATTTAATTTAAGTACGAGCACACATCGAACTTGTCATTGAAAAATGCATCAAAATATTAATTTCGAATCCTTATTGATTAGCAAAATTTTTATCGCAAACATATGCATTATATTTTTTTATTATACCTAAAATACTTTATCGAATTATGAGACAGGAAAAAAAAAATGATACGAGATCCCAATTGTAAAATGGTACGCAAAACTGAATTTTTGAGCAAGCAAAACTGAATTTTTGAGCAAGCAAAAATTTTTTTCATACTTATTTAAAAAATTGAAGAAATAAATTCCAGAATGAAAAAAAAAAAAGAATTATAAATAGTATACGATAAGGAATAGCTGTGATGTCATTATAACTCTTTTTTTCTATCTAAATTAAACAAATTTTACAAGGCATTTCCACCAACCTTTAAAATGCTATAATGTTGAGATCATAAATTTACCAAATCGTGATAAAAGTAGATAAAAAAAAAATGTTATTTAAATTGACTTCAGATCTCAAACTGTTTTAATGTTCGGGTAATAAAATGCTCATTATTACTTCAACTTCAGAATTCAGGTAAGGCAAATTTCCCTCCCAGGCATAAATTTTAGGGAAAATCACTCATTTGACCAACCTTGAACCCACAAGGCATGACGTGATTTACCCCTAGCTTACCCGATTGGAGCCTCACTGCAACTGTGGCTGTTGCTTTGTCATAGTGGTAGAAAGTAATGGCCTTCACCCCGTTTCACAGCGGGCACTACCTTCCGCGTACTAAAGGGGGAGGCACTTCCGAACATCAAGGGGGTTTGGAAACATCAAAGCACGCACCATGCTTAGAAAAAACGATCATTTTTCGAAGTTTATTTGGCAGTAGAATGAAAAAGGAAATAGAACTTAGTGGTGCTTTGTTAAAGTTTTTCCGTTTTTGCCATTGTGGAGGCAACAGTAAGGTTGTTTTGAAACTCAAACAGGAACAAAAATGCATGAAAATATAGATAAATACTTCTACTTATTGTTATTTCTGTATTTATGATGGTAATCTCTATAAATAGAACAAAACGAAGTGAAGAATAATAGAATTAAAATGATATTTTAAGTGGCATTAGATTACTTATGAAATATTTTTTGAAAAAAGAATGCTTTGTTGCTACAAAAAAGAGGATATCACTGATTAATTGTAGAGGCGTAGTATCAACTGAATTCTAAAGCCAAAAAAGGGTTTCTGAGGTTATGTTGTTTCTCTTTCAATTACATTAAATGTTAATTTATTTTTATGGCGATAATTGCGCTTTATGTTGTTTATTAATTTAGTTTAATTGATCGTTACATTAAAATCATTCTTTCCACATGAATCAGACGAGATATATTTGAAAAACTTTATATAATTAAAAACCAGTCAGTGTGGTGTCAATCATTATACAATCAAAATAATAGTCATCATTTTAAGCGTTTACAACTGTTATATAATACAGGATAATATAAAAATACTTCTTCAATAGTTTTTGTTCATTTTTTTAAATAGTGCGCTGTAGCGTTTTTGCTGTTTTTTCTTACATAAATTAACAGCAAACTTACAACTACATATATGCTTAATCTGCATCATAATATGATTAATGTAACTAACTTTTCCCATTTACAAAATGTATTTAATGTAAATGATTAATTTTTCTGAATATTAACATTGAAATAAAGCTTTACTTTCCCCCCCCCTCAATTTCATTATTTTATTTTAATCTCCGTACTGTAATATTTTGAGCACAAACACTGTTTCAAATACATTTATTAATTTTAAATAATATTCTATAAAATATTTGTAAATTTTTATTGAAAGTTACATTTTATTCCTAAAAAAATTACAAGACAAAAGTCGATAAAGAAGCGATTATCTGTTGCATCCTTTAATATTTCAGAGATTCCTCTTTTCTTGCTTATTTTCTCGAGATTCCTTTCTCAGAAAGTATCGCAAAAATGAATCTCGCAAGTTGAGCAGTCTGGAGTGGCCCCAAATTTACTTTCCCAGTCCTTATGAGACTTATCTCTACGGGTTGAAACGAAGTCGGGGAAAATGTTTTAACGCTGGGCCGTAAATAACTAACACCCCGTAGGCCGACCTAAAACTTTCTAACCCGGAAGTTTTGCAGGGAAGGGAGATTATACCCATCAAACATGTATTTAAGACAAGAAGAGATTATTGTGCATCTCCCCACTTGACATACAATCGCTCGCTCTCTCGCTCGTTGTTGGGACTTCTATTGCAAAGCAGATTGCCGTAATGTAAAAACAAGTTTTCCATCCCCCCCCCTTCGAATCGTTTTGCATACTGTTTGCTTCCGCTTTGATGGATGATTTCCAGCACGTGTATTACATAAAGGCTGTCAGTTCTATGGAAAGCATCTCTTTTTTTCTATCAGCTAGACTATTTGTACCAGTATTAGTAAAAAAAAAAAAAAAAATGAATAAATTGTATTTTAGTTCTTGTAAATTAAATATATCGGTCTCGTAGAAGCAAAAAATATTACTTAATAATATTCGAGTTACTTTGATGTGAAATTTAAAGAAGGAGATGGAAAAAAATTGTCAAATGCACTTTACCTAGCATTTCAAATTAGAACACTTTTGTAGCATTTCAAATATACATAGCGTGATAGGGAGTTATTTGCAAAAAAAGACTTACTGTGAATTTCAAAGTAAATAAATGAAGTACAATTATGTAAAATAACAACATAAATAATTGTACTTTATTCCAGTCAATAAATAATAGGCAGATCTCAACTTAAATCATGTTTATGTTTGAATAACTCGAAATTATTTATTGTTTTATTTAATTCAGTTCTAGGGGCATCCGAATGTTGTTTGCGTTTGGAATTCTTTTCAAACTATGTATGAAGACAGTAAATCCGACTTAAATTCTTTTAAGTAATTAAAAAGAAAGTTTTCTTAAATGCTTCAAATTTTATGCGGGATTAATGTTGTTTGAATTAAATATAACCTGGTCTATTTTGTTTCGTATATATTTGTTGTATGAAAAACAAAAATACTTGCACGGAATCTCTTGCAAAGATGTATAATTTTGAGATATTGTCATTTGTTTATATTGGCTGCAATGATTTAAACCCTCCCAAAAAAAAAAAAAAAAAGTTCTGAGCTGAAACATGTGAATTCTGTTTTAACGTTTTTTTTTTTTTTAAAAAACCCAGCTATCATTATCTAGGGTTACCTGTAAAATAATTAGCGTGGCTTAATAAATTGTATTTACTAAGTTTCCAGAAGCGATAATGTAAATCCTAAAATTTATCATATTGAGAGAAATTATTATTGTATTTTTCTCTTGTTTTGCAAACTAGATAGTTTGTAATACTACGACGATTTACATATCCCTATTCATTTCCCCCCCCCTCGATCACTCATATTAATCAATATAGCTGAGAGAATACATCACCTTACATTCTAAGTAGGTGAAACAAATTAGCATGAGACAGAATAGCGGAAAAAAAAACCTTTCTTCATAATTCAGCGTCACACCTTTTCAGAAATTTCGGGAAGGTTTTGTGAAGAAAGCAAATAATAAAGAAGCAAAATTGAGTGAATTCACTTCACTTTCACCATCGCGACCTTGTAACACACTTCCCCATGTAGCCGCGAGCGGCGTTGCGATCACCACTGCTTCTTTCATGCTCGTGTAGTCACGTGAATTTTGGGGTCACGAGCCAAGCCGAAAGCGTGTCACCTCCAGGCTAGGTCGTTGCCCTGTATGATAGATTCCCCCGGCGGCTGGGATTGGTGCAATTGTGGGTGACGTCAGCGAATGTGGTCCGCCTTTTTGTTGAGGCCCTATTTGAAATTCACTTTCTATCGGAGAAATGGAGCTCTTGAATTAAAATGTTGGGGAGCTCGAGAGTAGGAGGAGTTGTAATCAAAGAATATTTTTGAGTATTATTAGAAGTATTTTAGTGAATAAATTAATGAAAAAGAAGAAATGCATTAATAATTTTTTTGGATACAATGAAGATACACGATTGTTAAATGAACTGTTAATGTTTTTAAATCATTAATATAATTTGTCATTCTGTACCAATTTTGTGCAGTTTTTTTCCTATCATTAGTTTTCTGAAAAATAACTTTGAATGATAATTTAGTCACACTCGTAGTTAACTTTTAATAAAAATTAATTTAAAAATGGCTATTAAATCTGCCGTTGACTCAGATGTTAGGAATAAAAATTAATCAACAATATTTTTTAAAGAACATACATCGTTTTGTTGCAATTTTCGACAGTTCAACTGCATAGCATATTTGTAAATAATAGCACAGTTTTTTAAACAGCATAGTACTAGTTCTATTATGTGCGAAAAAAATTTGTGGAATTGTCAATAACACTCGAGCTAATTTAAAAATAAAAATTTTCGGGATTAAAGGAAAATTGTATGTAAAGCAAAAGGTTTATAAAAACAGAGAGCAGAGCTTTGTGCTGAAGAGTTCAGCACAAAGGATTATAAAAGTATTTATAAAAAATGTTGTGTGTTTGGTAATTTCGAATTACATATTTCACTATAATTTTTTCTTCGTTATTTGATTTGTATAAAGAGCTGAATATGATTTCTAAACTCTTAAAAATCATATATTTTAGAAACAATGTATATATTTCAATGTTATCCAAAATGCATATTTAATAATATTGCCATTAACATAAAGAATTCGATGCGAAATTTAAGATTCAATTATTTCAAATTGCATTGCCAAAAGAAATTTACTAATATTGTTAACAAAACGCATTGTTGATAGAAATGTAATTTTTTACGAAGCAGAATGATATCGAATTTTTAAAAATAAATATATGTGCACAACTTAAAATACGTAATTGTTTTAGAATTACGTAGCCACTTAATCATTATTGTTTCATATTGAAAATAATTTTCAAAAAGTCATAACCTACTTAAATTTTCGAAACATTTTATACCCTTTCTAAAAAATTACTGCTAAAATTTTATCCCTTCATATCATTTATAAATCCCCAATAAGCAAAAACTGTATGCAAAATCCCTGTTTGATGAAAGAAACATTCTCATTTTCCCCCTTCAATAGGGAAATATCTTGTTATGTATGTGCAACAGAGTGGATGACGCAAACCTCGTTTTTGACCTAACTTTCTCAACGGAGTTGAATGAACTCGGTAGCATTTTTAGGTCGAGTACTGGTTTCAGAATTTTACCTCTGTTTTTCAAAGATTCACTCGTCATATTCCCTAGTCGTTTTTCTTTGCCTACACATGAGTGTTATCTACTGTTTCGTAGAAAATTTATGAGTGTACTATAGCCGTCACATTATATTTTTGGATTTCTGAAAGAAGTTTATTTTTCAATGTATTATAAAATTTGTAGGGGGAAATACTTGTTCTGCGAATAACTTTGAACAAAGTTCGTTCTTCGAATTAATTTGTTTTTGGAAATTTTTTGGAGCTGTATTTCATAAAAAAATAAATAAAAATAAAATATTTATTTTTCTAATTTAATAATTTTTAATTTTATATACATAATTCCTTTGAGAATTTTAGAGTGGGAGAAATGTATATATTTTACAATTTTCTGAAAATGTATTAGTTTTCTAAATAGATAACATTTGGTAATAATGGACGTGATGTTTTAGAATATGATATATATATATATAGTTCCTGGAGGGTCGAGCGGCTGCGTGTAGGAAATTTTTTGCTCCCCCCTATATGATTTATAAAATTTGTCGAATGCACTGAATTTGGCCCCCTAAATTTTTGCCGCCTGCCTACGGAGCATTCCCTTCGCATCCACCAAGAACGGGCCTGATAGTTTACATATATAAATATTTTAAGTTGAATTTATCATTTTCAGTGTAACGATCAAGTAAGGGGAAATACTAAAACTACATATATATTTTTCTTGATATTATATGTTCGTATGAAATGAAGAATATTTGAATGCATAGTAATTTTATTCAACTGCGTGATCAGATTTTTAAAGAAAATCTTTTTCGTTTTGATAATTTTCATACATTTTAAAATATACTATCTACCGTATTCAATGTGGCCGCGGTACCCTAGTAATCATGGTAGCGGACTCGCGGTTTTCGTCAAGTTGTAGGTTCGAATCTTGATGATACGCACGACCCACCTAGTAGCCAGAACTGATGGTCGTTAAATATGTCGAGGCTCACACAAAGTCCTCCCAATGGCGTGGTGTGGAAGTTGAACTTATGTATATAAAATATAAAACTTTTCTGTATGTAAAAATGTCGAATTAATTAAAATTCACACTTTTCTTTTTTTTATTAACAAAATTTCTAACATATGTTTGAAAAACAAGCTATTGAATGAAAAAGAGTTGATTTTTAAAAGTATTTAAGTGCCAGTATGTTTCAATTCAAAAGTTGATCGTAAATATACTCTTATCTCTGAACAATATTTTTCTTAAACATTTTTTATTTAAATATTAAATCTGAAGAGACTGGAACGGGTTACTTCTGAAATCATGCTTTGCCTAAAAATATTTTGTTATACAGTTATCTTTAGCATAGGATCCTATTGTTTTTATTTAATATTATTAACTATATTATTTTTATTAATTCTTATAGTTATACCTGAAACGTGTTCATATTACTTTTATCAGTACCGGAAATTATTATTAATGCTTATTATTAATACCGCAGTTAAATCCCATAGTTATGTATTTTACCTATTTTATCATGATCTCTATTAATATTATGGTTATTAAGTCGAATACCAGAAGATAGCGCTTTCTATTGTTGTAATGTAACCTGTGCTCCAAACTTTTTAATGCCTAGGTGTGTCCTATGAGTTTTCGATGCCAGATACCTTCTGATGTTGGGCAATATTATGAAGGTGAAAGGAGAGATCCATCACTAACCTGATTACCACTTGCTCAATGTGGTCCCTACATTTTTAGGACTCGTTTGGTAACGTGGGTTTGTGCAACCTCCGCGCGATGCCCTCTGCCACAAGAGACAAAAATCCTTGATCTCAAAAAGGTCCATAAGCCCAAATCGCCTATTTACAGACGGAACTAATCAGTGAGAAAAAAAAATCTAATATTAGGGCGATTTTTCTTCGATTTTTTTTTTTTTTTTTGCTTTCACTGAACCTCTGTTACAACAGAAAATTCCTTAGTTGGTAGCATGTCGTGATAGAAGAACTCAATTTTTTTTTTATCCCAACGTGTTGCAAAAGCGATTTGTACACGGAAAAATAATTGATATCGAATTTTAGTCCTTTAGTTTTGCTAAGCGTTATATGATGCTTTCACAGATGGTGTGATAGGAGGAGTACAGAGATGGATTGTTTTGGCTCGGAGCTAAATTCGCTTATGAATTGCTCATTATTTTTTCGAAAGCGACCCGGATGCAAGTTGAAATTTTATCAATGTTAAACTTATTTTATGATCTATTTTTTTTCAAAATTATTTTTATCTCTTCGTAGAATTTTTAAATTAATCATTAGAAACACATAATTTTAATGAATAATAATTGTAGAGTTGTGTGTGTATGTGATCAATTGTTTTAGGAGAATTTGTCTATTAAATTCGTTCTCGTCGTTTTTGATCTCGATGGAAAATAAGTGTTGTTTACATTGCAGATAATTTTCTATCTAAGTTGATATCTCTCTCTTCCTTTAAGGAATTATTATTATATTTTAATTGTTAGACATCTATGCATTGAAGACTTTATCGATTCAGTTTTTATATTTTTTGTTACCTCTTTTTCAGTGCATTGTATATACGGTTGGCCGAATTATATGAGTATATATACACATATCTCACTTTTTACATTGCTTGTTTAAAAAACCAAATGTGTATGTGTGTGTATATATATATATATATATACCAAAAAAAGTTACACTTTTTAATATATATATATATATATATTAAAAAGTGTAACTTTTTTTGGTTTAGAAAATCAATATTGTATATTAAGTAAACATTTAGTAGACATTAAACGCGGATTTTACCTGACAGCAGGGACGTTGCGAGACATTTGTCATGGGGGTTTCTCCCACTTCAACTCATATCTCAAAATTAATTTCAAATTTCATTGTTTATTTTCAAGGTGAAAAGAATATTTATGTGGAGAACGAGATATCGAATATTATAAATATTTTCTGAAAAAAATAAAAATAAAGTTCAGAATAAAAAAAAATTTCAGTACAGCAGTGATCCTTTTGGGGTGGAGTGGCTTTCAGCCTCCATATCCACCCCATCACTACGACAGTGCCTAACAGCAAATTATCTTTTTATATCTTAAGGATTCTAATATATGTAGGATTTTGTTTATATGTTCGAAAATTTTCTAGTCAAACATATTTATTTTAAATTGTTTGCTTTGATTCCTTGAAAATTTGATAAAAAAGTAAGAACATATGCGACTAAATAAATTTGTGCAGTTTAATGTTGTACAATTTAATTTTATTTCCGAATAGAAAAGTAAATTTTTGTGTTTTCCTACGAGTTGTGACTAGCCCCATTTCAATTATTACTTTCTTATTTTTTTATTGAATTATTTCAACGAATACAAAGAAAAAAAATTCCTTGTTATTTCTTTCCAAAATTTCTGTAACATGATTCAGAAAAATAAAATAAAAAAGATTAATCATTGAAACTGTTTGATTTAAATAGTATAAATAAAATTTTCTGAACTTCCCTTCAATAAAAGTATAAGAATTAACGTACAAGTCAGTATTAATATAATTTAATTGAAATTTCAATGAATATAATAATTTTATCTTTTTTGCTGTTATTCTTGCGAAAAACTCATAAAAAAAAGTTAACTTTGAAAATCAAGGCAGTTAAAAAACAAGAATTAACATACATATTTTTTACACTTGACCGTCTGGTCGAGCGCAGCAGCAAACGATTTTCTCTAGTTACAACTCAACCCTGCTACTCACCAAAACGGACTCGGCGAGCGAGGGAAAGTGGGTGAAAGTGTGCCACTTCCCCGTCAGGCGGTCGTTCACCGCTTGACCCTAATGAAGTGGAGCTCAGAGAGAAAGTTAAAAAAAGTAAAGGAAGAAAATCTCGTGCACACAAACTTTTCCACTGAGAGAACGAGAGAGAAAAAATTCTCGCTAAAGATGTTGCAACTTCTACTTCTACTTCGGTTATGTGTTCCCATTTGGTCGAAAAGTTGTTTGTGGTTTTCTGGGAAAAACTTTTGCTTTTTCTCATTAACTCTCATTCCGAAGGCTTCTACGAGATACTTTATTTTTAAGAGGGGAAGGTCAAAAAGATTGATAACAGATTCATCCTTAACTTCTTCAGAAGAGCAACTGGGGGTAGATTGATTGATTTGTATGGAGCAGAAAAGACTGTTTACTCTACCCTTGGTAGATTAAATTAACAATTACTTAGATTAACGCCAAGATTATCTAAATGGGTTGGTTGTTTCAGATTTTTGGCACCGAGTCTCAATGGGACATATTGCGCCAAACGCAACATGAAGAATTTCTATTTTATTAAGTAAAGCAATTTAAAAGTTCATATCTGGATAAAATGGAAGAAAAACTGCTTGCTGCGAAACTTAATTGTATGGAGCAAAGTCAATTTCATGAAAAAAAATAATTGGTTGTAAATCAACTTAAAGATATTGAATATATTTGATCATGATTTATCTAGTTGGAAAAAAAATAGCTTTGTTGTAGCTCTAATTAGAACTGGGTTCGTCAAACAGATCAATTTAATACTCTTTTAGTATCATCAAAGAAATCACACTTCCCTTACACAGAGATCCGCACTCCATTGCATTAAAAAAATGTGTGTGAATATTTTTTACAATATGTATGATAATTTTGTTTATACTTTGCGCCAGACGGCGCTGTAATGGTAAGCATAAAGCGCGAGTTTTCTTACACATCGTCATTTCTACCATGGATTTCATCAGGCAAGGCGACGTACAGTAATCAGGAAAAGGCCATGCCTTCTGAATTTGAAAAGATTGTTTCCATCACCTCTTAAATTTTTATACATGTGCTTCGAAACACCTTGTATATAGAATTTTGTAAGATTTTTAGCTGTATCTATTGTAATTAATCAAGACATCAGTATTACTATACAAAACACAGAACATGTGATTTCAACCTCAAAATCTGATTTTGTCATCTGCACCACAGGTGCTTTTCTAGTACTTTCAAAACTCCTAGAAAATGTGGCTAGGTTGTCTTCTTCCTCCATAAATTGTCCCAGCACCCTTCAAGCAACAGTATCAATCATTTTAGCCTCTAGAATTATGTTGATTCAAATCGAAGTACATACAATCCCTTAAATCCGTTCGTTTGATCGTCCATCATCGAATTTCATCATTCGAAAGGCTCGTGACATGTATTAATGTTGTGTAAATCGAAAAGCTCCGCTACGGAAACATGTCAATTACCTCATATATATATTATATATGTGTGTGTGTATAAATGATTTTAATAATGTAAAATAATTAAGTACATAATTTTTCATTCCTTGCGAAAAAACTCCATTGACTGTACCCAAACGGCTTTGGGGGGGGATTGGAGGTTTGTGCAGTTATTGCTTATACAAGTATTATGTCGAAAAATGTATGTAAAAAAAGCATGAAATATCATTCAATCCTTTCACATTTTTAAAGCGATTGGTTGTCTTATTCTAAGGAGATTTTCGAATGAAGAAACCTCGAGGTCAATTCAGTACGTTTCAAAAAGAAAAGAGACTTTGTGGAACGTACTCTGGCTCTCAAAGTCTACACATTTTACTTTTTTGGAGGAAAAAAGATTGCCGAGTATGTTCCAATAGAGCCGTTAGAAGATTTAAACAAACTTAAACGTATTTAACATATCTTGGGAACCTTTCGCTAGACTTAGGGAACTATTTTGAAAAAAATTTATGCTGTAAAATAATTTAAAAATTTTATTTAATTTTAAAGAATTATAACATTAATTATCTTGTGTCTTTTTTTTTTTACACTTTAATTCTTGAATATAAGTTCACACGTTTTTATAAATTTTATTGTTATGTACGTACTGTAATGATTTAACCCCATCCTCCTCGATCTGTTGATATAACAATCAATCTCAAAAAGTTCAGGATTAATCAAACCTATCATTCCACTTTGTGTGGATTGTCAAACTCGCGACCTTCCGGTAACGGAGAAGCGAAATAGCCGTCCAATTACCGCGACCCCGTTTGAATTTATTACATTAACATCGTTGCAAGATTGTTATTTGGATTTTTGGCAATGGTCTAGAACCAGATTTAGGCGAAAAAATCGAGAACAATTGAGCGAAGCAATATCTTCTTGTAAAATTTTTCTTAACTAAAGTGACCCACATTAAAATGACACGAGGAGGAGCGGAGAATATTTCCTATCCCTTCGAAGGCACAATCCAGTTACTCAGTATTAGATCTCTTTTTTTCAAATTTTTTATTGATTTTATATGGGCTTTTTAAAAAAGAATGTAGATTTTTTAAAAAAATGTAAATTCAAAGTTTATATATATTCTGAGAAACTTTTCTCGTTTTTTTTTTAACATTATTGATTGAAGCGTTTGGAAAAATAACAGCTTTATTGAATTATTGTTATCTATTGTGATAAATTTTAAAGATACTTATTAATGAATTTTTGTGTTTACAAATTCAGTGATTGTTTCGAAAAGACATATCTTATTATTACCCTTTAATACATTTTTTATAATTATTTTTTCTTACAAAACCACGGAATAAAATTAACATTCATGTATTATTTTAGATAAAATGATTCGTGAAACTATAAATATGATGAAAGCAAGTTTGTTTTTATATATATATTTGTAGCTTTTTGGTAACATATTTTTCGCGAAAGTGCACGTGTTAATAAAATCGAGATGACCTCGCTGAGAATATTACCAAAATCAGAACGAATTTTATTTGATTCATTGCAAAAATGAGACACTGTGTGCTGCTTATTTTCAGTATTTCATGATACCGTTAAGTTTCATTTGACTGCATTTTACTCTTAATTGTAAGGAAATATCAATGAATCAATCTTTAAAGGATAGGAATGACCGCGGTAGCAAAATGATCACTGTCGCGGACGTGCAGCCGCGGTTGTTTTTATCGCTTCGTGGGTTCGAACCCTGATATCACTAAAGACTTCCCGTGTAGTGGGGCTGATTAACGTTAAATCTGGTCGAGGTCCCAAGTCCTCCCTTATGGCGCGGTGTAAAAGTTTGGAGCGGGAGGAGCCAGTTCAGATGTCGTCCTCGTCACTTGACCGAGGTTCAAAATTGTGAGGTATGCAGTCAAACGCCCTCGTGGTATTTTTCAGTGCGTCGTTAATAAACAATCACTTAAAGTAAGGATGTATTATCTCTTTCTGGAGAAGGAGAAAAAGATTAGACGAATAACTTCGTCAAGCCATAAAAACAATTCTTTCGGATCTCGTCTAATCTATAAATTCGACTGTTTTGAAACTAACATCAAAAAATTAATAGGAAAACAATTTAAAATGTCCTGTAAATTTCTTTATCCCCAATTTCAAAACCTGCAACATATGAAACATGCCCCAAAAGCAAACTGGGAGAAAAAACTGTCCTAGTTCAATCACCTACAATTTCAACACCAAACGGCTTAGGCCCATCCACATCCATATTTTTTCCCTCTTCCTTTCTCAATTAAATCCCCATTAACTCTAAAACGGTGTTGAAACGAATTTCCCAGCGTCTCCCAGATACTTCAAGTAATCTCTTGAGTCTCACATAGAAGAACGAATTGTGAAATTTGGTTTCGGAGGTATGTGGAAGCTTCGAGAAAGAGAGATTGAGAATGAAAGTCCTGTTTAAATTATTTCTTAACTCATGTAAAAACGAACCACGTGACTCGTGGCGAGGGCACGTGATTAATGTAAGTGGATCTGAGGGCATTGTACCCGTTGCCTACTTTCGGCCATTCTAAATCACGTTCCTATGTGTGTCGGGGGCAGGACGCAGGGTGTTGCAGATGATTGCACAAAAAGCAATAACTTTTAATAGTCTAACCATTAAAATTGAAAGGTTTTTGCCATGACATATCTTTCTGCTGGAGTTTAACGAAGAAGAGGACGAGATCTAAGTGTCTTTTGTGGTTATTTGGTGTTGCCACCGTTTCGTGATTTATACGAATTTGAATAGTAAACATTATTTACATGAACTCTTTATAAGATGAGTAATTATTACTCATACTTATAAAAAAAAAGTCATTTTTAAGAGGTGGAATAGATACCGTTCGTGTCGCTTTTTTTATATCTTAATTAATTATTATTAATAATGAAGGATTTTTTTTAATTAGCTAACTCAATTTTTAGAGTTTTATACGAAAGACATTTGACTGATCTCGTAATTTTGAACCACAATCATGTGTTCGATTTTAACTTACACGCCACACCACGTGACCATTTAGAGTCATTCAGTGCCGTAACGACTGGGAGGGTTATAGGTATTGGACCTCTTTCCCCTATATAGAATACTGTATGCTGAAATTTTAAAACTGAATTTTTAAAAATATCCAGAAAAAATTAATATTCGAAATCCTGTACTCCACATAGCATTCTTTTCACCTTGAAAATAAATAATAAAATTAATTTTGATGTTTGAGTGGAAGGGGGAGAACTCTCCCCTTCTTTCCCCAAGAAAAACTTCTTACTACGCCTTTG
The DNA here is from genome assembly GCA_019974015.1 of Nephila pilipes. NCBI lineage: Eukaryota > Metazoa > Arthropoda > Arachnida > Araneae > Nephilidae > Nephila > Nephila pilipes. The sequence goes on from BMAW01130958.1 coordinate 60,671, forward strand.
GAGTCAGTTGAATTTAACGTCAAATATTTCACATTATTCCACACATAGATCTTAAGATAAAGCTGGCAATTGCTATTTCATTACGACCCTGGAAGCAAATATTCTACCAACCGGATTAACATCGCACATTTTTTTTTAATTAGAAAATTGATCGATTTTTATTTACGCCATGTACAGTTGACTAAATATTACGTTTCATTCTGACACATATGGGATTAAAAGATTGCTATTTTGAAACAAGCGTTTGCACAGATATGATAAAAGGTATTCTAAAAAAATATTCCTAAAAAAAGTATAGTTAAAAGTGTAATGTATGCACGTACCTTTTAAATTTAAGTTCGTTGAAGGGGCAATTATAGTTTGTTTTGTGTGTATGTGTATTTAGTTTAAACTTACGTATATTTTAAAGATAAATATATGATTTCTCTTAGAAATTTGTCGTTTAGAAAAAAAATATTCACTCATTCTTTTAAAAATTGCGAATAAAGACATAAGGATCCAGGAATCGAGACTATAATAGGAAATGACCCAGTGTTCTGAAAAATTAAATCGTGGTTTCTGAGAAATAAGAAAAAGGCCACACTTCCTTAAATAACTTAACGGAAGTTGCTATGTATTCAATCCTATTGGCTCGCTTTTCCACTCTTGATGCTTCTGAGCGGTGAAAGAAGATTTACAGATTTTATAGTTCGAACCCCTGCACATGTTAGGAATCAATGAGACAAATGATAGTTAACGTTTTCCGACATCTGTAAGTATTAGGAAATATTATATGTGAGGCTGTCTTCACCCAATGCAAGAGATAAAACTTAAACTGGAAAATACTTTCTCCAGAAAGAAATGTGTTACTTTATTACTGTTTAAATCTAACCATTTATTGCTATATTAAATATATTCCATATTTTATTCCAAAACTTTAAAATATAAGGTTAATTCTTTCAGCTTTATAACGAACAACTTTGTACATTTTGAAATGTTACTTAATTCTAAGGATGTAAGAATATAAACGGAACTATGTGTTTAAATTATACGAATTTATATTAGTTATAGTATTTTTCTACCTAAAAAATTGTTTTGAATTTAGACCCTTTACTTTGATATGAAGAATTACAGTTTTAAGTGTTATTAAAACATATAAATGCAATTTCATTTCAATGTATGGACTTTTTTCCACATACGAATATTTATTCATTAAATGGGTCGCATTCTATAAACATTATTATTAATTTTTTTTTTTTTGACTTCGTAAAATATAATATTTTTGTTGATCTCTTAAGCGAATTGGCTTGATTCAATCCTATTACATAACATTTTATCTCCAATATTATGAGGAGTGTAGAAGTGATTAAAGCGCTGTTGAAGACATATAGCATCCTCTGGCGAACTTGGAAACAAGATGGTTAAGTTAAAAGTATTTAATATACACACAATATTTTACCGGTAAATAATTCAGCAATTAATTACAGCACTTTAAAATTTTTGCGCAAAAAATTTGTAAATATGACTAATTGGCAAATCACACTATATCAGATTATGTTTAATTCTCATATATAATTCAAAGGCATGATTTCTAAAAACTTCAAAACGATTAAATCATTATAAAAATGATGGAGAAACATTTAATTTTTTTTTTTCATTAGTATAAAAAAGATCTAAGATTGCCTTGAGATATTCTTGTTTTTACCTTGATATCTGCCTTCATTAAATAATTATTTTCAAGTTTAGATATATTTATAATGCATTCATTTGAAGATATACGTTATTGAAATTCAAATTCTAATTACCACCGTTTTGAGCTGAGAATTTAATTGATGAAATAACTGTACAATTTACCAAAATGCAAGTTATTTTCAATTTTGCTGTCTGAGATTCTTGGTAAGACATAGACCAGTATAAGTCTGAAAAATATGCAGCTATTTTTTTTAATAGTGGAGTCTAGTCTTATTTTATAAAGAAAATTCTTTGAGGTCCAAAATAAATGTAGAAGGCTAGTACTCTAGTTGAATAAATCTAGTTTATTATAATGAAAAGCAATTTCTTTGTCGTCCGAAACCTAAAAATTGAAGACTAGAAGGAAAAAAAAAAAAAAAAAGAAAGAAACATGTTTTTATAGTGGGGTCTAGTCAAATAGGTTTAGCTTACTATAATGTAAAACACTTTCTTTGCAATCCGAGTCAAAACCAAATATAGATGACTAGAAGAAAAACAGTGCAGCGTTTCTGATAGTGAGTCCAGTTGGTCCAGTTACCTGTCATTGCCCTCAATGGCCTTTGAAAGCGAAACGGCTCAAGTGACTACTGACCAACTTTTGAGAAGAAAACCACGGAGAGGTTAAGCACAAGTCAGAAAAGTAATAAAGAAATTAGAAAAAGTAGGCAAAAGGAAAGCATTGGTGACACACTTTCCCCTAAATTTCGCTTTCCGTAGATCGGTTTATTGAGTCCATTTTGTAAATCAGTTTACACTTTTTATCGAGTAGAAAGTGTTACATTAATTTTTTTTTATCCATCTGGAGTACCTCTGGTTTACGAAACAATATGATAAGTGCATGAATTTTTTCCCCTTTTCGGTTTGGAATTATTGCATTCGAGTGAAGAGTACGGAATGAGTAAGTATTTTTATACTCTTCTACTACCCCTATGTTTCGGTATAATTTTTTTAAGGAACATTTTTAAGATACTCTTTGTGATTACATATAGATTAATATTAAATTAATTTGAGTAGGGATACATATAAAAGGCATTCCCTTCAGGCATATTTTCTTCTAAGTATAAATTTCTGTTTTCTGGTTTTATATAAAAAAATATGAGTGGGCATTCTGGTACTGGTTGGGTTGGATAAAAACACTTGTCTTGAACGCTTGTTAAATTGAAACTTTTTCCAATGGACTGAAAAGATGTCCTTTTATACATCTAATGATAAGGTTAAGAACTTAATGGCTAGTGGGTAGTTGGTTCGATTATTTTGACAGAGAGCATCACGTGCAATAATGTGAGTTTATTTAATCGAATTCTGCCAAAAAACTCTCAAGTGATTCGATGTGAATTATCCTCTACTTCTAATCGTGGTTCAAAATTACTGATCAGATGGCAGTTGTTGTATTTCTCTGTGAAGTTAATACGGAAAGAAAGAGAGGATATTCATTCCATTTGCTTATGGGTCAATTCTTATGGAAGGGTATAAGGATGAACAGTTTCTTTTTAGATAAACTTACCAATAAGGAGAATTACAAGTGATCAGGGCTGAGAGGGATAAAAATCTTGAAGGCACCTATTTTTATTATGAAGAAAATACTATATTAAAGAAATCTTCGTTCTCAACTTTCGAAAATGGTTAATCAAGGAATAATGGAATTGAGCCGCTAAGCTTAGAATTTTTAGTCAAATAAGATTCCAAAGATTATGCACAAAGGTATAACATGTGTCATTTAATATTATGCATATTATTCTAAATTTGTTAAAATTATGTATTTTATCGTATTATGTTTCATTACGGTTGATGCCTGACAACCAAATGATTTATGGAAGTGTTCGTGTTGATCCTTACAGATTTCTAACAGAAATGGAGGTTTTTAATATTCTTTTTTGAAAAAGAAATAAATATTTAGCACTGAAAGAGTTTTTAGTGCATTATACATAACCTACCGAAAAATGTTAGAGTTTAAAATTTGAGAACAGATATTGAAAAGGTGTTAAAACTATAGGGAAACTGAGGCGTTTCAACAAATTTAATTTTTAAATTTTGAATTCTAGTCAGTAAAAAGTTAAAACTGATTGAATAACTTCTAGGAATGCAAATTATAAAGATATTACTGGAGACACATAACATTACACATCCGAGCTTTCATACAAATTTAATGCTTAAATACTTTCTTAAAAGAATAATGATGTATCTTAAAAAAGAAATTATTTTTATGCTATAAACCCATAAGGTAATGGCGTAAATCCTCATTGTAAAATATCATCAATTACATCAACTAAATATATTTATAAGGTTCGAAATTTACATTTGCAAATATTTACTTATTTTTACTTTTTAATGCTATTCTTTTAAGTCCATTACCACATATCCATTCTCTTCCAAATTCTAGAGCAACGTTAATTAAGGAAGAAAAAAGCTAACTAAAAACTTTTTTTTTTTGGTGAAGAAGTTTCTAGAGTGAGATATTAACTCAGTTATTATCTTCCCCACCTGATCATGTGTGTGTCTCGAAAATTACTAATTCCGTTACCAATAACCCAATTGCTCTAGTGTGACTAATTAAGGAAAAAACAATTAAAACCTAATTTTTTTTTTTTTTTTTTGTAATAGATCCACACATTTCATTTAAAGCCTTTTAATTATGATTAAATAACCCGTTTGTTTTCTCTTCGAATCATCACATGACCATTTTAACCCTATTAAAATGCACAAAACCCGCCCATCATTTCTCCGACTCCCAACCCTCCTTTGTGCACAATGGACTGCGCTATCAGAAAGTGTGAGAGAGTGAGTGAAAGAGGTAGGCCTAGCGCTTGGTCGATAAGTTCATTGCTCCCGACCTAGAAACTCTGCGAACTCCACTTTGCGCCATCCGTTCTGTTCTCTCTCTCTCAGCATTTGGGTTGCCGCCTGACCTCCACTTTCACTTATTTTCGCCAACCCTTTTTTTTTTTCTTCTACTTCTTTTCCCTTCCGTTTGGGATCTCTCTTTCTCTCTCTCCCAATTTTTTATTTATATTTTTTAGATTTTTATCCCTATCATTAGGGAAAATTATTAGAATCGGAAGGGTTTTTCCCTAAAAGAAGTAGGGATTTTATTAAACAGTTCGTAAAATCAGGAATTTTTATGCTTTTCAAAATGTTGCTTGAAGATGTTAGTTGAATAACAGTTCATCATTATTTAGGAATAATAGTTTTTATAGTTTGACTTTTAATCATGAATTCTTGTTGTCTAATGATCGTAGTTTGATCGAAATGTACAGTTTCAAATATTGATTGAGTATATCTTGATATTTAGTCAGCAATTACTGTTAAAAATTGATTTTAGTTTTAAGAATAGCCATTACCTACAGATCATCATTTGATTATAATTTATGACTGGTCACATCTGTTATAATTGACGATTTCTTCTTTAGCTAAATTCACTTTTAATGAACGAGAACAACGTCTTGAAAACTTGTATTTTTTTTTTTTCTTTGAAGAAAAATTAAATATTTTCTTATCACTGAACAGGAAATGACGAATAAACACTGAAAAACATTTATTTACAAGTACTTACTTAATAGAATCAATGTATTAGCCAACATTGAGTGGATGGGGGGGGATAAATTTAACGGGTGAACAATATTTAACTCTAATTAAAACAGAATATCACAAAGCTTGGAAGCTATTCTGAAATTTTTTTAAATTAGTTAACATATTACTTTGCAATGTGCGAGTAACATTTAACTGAGAAATGTTTCGTATTAATTAATTTCGTATTAATGTAACTCTAAGAAATGTTTTTAAGAAATATTTTCAAGTTTGAAAAAATCACACAAATGTCTTTTCACTTAAATAACGAAAATTAGAAGATAAATACATGTATAATATATTTAAACTCCAATTAAAGAAATAAACTATGAATTATTTTCTGAATTTGAATTTACTAGCAATGTTTTTTTTTTTTTTTTTTAACTAACACCTATCTGCCTCAATATTTAAAATTGTTTTGTTATTTTTAAGTCACCAGTGATACAATTAAATCTGTTAGATATTATATTGAATAACAGCTACATTGTCTAGTTGAAGGAAAATTAAATGGGATGTTGTTTCAAACGTTTTGTCGGTATTTTGAAAAGAACTGGGAGAAAATATAGAAGGGGCTTGTTTAATTTTTTTTTATTATTTCTTTTCGTGATTCGCATGACTAAGCATATGACACAATTATTTTTATTGCTATTTTTTTCTACAATTCAAAACAATTTTGTTATAGTAACCACACACATATGTGTGGGTGAGTGGGTGTATGTTCACAGGTTTTTCATTTATTCTTTGAATTGCAACTTCAATAACAGTTATGAAAATTAGTGCTATTTTGACCAACATCTATTGCATTGCTTAAAAAAAAATTTCTCGTTTTGTATCAAGGTAAAATAAAATAATTTTTTTTTAAAAAAAATAAACAAGGGACAACCGATAATTACGTTCTTAAATTGCACGAGATATTTTTTTTTCCATTCAAATTATACTTCTAGAGGGAGAGGAAAGTGGGACAATTACGCAAATTTTGCTCTCTGACTTATACCACTGTTAAGCAAAATTTGAGTCCGAACCTCAGGCTAAATCTGGCGATCTGGGTTAGGAGAACTCCATCGGGAGAGTTCGTTGACCCAGTAAGTGTAGCACATGCGCAGTGCACGAGTTGTCATGGGAACGTGAACTACCTTCCGCTCGTGTGGAGGGTGGGTGGAAAATGGATTTTGTTTCAGATAGACCAGCTCCTGTAATATAAATATACAGTCATCTTTATCACAGCATCAGTCGTCGAAAGATGCTGATATGGAAGTTGATTTTTTTTTTATATTTATGGCTTGTCTTCAGTGAGCTAATTTCTATGGTGAAACACGCAGAACAGTTTTTTAAAAAAATCCATTATTTTTTTTTAAAATTTGAATTTTGTTATTACGAATTGAGCCTCTTTGAAAAAGTTTATTTTTTAACTTTTTTTCCCTTTAAAAATTAAAATTTTATTCATAAAGTGTAATATTTTTATATATATTTTTAAATATTTAATCAGATAAATATTACTACCTTCAATCTTTCCTTTACACTCTTTTAAAAAGCATATAATTATATCTCTTACAGTAATTTTGAAGTTAAGTTTCTTTCAATTAATTTTTATAGCATTTTTTTTATATCGATTATTGTTCTCACAAAAGCTTGTTTAGTGTGTGTCCAAAGTGTCATTCAATTAAGTTATTTATACATTTTAAACTCAAGTAGTTTTAAGAAAATTAGAAGCGAAAAATAGAGATCAATTATGAATTTATTATAAATTATTTTATATTAAGGAACATGTATGTATCTAAACTCATCTATTCTTACATTCGAAGATTGGTATATTAAAATTATGAAATAGTGAATGCATTTTATTTATATTTAAATATCTTTAATTTATGTATCGCTTAGAAGAAATATGTATAGTAAAATATTGATAACATCAAACAATAAGAATGGTTAATAGAAATATTAAAATAATGGCCATAATTTTTAAAGATGCATTTCTCTCTCTCTTTTTTTTGTTCAGTAAAATAGTTTCGATTCTTTTGATTTTAAAACGTGGAAACAGAATATAATTCTAAAAAAAATTCGTACTTTATGAATTCACAATTTTTAAAATAAACTTTTTTTTTTAATATTTTAAAACAATGTTTAAAGTTATGTGATACTTTTACGACTGAATACAATAAATGCATGTTTTGAATACTACAGATAATTGCAGCGTACATTTAGAAAAGTCAGGAAAAGAATAAAGTATATTTTATTGATATAGAGTGAATAATAAACGTTTTTTTTTTTATGAACAAAATTGAAATACATTTTTGGAATCCATTTCATACTTGTATTATTTGCTATACGCGAAATTAATTTTTTTGCGAAGGTGTTTCTTCAAAAACATTGTTTTCATATAAAAAATATTTCCTTTTCTCAAATCCTTGACTCACTGATTTTTTAAAATATGTTTCTATGCATGTATAAACGACGTGAAGCGTTCGTGAAAAGAATATGCCATCTGTCACACACAATAAATATTGGCAAGAAAGACGACCTTAACAAAAATTTCACTTGCCTAACAGTGCGTTAAGCAGGTTACTACAAAACATTTCACAGATAAGATTCGTATCCTAAATGCAACCTTGTCGAATTAGAATATTTTCTCTGCACCTCCGCGAACAAAGGAAAAGCGCGCGCAGGTTTTTTTTTTAAGCGGAATTATACTAAAGTATTGGGGTGTGCACCGGTTGTGCGAAGAACCGGTTTTCCGGCAAGTGAAAGTGAAGGGGGAAACCAAAAGTGAAATCATGATCAGGTCACGCGTTCAACGCTCCCAAGTTGTGGAAACTGGGAAACTGAAAAAAGCAAAAAACAACAAAAAAGTATGTCAGTGTGACTCTTCGGTTCCGTTCACTTTCGCTCGAACTCGTAAGGCACCGCTGCTGCCATCTGGTTTGTATACTAATAACTATAAAAATGAAAGTGGATTGATTGGATGTGGATCGTTTGTTTCCGTAATGATTTGCAAGCGTTGAAAATTGTTTAGACAACACAATTTTTTTACAAAATACATTTAAAGCGTATTTATACCGTATTTGTAAGGAGTTTAAAGCTTTTTTTTAATCAATTTCTATAACACGATTAAATTTTATTTTTATGAATTCTTATTTGCGTCATGCTGTTAGAAGAAATCTCCTTACTATCGAATCTTAATTATTGCAATGCTCATTTCTAAATCTACTTTAAGCATCCGTACGTTTTCATATAGTTTAGAGAATGTTTTTCTCCATTTATAAGATTTTAATTCACTCACATTCAGTAAAAGAATATTCATTTTTAAATGTATTAAATGAGAAATTTAAATGTATTAAATGAGAAAATTTTCTTTCTCCTTTTTTAAAAGGAGAAAATAGAAGTAAATTGCAAAAATGTTCAGCAACCCTTTACCGAAATTTTTTTCTCCCCTTAATTTTACGAGCTCCTAAAAACTTATAGTTTAGAATTTTCAAAGCCAAAAAAAATTTTATGAGAAATTTATTACGAATTGACGTGAATTGTAAATACATAAAATGTTAATAAGCAAAAAGTACCAATTCATTACTTGGAAAATTTAAGATTTTAATTGCATAATCGCATATCATGAAGGAACACAAACACAATAAAGCAACATTTAAGAATGAAGTTTATCGTATGAGTACATCTTTGTCAAGACTTTTTAAATTACGAAAGAAACCAGGTTACTATGAACTTTCGTGCAAAAATTAGGGAAGAGTACTTCATTTTAACATAAGATATGAAATTGAATAAATTAATTTAAATTAATTTTGAAGTGAAATGAATTTAATTTTTGAAGTTTCCTTTTGAAATTCGTATTACTTAACTTTAACATTAGGCACTAAAAAAGTAATGTGTTAAAATCAATACAAACGACTGAACTAAAGAATTTTTTTTTCTTATTTAATGTGTAAAAACAACTTTATTTATCATGAATAATTTATTATATATCACCATGATGTGAAAATTATTTATTGGGTTTTCATGTAAACCTCCAAAGTAAATTTCGTTTTTAAAAACTTTAAAGTATCATTTTTAATTATTATATGAGAATGTAAACATCATTTTACATTTTTGTAAAGAACCAACGATTTTTTTTCAGCACAAATGTTTGAAAAATGCTTTATTTATTTCTTGAAAGTATTATAATTTTCGCATTTTTTTTTTTTTTTTTTTTTTTTTTTTTTTGTTTCCGTAATAATACAGAAGTAAAGGGAAACCTTTTTAAAATTATCATTATCTGAAGAATTATAAATGTTTATAATAGTTTCTTTAAAAATGATCATAGTATAATATCTATACCCCAACTATTCGTTTGAAATATCACACTTATTATTTTACTTTCAAAGAAGATTCGTGAATTTTCTTTGCGTGAAGTGGAAACTAATAAAAGCTCTGCAAGTTTCACATTCCAAACTTAGTACATGTATTAGCATTTCTCACATTTCTTCGGTCATAAGACTTCCAACAAGTCACGAAAATCAACCTTTTCCTTTATTTTTGTCTTTGGAAGGGAAAAAAAAAAAAAAAAAAAAAAGAAGAATCCGACTATACTTATGAGCAGAGACACAAGCCCTGAAACAACGACAGCATGCGCCGTGAATTTCTGCGCCAAATCCCTCACTAAAATCAAGGTCGCCTGCAAACGATCCGGTGTACGGCTTCATTCGTCGCCAAAGCTATTTCACGTGGTTTCTCGCACATAACGGTATACTGCGGGTCTCCCTTTTTCCTATTTTTTTTCTTGTCTTTTGTTCAAAATGCTAAATAATCATCTTATCTTAGTCGTTGTCTTGCGAAATTGTACGTGCCTATGGTAGACTGTATGAAGCCTGTAGCTTCTTTTGTGAATTTAAAATTTTAGTTGGGGAAAAGGAAGTTTCTCCTTGTGCAGTATGCTTGACACTATTTCTCATTGTTGATGTTTACAGCTATGCCACGTGATAGTGAACCTGGTGAGTAATATTTATTTCATGAATCATAATACCAGAGTTGAAAAGATAATTATTAAAATTATCAAATTTTCATTTTTTTAAGATTTATTTTCGTGTGTTTATGACAAAAGTAAAATTGTGAATACGAAGTATCGCAGCATTGTTTTATTTTCCAAAAAATGTGGTTTTGGGGCGTTTATTATTGCTATTTAAATTTTATGTAATGTAAAAGTTTTATTAAATGTGTCAAGTCATGGAGAAAAAGAGGAATATTAAAAACGGAAATAATTATTTTTTAATAATATTGGCATTTTATGCAAGTTTATTTTTAATACATTTAATTTAAAGGAAAAAAAACAGTAATGTAATGAAGAGATATACAGTTTTATATATATATATATATATATATATATATATAAAGGAGATGTTTAAACACTCGAATTTTCAAAACCTGAATGAAAAAAGGGATAAAAAAATCTTCTTCATAAATCGAATTATATCTAGTATGTCTCTTGTTCAAATACTTCAGTAGTATACTGCATATAAGATGTAGTTTTGATTTAAAAAAAAAAAAGAAAGAAAGAGAAAAAGATTGTTTATTACGTAAAAACAAGCTATTTATCGATGTAAAAAATATGACAAAAAGAAAAGTAATTGAACCAAAATCAGTAAGAACAGTTAATTCATGTAAATGTTGAAATATACGAAATTCATTTTGTTAAATATTATAGTTATTCAAAATTCTTACAACTGTCATAATTCAACATTGAATATAAACCGCGTTTCTCTTATGATAAAAATTGTTGAATTTAAATTTAAAATCAATTTTTGAAAATTTAGCTTCGGCATCAAAAGTGCAGAAGAAAGAAACTACTACTGAAGTAACCGAGATCTGCGATGACAATGCCTCTAGCGGAAAATATTATTATTGAAGGTTACTATATAATGCTCCTAGTGTCGGAAACAAATAAAAGAACAGTTATAACTGTATACAATAATAAAATTGTTTGATAATTGCTTTTAATTTCTTAACAATATCCCCAACAATGCACAATAGTCTCACAGACGCGAGGAATGCGATTTTGGTGAGCACAATCGATATCAAATGTGCCTAAGTACCTCTTAAAGACGCCCATTGATATTAAACGTACCACAGGGACGTATAGTTTAATACGTACTGTTAGTGAAAAAAGGTTGGCAACAAGATTCTGGTTAGCTCAGGAATTGAGAGATTACGCTCTATTACTTATTCATAAATTTTTATAGGTATATTTAATATTTAGAAATCTTTTTGGCATCGCAATTTGCTGTGCAACACTTTTGGAACAAAAAAATGACTTAAATTCCATAGTTCCGTAACACGTTATAAGTCCCTATTTCTTTCTTTTATGTTTGTACTCCCTTTACATAACTAAATGACGCAATTGCCATATTTTATTATTTTGTTTTTAAATCCGTTGTTCCATAACTGGTTATTAATTTCATACTCATAATCATGCTTATATTTTCTAACGACCGGTTTCAATCACTGAACCGTTATCGTTTATTATTAACAGGTAATTTATCAGTTAATAAGGTTGAGTGTATAACACTCAAACATCGTTTGCGTATGGCTGCAAATCTGAATACTGCTTCCTTTCACAAGTTTGTGTGAAAGAGGACAACGTTTCAAGCAAATCCCCTTCAAATTGTTATTCGTAATCTATACGTGTGAAGATATTGTAAGATGCAATGTGAAACGTTTATGACAACATTGATTCAATCATTCTGTTATAGGAAAGTTGATTTTTTTTATGTGACTTAGCTCTCTAAAATAATATTTTTAAAAATTTATTTATGAATATCGTGTGTAATACAAATGTCAAGCATTACAAAGCAAACAACAATTGTTTTTAAAAAAATGCCACAATGACAACATTGATTTAATCGTGCTGTTATTGAAAATTATTATTTTTTTTTTTTTTAATGATTGAGCTCTCCAAAATAATATTTTTTAAAAAACTTTCTAACGAAAGTTATGAATAATGCAAATTGTCAAACATTGCGAAGCTAACAACTGATTAGAAAGAAAAAAAAAATTTTTTTTGACACAATGACAACATTGATTCAATCCTACTGTCGTTGATTTTTTCTTGGGGGGAGGGAATAGCTCTTCAAAATAATGTGTTTAAAACTTATTTACAAATATAATAAATGATGCAAACTGTCAAACATCGTTGAGTAAAAATAAATAAACAAAGATGACATTAATTAAATTGTCTGAGTTTCTCACCCAAGATTCAAAAAGAATTTTTTTTTATCGTGCTGTACTGCGTGCACCGTATTGAAATCCAACTGTACCATCTTCTCCGCCTAGTAACGGGATTTAGGGACAAGTAAATCGCAGAATCACAATCAGAAGCACGAAAAAAGAAATACTAATAAATAAAAAAAGGCAAGATTTGGAATGCAGCCAAAGCGTCCCTTATGCGCTTGGAAGGTCATTTCTATTTTATTTCTAAATTTTTATGTTTATTTCAAGGTTTGCTGTCTTTTGACGTTCTTTTCTGATGTCTAACACAAGGTCAAGGGTGCCATACAATCTGTGTGTGTTGGAACAGCGACGGAGTTGCGTCGCATGCAGAAACAACAAATATTTTCTCACGCGAGAATTTGATGCAAGTCTGGCAAATACTAAATGCGTTTTAATCGCATTTTCTCGATATTCTTAGAAGATGCTAGTTTTTTTTTTTTTTTTTTTTAAAATCTGTTATTCATGTGTTCAAAAAATAGAAAAAGTAATAAATAAACTTGGTAAGCGAGTAAACGATTAAAGCCAAAATTTACATTTTGTCTAATACATCTGTAGGTTTTGCGATTCCGTTAAATAAAAGGGTAAAATGTTCGGCTAAAAATAGTTTTTCTTACATGATTTATATATATATATATATAGGAAGTGGTAAATATATGAAAAAATTGACAAGAGAGGTGCACAAAATCGACAGGAAAGAGACAGTTGTGTTTTTGCTTATAAAATTCAAAACATTAACTTATTTAATTCTTAATCTAAAAATAAACTATATATTTACTCAGGAATCAAATTCATTTCGAGAACTAAAATCTTACACACACTGTACGATATTTCGCTCGCTTCTGTGCTTGGGCTCAAGAAACAACGGTTTAAACACTTAAATTTGGTAGGGATGCATGTTATTTTGTTTGCACGTGAAATTATAGCGAGGGGGGTGGAGTACGTTCCTCCGTGTCCACCCCAGGACCTGTCACTGTCTACAGGTGTACTAAAAGAACTGAGTTAATGTAGAGATAAATAATTTTTAAACATGTTTCTTGGAAATTAAGCATTCTGATGAATACTAACTGTTACTTTGATAAACAGTATTCAAATTAAAATAAGATTAATTTAATGGCAAACTTATTGTCAACGGATTTTGTTACAATAAGATACTGCATTTTCTTGGACTTGGTTATTTATGGAATACATAATTTTTGTTCATTTTTCAGATCATTATGGAACTGAATTGATATTGTAACAATACCAAAAACATATTCTTTTACGACTTGTTTTGTCCCATTTTATGTTTGTTCTGTATTGCAATCCCTGGACCCACGTGTCTGTGTTGCATTTTTTTGTTGTACAGCAATAAATTCATGTTGCTGATACAGTGTCTGCACGATGACGTGCACTGTCTAAGTTTACATTAACCTTGAATTGCGATATTTACGTGCGCCGTCGATGTCCCGACAAAGTCAAGTATCCCTTTCGTTCTATCTTCACTTTCCTTCCCACTCACCCCTCTGTCTGGAATTCTCCTGATCGTCTGCTGCATTCTTACCGAAATTTCACAATTTTTGTTAAAAGGTAAACAATTGCAAGTTGCTCAAAGATGATGCAACTCTGCTCTATTTACACAATTTCTGTCTGATTTCCCGAAAATCAGGTGAAAGAACAGTCATAAAACTTCTAATGGTATTATCTGTTCGATTATTATTATTTTTTTTTTTATTTTTTCCTGAACTGCTTCGAGAAAGTCGTCTGCGAGAATAAAATTACTTTGTTTGCCTGTCTCGTATTTTGTTTATCTCTTATGATTGAAACATTGTAGCTCTATCTGCATTTTAACAATAAATATGCAAAGCAGGAAAATTTTACTATATGATAAGAATAACTTGGTTATAACGAATTACGAGAATTGCGTAGGATATAGTTTTTATGAAGAACGAATGAAGAGCAATTTTTTTTTGAGACAGTTGAGTAACTCACTCCTTTTTACTTGATTTTTATTAAATAAAATTTTACGACTTCATTTAAAATAATCTTAAATAACTGTTAAAAAACAATTAATCGAATCAAATATTTTTATGTAAAGGATTACATGAACTACCGCTCATATATGAATCACCGCTCATATCAATCTCAGACAAACATATTATTTACCATACATCATGCGCCTTTTTTTTACAGTCAAAGTTACGATTTCCTATTCTGCATTTCGGCCTTTATTTTCAAACTATGAAAATTATTCCTCTCTTCCATTACTCCTGCCTATCTATCTGGAAAAGTCTGTCAATGTATAGTTACAACAATGACTTATGTCTTTATATGAATGAACAAGTAATAATCTTTAAAAACTATGACACATTATACAATAATCATTCATGGACTAAAGTAAAGAAATCCCTATGTGAAATGATAGGTGTTTTAAGTTTCTATTTATTTATAATAGTGATTAACAAATATAAAATATATTATGGTGGGATTATGTTTAATTAAACTTCCTCATTCGTAATATATATCAAAAAGCGGTTTGCTCTATGGTTGACCAAAGAGCACCAGAAATAATCGAGGAGAGCTTAATAACTTTTTAATTCCCTTCAAATCTCCAGCCTGGCGTCATGTGAAAGTGAGGAAGTTGGAGTGACCAGCTCAGGTGCCGTTCTCATCTTGTGACTTAAGTTCAAAATTATGGAGGAATAACTTTCTAGGAACAAATAAATTAAATAATAAAATCAAAGCCAATAAATAGTATGAGTAAAAATTCACATGTTTAATTGGACATTAAATGTGATAGATTCATCATGGAGATGTTAATAACATTTCACATTATTAACATAACACGAAGTTAATAAATTTAAAGTAAAATGCATTAATATTTAATAGCTAACCCAACCTGGCTGTTATCTCTTTCATTCGGACAATGTCATTTTGTATAAACTCCATTGTCATTATGTTTCAGATGTTATTTTTTAAGTAGTTCCACCGAATGATAACATATAGATGATTTGATACAAAACATCTATAAATTGCGCACTCGGGAAAGAAACCTTAAAAATAAATCAATAAGCACTATCTTTAGAGACTTTGACCTTGAACTATATCTCACACTCCTGATGAATCTTCTGTTTAATCTGACTGCTCATCACCCCTCCCCTCGCCTACTCTCCTCTTTTCTTGGTTATCGTTTGCGTAGAGGTGACTCTTAGCTTAGGAATTTTTTTAAAATTAATTAAAGCGTACCTACGCTTATTGATTTCTATCACTAACCCTTGATTTTAATCTTATGACAATCGTTGATATATGTATATAATTTTTCCTTAGGTTTTTTTTAAATTTTTAATTACTTTTAAACCATAAAATTTACTCGTAGTTTTGTGCAGTTCAGATAGTTATTTTTAATAGTTTTACATTTGAATACTTTTATTGTTCTCTGTTGTTTTAATTAATTATTATAAACAGTTATTTTTCTGGATGAAATGATTATTAAGGAATACAATGTCATTTTTTGCTCATTTGGGATAAATTTCTATCACCGGCTTTGGTGATTAAGATTTATTGTAAATTTAAATCTGGTAGACAACAACTGCGTGTATAATGTTTGTTAAGTATGAGTTTGACATAATTGACAATTTTGTACAAAATTACCATAGGCATGAACATATTTTATTATTCATTTTGTCTCAAACTTCATTCATATATATATATCTTTATCATGTTTAAGCTATTTCTTTGAAAAGGTAAGAAATTAAAATTTGTGTACCATTTAAGGTTCACATTTTACTTAATGCAATTGGAATGCATCCACAAATTGCAATTATCCGTCATGTAATTACTTTGAAGGAAAAAAATAATTCAAATATTTGTCTTATAAAAATAAATCTGCATGCTTTTTTTCCCTTTAAAAATCAAAAATTTCACAAAGAATTTGTTTTAACGTGCATGAAAATGCATTTATTATTATAGTATGTAAATTACTTTACTTTTAAATTTTACTTCACTCGATATTAAAATTTTGAAGTAATTTCAAATTTAACATAACCCATTTATTCCTTAGCTGTAAAAGAGAAACTATTTAAATTATGCTTTAAAAAGATACGGTTGTTACCGAACGCTATTTCGCCAATTCTAGCAGCCGAGTGGCGCACTTGGCATCCGGGACTCATCAGCGTGTCCTTGGCCTTGACCAGAAGAAACGCTACTTCGGATTTCGGATCGGCTGCTCGTGACGTCATGCGGATAAAATGGCTGCCTGCAGTGGTCTTAGTTCTGTACAGACTGCGCAGCGTCTGAAAAAAGTATCATGTACTTTGAATTTGCTAGTCTGGTACAGAAGTAGCAACTCAATTCAAAAAGTTTTAAACGATCAGATGAAAATATCTATTATGAAGCATTCGGTTTTAGAAATTCATCTGATGAATGTTTTTCGATATAAAGGGAAATTTTGCTTGATTAAGAAGTATTTTTAAAAATTTAACTCGATCATTATATGAGTTGATTTGATCTCATACAATTTTATAAATGTTTAAAATGTATATATATGTAAAATAGAATATATAGCCATGATAAAAAGTACAAAGAGATGGTAACATGACATAACAATGTTTAAATATCGTCTGCGAATTGTTTACTTGTGCATAATCGTTTAAATTGTGTCTACAATACGCTGAAAAAAAATTGAAAATCGGTTCAACTTTGAGAATTGTGTCATTTTGTACATTGAAAGTAAATATCACTTTTGAGATGAAATTCTACAAAACTAAGTTAAAGTATACGTTATATAATGTCATTTAAAAAAGCAGAAATATTATTTAAATTTTAACAGATGTTTATTTGTTATAAAAAAGGAATATAAATAATCAAACTTCAAGAGATTATATGATGCCTTTTTTTTTTTTTTTGAACTTATAAACAAATTATTTAAAAATTTATTTTAAAAAAAAAATTAAAATGCCTCATTTCGCTTTCAAAATTTATTCGTTAAGTACTTTTTTTTTTTTTTTTTTTTTTTTTTTTACTATAGCAGTAGTAAGCAGTTAAGTTTCATATTATTTTTATGCATATGTTTGCATTAAAAAGAGAATAATTTTAATATTATTCTTTAATGAGTGCACAAAATGCAATTAATCTTTGGAAATTCCATTAAAACATTAATATGTTCATTTTAAATAAAACGTTATTAAACATGCATCCAATTATAAATTTTAAAAAAACTTGCATTGATGTCTTGTCGGAGTGATAGTTAAAACTAAACTGAAAGGAGTAAATGAATCCTCTGTTGTATTTATATGAAACTACTAAATCGCAATGCATTTCACATTTTATAACACTGCTTAAATTGTATTATTAACTTAATTATTAATTTTTTAATATATGTATTTATTTTTAAAATTTTAATTTTATGTCAGGATCCTATAGACTCTTAATCGGTGAAACAAATCTGAATGTTGTTAAATAAAATGTTTTTTGCTGTAATATCTCCACGAATATATATTTTGAGTTAGAATATTTTGAATATTTCCTTATTTGTTACATTCTGTGTGTATTAGAAATACCTTAGTGAAAGTTTATGTTAAATCAATTAAAATTCTGTGTCTACTCTTATCGAAGAAAATATGTAAAAATCAGTGCTTACAAATATGGAAATATTTTTTTTTTCTTTACAGCCGGCCATTTTAATTTCACTGTGCATAAATTTGCATTTTATGTAGTAAGTACTGCAACGTACAACAGAATTGCGTAAATACGTTACTCTGAACCACTAAATTTACATATTAAATTTAATAAATTTAAGAATATGAAAGAAACTACAATATAAACTATCATAGTATGTCTTATAAAACATGTTCAAAAAGATCTTTATCCTAGCAACTGAAATTGGCTATTGGGTCGTATCTTCTCATAGCAACAGCTCTATTTCAAGGTACACTTTATCAGTATTGCATCATGTGGACCTTTAGGTCATGAGTACATTCACTTTAGCTGATATCTATACATTAACTCTTAAAGAAAAAAATTAGTGCAATAACCCAAAGACACATCTGTGATAATTTCGAGGTCAGTTCTCCCCCTCAATTAATTTTTTTTCCCGGGTGCTTAAGAGAAATAATCGGTATTTGACATTTTTATCTCAGTGTACCACAGTCTTAACCATGTGTTCTTATAAATGAATGCAGTGTATTACTGTACAGCGTATGAGTGGTTCTTTATCATATTTATTGATAAGGCATAAAACTCATATTTTTTGCATGTTTTTCTGGCACTTAATATTAAAATTATTTGATAATCAAGGTCAGAGGACATTTTTTATATGAGAAATGTGCCATATGTTATCTTTTGTTTTATAGAGGTTTATAGTTATGTTTATAGAGATTAAATGAACCAGCTATCATAGGATATGTTTCGAAAAATAGTTCAAGGTTATGCGTTTCAAAAAGGGAAAATTTTATATGTATTTCTTATACAATATCGTCATTTTCAAAAATTTGAGTTATATGTATATAATCGTTCCATTAATTGTACTCTCGAAGGTTGCCACCTTCCTATCAAGAAAATATTAGTCACTACAGGCAGAGTAACAGAAATAATAATGATGAAGAGAAAAAAATAGCTATCACCTTCATCAAAATTTTTTTCACATTTCATTTTCGATTCTGTGAAGGAATATTGTAGATCTTAATCTACCTTCATAAATATCAAAGTCATTGCCAAAAAAAGGTTAATAGTTCGAAAATAACAATTTGTGTTCCATAAAAATTCAATTTTTTGAGGATTTATATTCAAATGAAATATTTCATTCCGCAAAATCGTATTATCTCGCTACGTGCCAATTTGAATGAATGAATTCAATTTGAGTATTCAAAGTTTTGAATTGCACATTCAGTTTATCATGTTCTGAAAATATGAATCGAGCTTTCTGATTTATAGTTGTAATTAAACATCAATTTAATTTTTAAAAAATTATGAAATTGAAAATTTTAATTATTCTGATGTACGTTGCTAAATTTTTGTAGTTTTGAGCTTGAGGACTAAAAATAGTTGAACTCTCTCTTATTGATACAACGAGCTATATTTTTAACCATTTATACAAAAATATAAACTATTTTCAACCAATTTTATAGACTTCATACAACAGTACTGCCATCTGTTGCTTAAACAGAAAAATAGAAACTAAGTTTAAATCCCCAGCTTTTAAAATTAATTTATACGGAAATGGGTAATATTTAGAATATGGCTACTTCGATAAAGACATTTTTAATTACTGAATTTGAATAAAAATGAGTATTATTTTAATTATAGTTTTACAATAAACTATGATATACATAAAAAATTTAATTTTTTTTGTAAATCATTTTTATATTTTATGAACTATAAACGTAACCATGTTCTTTCATTAATATTTTTTCTTATCAGTATTTTTTTGGAACAATACTTGAATCACCCTAGAGAAGGATACTCTCTTTGCAAATAATTAAATATCTGAATTTAAAGTATTTGTAGCTTCCCTAGTTTTTTTCATCTGTACTTCGTTTTTCACTCCCGAATTATAAAGAAAACAGTTTTATATTAGCATTGTATCAAAGCTCATCAAAAAAGGAATTAATATTTTAAGATAATTTTTTATCTGAAATTTAATCCTATGCTTCTGTTCTTGAGCGCCATCTATTGGCTATGGCCGTAAACTTTGCCTCATGCCGCTCCGGTGTCAATGTACTTGACCTACATTGACACAGAGAGCTGTCGTTATGGCAACACATGCTCTCTGTGTTTCGACGCTAGACCGGAGCATTTTGTTTTATTACGGGCGGTTTACGAGGTATTGGTTCTGAATTAAAATTAGCAAAAAAACTAAAAGTGTTATGTTATCTTACTAATGAATTACGGTCATTGTTAAGATTAGGTTTTATTCGTTAATGAGTAAGATTTTTTAAAACTTGTGAGTTTAGAAAACGAAATTAAAATTTAAAGGGAAGAGTGAAGTATGAATGAAAAAATGCATTTACATATGCTTGTTCCGATTCTATTTACTGAAAACACCGAATTTAAAGTAATAAAAAATGCTGGGATTTTTGTATTTTGTTTCTAGAAATTAATTTTAAGTACATTTAAATAAGATATGTTTTTTTTTTTTTGTCTATTGTACAGAGACATGAAACAAACTATACAGTATTTCAGTTGTACTGTTTCAGAATTTATTTTTCTTGTACATTTACATAAAATAATTTTAAAATGTTCAGTATATCATAATTTATTCTTGGATAATATAGTTTATTTTTATTATTACTTTTTTATTGTTTTAAATTTACTAGAGATGATTAGCTATATTAATAGTTAGCAGAATTAGTTAAATTTTAATTTTTCTACTTGAGTTTTCAATTAAACAATTATCAAACTGTAGTTAGTTGTTTTTTAGTTTATTTTGTTATAAAATAAGATAATAAATATTTTGTTGATCTAAACAATATTGCTATCCTGTACAAAGATATATACACAGGACCCGGGGAATCAAGAATTTTCAAATGAATACTATATTAATATTGCAATTAAATTTTATTATTTTTTTGTAAAAAATAATAATTTATATATGGGAAGGGTAACAAGATAAATAGTTAAACAGAAGGAGCTCATTTTCCGATTTACGTATCCCAATGAATGATTGTTATAAAAAATATTGTATTTAAAAGTATATCAATATGAATATATATTTAACGAACTGTTTGAGCAACTCTTTAAAATTGTACAAGTCACATATGAAATAAATGTTATGTCACATATGGAATAAATGTGTTAATTTTTAAATGAAGTTTCCTTTATAAAAATAAATTCTACCTTACAAAGAAAAATTGCTGTATTACCAATATGAAATTACCTCACATTTCACCTTTCTGTAATCTTTTAAAGAGCTACAGAAGGATTTTTTAAGCATTTTATGAAACTTTATCACCCGACCGAAAACTTCAAGGAACTCCACATCTCATTTTGAAAAATGTTCTTCCTTAGACTTTGCAATAACCTTTAAGTTACTTGAACCTGGCCTTCCTTAGAGTCCTTGCAGGTGTTTTAGTTTTCTCCGATTACATAATTTCCCCCTAATACTACAATGACTTTCCGAATGTGTGATTGTTCTTGAAACGAGAAGGAAAGTTTTCGAGGTTAACATATAATAATAATAAAAAAAAAGAAAAAAAGCGCGTTTGGATACAAGCCCTGAAGAAATCTGCTTTTAGCTGAAGGTCTTTGATGTTTCGAAACCTCTTTCACTACCTTTATGCAATCAGAAGGCTTACAATATTCTTGTATTTTGTTTATTTGAAGCTTTAAGAAGAGGAGTGCGAATTTTTTTTGTACCTGGTATCGAAATTTGTAAATTATTTATAGTTATTTTTTAAAAATATTTTATTATGTTTTTTTATTATACTTGCAACGAGATAATTAGAATTTTTTTGACATTCTAAAAAGCAATTAAATCTGAAATTGACTTGAAATTAAAATAATCATAACCACTTTTCCCCACATTTACTGTAATTTAAATGCTTTAATTCAAATTTAAACGTATGACAAAAGCATTATGCTTAAAGAAAATAATATAGAAAAATCATCATCTAAATATCTTATTCCAGCTGTATAAAAATGCTACAATTTTTTACGTTAAATTTATCGAAATATTTAAATATTTATTTGTTATTTTTCAGTTTCATTTCATTAAAAAAAGCGTTCTATCTCAAGCAGATTATCGATCACCTTTCGATAAGTCAAACAAAAATATAATTAACGGACGTGAAGCATTTGATTTTTTCTTTAAATTACAAGTTTAAAGTGAAAATATATTTTCTGTTATATTCGGTTACAGAGAATATATTTAAACTTAGATACGATTTTCATTTAAATAAAAGTAAAAATCATTCATTTTAGTATTTGAAAACACTTAAACTTTGTCTTCTGGTTGAAGAGCTTATTATGAACTTGAAAATGAAAAATATTATCTTAATAATTTATCATTATTTTATGGAGTCTCATTTTAAAGTCCAAGTTCTATTAAATCAGAATTATATTTACAGCATTATAAATCTCAGGGTTTCAATATCAAGATTCCTTTAACACATATTGGTAATTTAATAACCGATTAATTCAGATCTTCGAATAGAAGCATTTAGTGAATTTTTTTAATAGCTTCTCTTTTCGGCACTAAAAATATTAATCAATTTATCCATCTCATAAATAATTAAACATTTGGACTTTTAATATTTTTAGTCACTTCCAAAAATGATCTTCATTGAGATCATTCATTCACTCGGAATTTTGCTACAAACAATTCAATCTTCATCATCAAACAGCAATTTCGCAAACTTATCATTTTTTAAAAAATATCCTCTTTTACCAATGTCCACCAGCCCTATACTGTCCCGCACAACCCTCCTTAATCCGTTAATCCCACCAAAGTGAGCATGCGTTCCCAACAAAAGCACTTTCTCTAGTCACGTGCCTATTCCTTCCTGGTCCAATTCGCACATGGCTCTCCCCCTGTCCAAATAAAAAAAAAAGAAAGAAACAGGTGATTCCCCAGATCACCCATATGAAAAAAAAATCGACTTCAACCTCCACTTCCTCATTGGTGCATTGACCTCCATTCGTACACCCCCCCTACCATTCGTTCTTCTTTTTGAATGGGGGATTACGCTTTGAAATGGGGTGGGGAGGGGATGTGTTACACTGATGGGCAGCCCCGAAATCGCTTTCTTAGCGTACTTAGGTTGGGGTTGTATTAGGGGTGGTTGACCTACAGGTGATGTATTTTGGAGTAAAGTGTGGGATTATGGTAAAATTAATAATTTTTCTTGAGCGAAATGTATACAAAAATGTCTCAATGGTAATGGCAAAGAAGCATGCAGTAATTTTGTGAAAAATAATTGAATTTTACTGATGAGAAATGCTCAAGTTATGTGATTTATTTTGAAAGAAAATTAGTTTCTAATACCATTATTAATGAATTATTTGGAGTGGTGTTTTTAAGTAGACGTTTCCCCACCCCTAATAAGTTTTCAACTACTGTATTATTAAAATTATGAGTCAGGAACTCTCTGTCGAATACTATATGTATACAGAATTTAATACATATTTTTGAGCAAGAATTTAATACTTATGAAAATGTTCGGAACTATCTTTATATATATATATATAATAATAATAATAATAATAATAATCAGAGAAGATAGTATTCGTATTTATAGATTTCTGCAACACGAACCTTAACTTAATTTAAGTATCTAGTGTATTTCTTATGCCTTAATTAGCTTTACAAATGGTATTATGCCATTGTTACCCTTTGTTATCAAATTCAAATTTACGCCGTGATCTTTTCATGTTCTCGTCAATATTTTATGAGGATTGCAAATGGTGAGATAACAAAATATATATTTCAGAAAAAAATATGTAAGCTTATTTATCTCTAAAAACATTTTCAATATCACTATATTTTTATGATTAAAAATACAATATAATTCCAAATAATTTACTTGTGATAAATATAATATTTGATAAATGAAACCCTAAGAAGTTTTAATGTAACTGAATTTTTATTCTGTATTTACTGCTTCAAGTTTTCCATCCTTTGTTTACATATAACATTTTTATAGTAGCACATCCTGTCCTTTCAATTCAGGACACTTAGTTTAGACTTAATTTTATAAATTAAATGCAAGTGTCTACATCCGACGATTTCACTGTATATATTTTGTAAAAACAAACAAGCATTTGACTTAACACATATACGAAACGTAAGAATTACTCATTCTTTACACGAATTAAAGTCCATCAACCCCTTTACCTTACAAACACGTTGCTGATGCATCCAGCAATCGTTTGTCATCCATTCACACCTGCGCAACTTATGTGGGATATGAATACCGTCAGCAGGCCAGTGCTGATTTTCAAGGTTCTCCGGTTATTGAACTCGACTTTCGGGGTGGAGGTGGGGTGCGCGAGGGATCGTTTGGCGGGATGGAGCAAAGGGAGGGTTCGAACCTG
Organism: Nephila pilipes; assembly: GCA_019974015.1. Classification (NCBI taxonomy): domain Eukaryota; kingdom Metazoa; phylum Arthropoda; class Arachnida; order Araneae; family Nephilidae; genus Nephila; species Nephila pilipes. Next base: position 85,193 of record BMAW01130958.1, read on the forward strand.
GAGGAAACGGAATGCCGGGACTGTCGGACAGCACTTTAACAGAGACTGGACTGTCATCCAGAGATACACAGACGCGTGGGTTTCACCTCAAGAAAATCATTTCTTTGTTTGGATGATGGGAAGGAGAAGGGGTGTAGGATAGTCTGAGAGGTGAAAGGTCAGAGCAGAGGGTGAGCGAGTACGGTGGACGGAAGTTGGGTTACAGTTCTGTAGGTTGCCCCTGAGAGGATGTCGATGAACCCTGTTATGGTATGTCGTAAGTATCTGTATCAGTTATAGGGTTCTTGATTTGCAGGTTTTGTAGACGCTTTGGTTTGAGAAACCCAATGTCTCAGAGAGAAGGATTGGAATCGAAAAAGACTTACTTTTTCAGAGGTCGTTGTCCTGGAGATCAGTTTTTGTTGTGAAATCTCTTGCTTTTGGGATTTTTGCGAGGGTTATTTTATTATTATTATTAATTCGTCTTTCGGTGTTAGGTAGCAATTGGAAATGTTAAATTGAAAAAGGGATTGATTGGGAAGCTTGTTGAATTTTTTGTCATTAATGTAAAAACAATAATTAATAAAGGAGAATAACTTTTTGAATCAGAATTTCTCATACACACGTGTAAAGTGTTTATATATATATTTATATATATAAACACACAAATGTTTTGATATTATGTTCAATGTTTTATTTTTCAGTAAAGGTTTTATAATGTAAGCATTGCAGTAATTTTACGTTTCAAGAAAAATAAACTTCTAAATTATGTGTGATGTAATAAAATCTCATTAATGCTGTTTTTGGAATAATAGTTATTTACAATAAAATGCTCTTCATTGAGATAAAGCATTATATTCTATCGTAACCTAATATATTCTATTTCAGTATATAGTTGTTAAGAACAGATTAAATTATTATTCATTGTTGCATAAATGAAATTACTTCTGTATTAAAAGTGGTATGAAATTAAAACTCTGTCATCTTTTTTAAAATCGAGTTGGAGCTTTGATAGATCATTTTTTTTAGATCATGATCAATTTTTGGAAGAAAAAAAAAAATGATACAAGGAAAATCTAATAAATGTGAAGAATAATATTTTTTGAGGACTTTCCTAGAGAAAATTTGGCTCGTTTTGGTTTCACGTAGTGAAAACTCCAAGCAATCAGAGGTATTGTGACGAATCGATTGCTGCTAAGCTGGAAACGCATGAAATCGAACTCTTTACCTTTTGCTCTGAACCGAAATAAAGGAAACCTCAAATATTCCTTTATTCGTCATTTATTTGAAATGAGCGACTGAAACCTACTCGGATTCTTCGGAATAAAGTAGTGTGGTTTAACTGCTACATAGAATTTAAAACTCGGAAATAATTTTTTTTTTGTACATTTTTTCTCTAAATATATATAATCAGGAAATTGTCAGTTCCTGATTATATATATTTATTAGAAACTGTTCTAAGTCAGATTACAGGTAGCAAGTAAAATGTTTTCAAAACGAATTGAATGCATTTTTATGCATATCACTTTATCTTTTTAAAGACTTATCTTGTATTTGTAAGCTCTAGAAATTTTTTTTTTTAAAAAAATATTTCTAAAAGGAGAAAATTAATATTTTTTATTTAAAATATTAAGAAACAATTTTGCTGTTATTTGAACCATATTGTATGGGATATATTAATATTAATTTCCATATGAGAGAAATTTGTCTTGTGGTTCTTTTAAATTATCTCATGTTCAAAGATATATATTCAATTATTATATATACATCCGTGCGATTTTGCTTTCAGTCTCACCTGCGAGAGGGGCCCATTGCGCCTCCCCTTTCCCGTCTTCATTATCTAGAAAAAGATAATATATAAATAAAATATAAAGTTATATTTCCTTTAGCCCCCTGGGTAATCATCTGCCTACATTTTTCTTTTCAACAAATGAAAATGAAGTTTGAAATGGTCTTCCCCAAGAAGTGCCCCATAATCGTCTACCAGGGCCTTGACCCCACCACATGAAGAAGAGTGCAACGTCCCTTAGTACTCTCCCTCTCCTTAGGTATGTGACCGGAAGAAAACCGACCCCCCTGTACAAAACAAACAAACATGACCCCTCCCCATAAGAAAACGTAATACACCCCACTCTAAAAGAACTTACATTCGTAAGAACATGGGCCATGCTTGTCCTTATATCCTGTTTGTTCTTTCTTTTTTTTCCTTCGCTGGTTACGACTATTTGGTGGGTTGTAATGCGGTTCCTATTCGATTAAATGAACGAAGGAAATGGAATTATTGCTAACGGATGCTTTTTGTACAAAACACTGTAGATTTTTACGTACGGATTCGTTCTGAAGGTTATTCACATTGCTTTATCTATAAAGTGCAGAGTTGAGGAAGTGTCTTATAAAGTAAATAATAATAATAAAAAAAAGAACAGGATATAAGTTTTCTTTCTAATTTTCGAGAAAAATTAGAAAGTCTAATTCAAATATTTTGGAATAGATCTTTGTGTATTCAAACAAACGAGTAATTCATTTTATCATACAAGGTATATGGCTATTTTCTAAAATTTTGTGATATGTCGAAGTAATTATGAAGTATAATATTATCTGAAATGCATACTTTTTTAAATCTAACTAGAAGAGAGAGAAAAAAAAAATGGATCCTTCATCTTCTGAACTGATACTAATTGTCAAAAAAATATTTTTATGCTTCTGATTTATATTTTCCTGAGGTTTTTTTAGCATATAATATATATATATATATATATATATATATATATATATATATATATATATATATTGTTATATGCTAAAGAATTTAGAAACATCAATAAAAAAGGAAACAAAAGTAATTGAATTGTTTCCTTATTATTTTTTTTTATATATTTTAATTTTTGCTTCTTTACTATGGTTAATTAATTTGCTTAATTATTTCTTTGTATTTTTAAAAATTTTCATATGCACACACAGATATATATATATATATATATATATATATATATATATATATATATATATATATATATATATATAGAGAGAGAGAGAGAGAGAGAGAGCATTTTATTTATTGATCAAATCTAAGGAAATTATTTATCCATTACGTTAACAATGGATTTTGATGTATTTAATTAGAATTAAAATTATCTAATTTTACTGACAGACATATGATAGTTTTCTCTATATTTCTGGATACATAAATATATGGGCTGATAATATATTGTTTTCTTTCATATTAATTTAAGTAATTTACATAGAAATGTTAAAAAATTTGTAGCGTATTGTATTTTATTAATATTATCATAATTATGATGCAGATTAAATGATTCTTATATTATAATTTTATTTATTTTTGAAGTTTTGTATTATTAAAACCAGCATGGATCAATAGATAACTTTTATAGCATTTAATTATTTAAAATTTAAACTTTTAACATTATAATAAATTCTTTCATTCTCTCATTAAATAATAAAAAAAAAAAAGCTTCATTTTTCTCTCACATTATTTATAAAATCTGAAAACGTCAAACTATATTTTATTAGAATCACGTTTTACTCTCCGCTCAAGTTTATTTGAAACATATGTATGTAGCAGACCCAATAACTTTTCATGCGTCATATCACGCTATTGTATCAAACTTTTTATTCGATTGGCTCTGGCAGTGTTTTATGTGAAAAAGTCGAACACATTTTCAGATGAACAAATATCCCTGTGTGCCAACACGAGTGCTACTATCGGTCAAGGATATGTTTCTGTGCATATCAGCCACCAGCAAGTGTGTTGATTTAATGCCACCACTCGAGATAAAACTGATCCAGATGCGCAATAACATTGAAAAAATACCGTGAAAGAGATAAACACACGTGTCTTAAATGACACTAATCATGTAAGACTGTCAGTGACCGACAAAGTACGTAACCTTAGCCCTGGGATTTGCTTTTTATTATATTAGATTCGGTTTACCCCGTTCGGGAGAATGAAGCGCTCAGGCCGGGCGATCTAATTTTAGTTAAAAATTCACAACATCATCACGGCTATTGAATACGCTGAAATTTACAGTTTATTATTAATGATAATATCTGAATATACTGTAATAAAACTTTCGTGATATTTAAAAAAAAAAAAAAAAAAGTGCGAATTTTGAAGAAATATTTCTTGAGTTTATTTTTTACATAAATATTTAATTTTTGAAGAATTATTGTCTTAATTTTAATGAAAAAAAAAGTTATACATACACTGTCGGAAAAAAAGAAAACGCTCGCTAACGATAATTCAGACACGCCAACTCACTCCTAACCAATAAACTTTCCACCCTTTCATTCTTCGTCAAAATATGAACAAAATCCCAGCTTATAATAAAACACAACCCTTTAAATATCCAATCTTCTTGAAAGATCGAATACGTGCAGTCGGTTACTTATTCAAATTCTCTTGGACCAGCAACAAAAAAAAAAAAAAAAAAAAAAAACTCGAACCGAAGCTTGTTTTGATAGGGGGGGGGTCCATAGTATGGACATTGGGACCCTAAGAAGTATTATTCGAAAATTTAATGGACTAAAACCGCCATTAGTCTCGTTTAAAAAATTAAAAAGGCATATCACATATACGTTACCGTGGGCCTACATGGTCCTGAACGGGTAGCATAATTCTGTCCCTTTAAAACGGTTTTTCCTGCTATGTAACTTTGCTAAAGGAGAACTGAATTTAAAGGGGTTGCGTATTGCCTTTGCTCTCTAAATGAAATATCTCATCTGATCAAGTTTAATTATCCCTATTCGTTTCGTGTCTGCTAGGTAAAGCTTTACTTTTGAAAAATTTTAGAATTAATTAGAGCCATAAATCAGTCTTCCTACATTTGGTGATGTACTCGGATGTGTTTATGAGAATTTGAATAAAAGTTTTGCTGAAATTCTCTGATTCTTATTGAATTTATTTAAATAAAAATTAAATAACATATTTACGAAAAGGAATCAACTTAGAAATGTCACTAGTAATTTGCCATAGCGTAATGTTCTTAAAGCTGCAAAAAATATTTGATAAGTTATATTACTAACACTTATACAGTATATTTCCGATTATGATAAAAAGAAGTAGTAATAATTATTTGAGTAGTAAACCGTCGAGTATTTTTATCTGTCTGTCTTCGTAGGAATGGAGGTCTTTTTGAACCTTAACATGAACATACCAGTTTTAAACAAGTAATCGAAAGAAATGCAACAACTATCATTTATTGAAATTTTTTGATATCTCCATGATGTTCCAAAATCTAAAATTATTATCTTGGGCTTTGGAGACTATAAACCAGTCTACCTACATCTGGTCATCCGATTAATCCGGGTATGCAGGTGGAGAATAACATAAAAAAATGGGTTTCGCCCCTTATTTCCAAGGACATTTTAGCTGGGGTGAATGTTCACTTGTACACGAACTTCTAGGGGCACCTCTTCTTGAAACCAAGGACGCACTCAGGGGCTACCAGGATATGCAGTCCTAAAAGAGCCTCCCATACTGATAACTCCGTTTAGGGGGCCCCTTTAGTGCTGACAGTGGGGCCTCGAGGAAGATTTTTAACTTTCCTTATGTTTCGAAAGATTTCGAAGTGTTTCTCTTCATACATAGGGTGCATAAGACGAGGTGCTGTTGGGAAATTAGGGTGTGTAAGCACAAAGAAATTTTGAATCCTGTGGCGAAGGCATGATTATAAGGAAAGAAAGTAAAGGAAATTTTTTTTGTGTAACGAAATATATGAAGAAATAATGCTTATGTAATAAGAATTTTCATCACTCAAGTTGATTAAAAAAAAGAGGTTGGGTACTTTGGAGTGTGTGCGTAATTTATGTAGGACAAGGGGCTATTGCTCCACACTATTACCTATGTCAATATCATGTATTTAACGTTTCGTATTAAAGCAACTTGTATCTTATCAAATCCTTTTTTTAACTCCCAAATAACCTCTTATATAAAATACTACCTTTCAATCAATTACAAACTCTGAATGTTAACTTATAAAAGGATTTTAGAAGTTACCACAAGGAGTAAAGAATTAGGAAAATCATTTCGTATAGGTGTCAAAATAGTGGTTTGGTAACAGTGTTATGTGTGAGAAAATATGAACAGAAAATTACACTATTTGTGTAATCTCTTTATTCAATTTGTACGAAATAATATTAATTTTAAAACTATCAACCATTATATCATTAATTATGATTAGTCTGTGATTTAAAAATTTTCATTCAGATTTCTCAAATTATATTTGTAAAGAATTGTATGAAAAGAATATTTTGAAAGAGGATTGGCCACAATTTTTAATTAATTTTTGAGATACAATTTCAGTGTGCATCTTTATTTTCGTTATATTTCGCAATTTCGTATCTTAAGACACCGTATTTTATCAAACATTAATTCAATGTATTGTTTTTGTTGAGGACAAAGTTGTTCAATTTCTTTCTGTGTGTGTGGGGGGGGAATTCATTTTGTGTTCCAACATACTGATAAATGAACACCTGATGATTGATCATCGCTTTATTATTTTATACTCAAATTATATCAACAACAATAGCAACATTTAGAATTATATAACATGAAACAAAGGGGTATTTTATCACTGATGTATTATATCTTTGGAAACAACATCCCGTTATTGCATGTTGGAAAATCTGACCGTTTCTTTGCAAATGCGTGTCTATAGTTTTGAAATTCGACTGTTGTTCTAATATTTGCACTTCTAAATCAATAGCAAAGGAAAGAAAAAAAAAACATTTGTTTTCGAAACACATTTCTGCATACGGACGTTAACCCTTTTTTTTTCCGCGAATAGAGGCTGAAGATGCAAAGATTTTGAATATTTACCCAGCTGAGGTGGTATTGCATGAACATAGAACATGATATAGTTCAGGGCAGACATTTTTTTTTAAATGCATTGTTCTGTTCGCATTTGCGAAAAGTTCATAACTGCTTTGCGTTCTCGTGTAAAGGGTTAAAGAACTGTTTCAAGATAAAAGTTTATGAAACGAAATTTTATGAGTTTTTTTCCTTGCTATTTTTTTCTTCCTTTCATGTGATAATGATGTTTGCTTGCCGATAAATATATTTCGCGGAAAATTATTTCGACGTTTTGTGAAATGTTTTAATTGGAAGGGTCGTAAACTCTTAAAGAAGATATCATCTGATGGTCAAGGATTACTGAGGATATTGATTTATTACTTATTAGAAATCCTAGAAGTTAAAAATAGTACTTGATGCAAATGCTCCGGGAAAAAACAACTAATTTTAAACTGTATGTTTTTCATTAAATGCGTCATAAGGACTTATCATTACGGAATGGTTTTCTATAACAATTATTTAAATGCTTCGATATTTTTTTGCTTGTTTTATAAGCTTAGTTTGATCAAAACAATAATTTTTTTATTTTTTCGACACAAATGCAAAACTCCTTTATAACTAATTCTTTTTAGAAAGAAAGATGCGAAAAAAGGGCATCTTTAAAAATAGAAAAGAAAAATAAATTAATAAAAATATTCACAAAATCTATGAACCAACTGCAATTCCAATCATTTTTTTAAAAATTTTGTTCTATAATATATAACATATTTTAAAATAAATGACAGCCTTAATTTTTAAATATAACTGTAAAAATACGCGCTTATTATGTTTTAGATTACAGCTGAAATTAAAAATATTCGATGTTAAAATTAAATGTGTGAATGCCAAGTAGCTCAAATACATAAATGTAAATCTTTACGTTTTCTGTCCAAATGCTGGAAGACATTGTTTTAAGAACTTTGAAGTGCCGATAGACAGATTTTGATGCTTAAAAATAAACTCACATCTGTCATTTTGGACTAAAAAACGCGGAAATTCAAAATACATCAATTGTACAATTTTTGTAGAAATTTGTCTTCCTTTTATTCAGCATGTGCCGCATATGGAAACAACACATGGCGACATTTCATATATTCTCTAGCTATTGCTACGTTACGTAAGATCCGATATAAACAACTTCTGCTTTCCATAAGCCCTACCTTTAAAATCAAAGAAAAGGAAAATCTATAAATAAATAAATCTTTTACTCCGGCTTGTCCCTCCCCTCCCCCTCCAGTCTTCATTTCGACAGGAAAACTCCTAAATACAGCCTCGGGGATTTGCAACCGATAAACAAGAGCAGATTTCTTTTTTCTTTGAAAAAAAAAAAAAAAAAGGTAAAAGCGTGTGGCAGTAGTGAAAGCTGAAAAGTGGATAAAAGTAAAAATAAGAACAGACAATGGTCGGACAAGCGGAATCGTACATAAAACCTGCCAGCTGGACATGGAAGGCTAGACTAAACTAGAAAAATAAACTTATTTTTGCTCGTGTCGTCCACGTGCGAGCAGCTGAAAAGAGACGCATGTGCAGTGCAGTACACAATGGACCCCTAAAACCACTGATGGAAGAATACCGCTTGACAAAAACCGTTCTTTTTTTTCCTCCCCCTTCCCCTTAAGTCAGAAAACGGGACCCTGGGGTATTTGCCGTTATTTGGATGTTTTCGTTCACTTCCCCTATCCCCTCGGTCGTGAAGAGGGAGGAGTAGAAAAAGTAAGGGGTCAGGGGTGAAAAAAATAGTGCGGAGTTGTTGAAATATTAAGACGGTGTTGATTATGTGTTTTCCGCAGTGTTATTGTAGTGGTTCGTGCGCGTGTAATTAAGTGTTTGTTGTGGTTCCGCTTCCGAGGGGTACTCATACTCGTGGGGGTAGGATTTAGTTGTGTTCTTTTAAATAATTTTTTTCCTTGAGTTGTTGGAGGAAGGATAAAGGCTTGAATTTGGTACATAAAATGAGATATTTTAGTGGTAATGTTTTATTTATACATGATAATAATAAAAAAATAATAATAATTCATAAGCAAAACAATTAAAAAATACTAGAATTTATGTGTAATACTGCGTAATGGCAGCCTATCTTTGACAATTCAATTACATTAAGTAAAGATAAGTATGTAGTGTTGCATTTATTGAATAAGTGTGCTTCCTTCAGTTTTGTTAGGAAGTTAATTTAAATGAAATAAAATGCCATTTATTTTTATAGCATAGGTAAAATTTTTGGCGATTTTAATACGTTACCATGACAACGCAGAAATATTTTTTCAACTTCTCTTTTCCAGCTCTTTGATTGATCTATAAAAATGTTTCACACAATTGAATATGCTTATGAACCAGTAAAACGGAACTCGCTATTTTGAAAATGAATCCATTGGAAACTTTAATCTTTATGAAAAGAAGAAGCGTATTTTCGTGTTCATCAAAACTGAATTCATATGATTAAATAAATTCCCTCGATGAAAAATTCGAATTCTTTTCAAAAAGTGCAACTGAGTTATTGTTGATTTTTTTTGTTAATACATGCATTTAATCGATTATAGTTATTATATTGTGCATGAAATAGATTTTTATTGCGCACAGCTGTAAACAAATTTAATGTCTAAACCCACTCGGTGTATTATTAACTTATCAAAGTTCCGTTTCATTTCTAAACGGAACTGCAATAAAATAATTAAAACAAAACATAAAAGTCTAGAACTTTTTTATAAACTCTTGAACTACGATAACCTTACTGAGAATCAAGAGCAAACAATTTGTTACTTTTATCGCAGTTGTTTGTTCCAATAATATACTTTCGTAATCATGCCATTGCTCTCTCCCTTTTTGTCAAACGTTTATCCTGTCAAATATGTTTTTTGTTCTTTCTTATCGGGCTCGTGGCGAAACGGTTGTCTGAATGATCTGACGGTCGTCTGAGAATTGTTAGGCTAGTTAAGTGGACACGCACGTGACTCGAGATTACATTGGCGTCGATAAATTATAACTTTCAAAATGAAAGACTTTTTATTATTCCTTTTCGTAATTGGGAGTATTTAGAAATAAAAGAGAACGCTTTCTGAATAGAATAATTTCATTTTCGAATAATTTGCTGTTTTAAAAAATTAAATTTAAGAAAATATGAAACTGGAGAAAAAAAATTTGTAAAATGGAATTAAATATTTTCTTTGGAGTATTCTTACTGAGATACATTTATCTTGTTGAATTTAATATCTTTAATTCGGTTATAATGATTTTTTTAAATTTTAGCCGAGAGGTTGTGTGTGCTTTTATTGCAGAAAAAAAATTTAAAAGAACATATATATATATATATATATATATATATTCTTTTGTACGAATTTTAACGCTTACTTGCGCCTCCTTTAGAAAATTATTTTATATCTAGTTATTTTTGAAGCTCAGTATAGAATAGAAAAAATTGGAGAGAACTTTATATAGTATAATATTTCATTTTAACATTGACTTTTTTGTAAAGATTTTTAAGAAAATTTGACATTGTTTCGGCATAATTATTATTGAAACAAGGACCCTAAATCATAATATATAGTTAATGCTTCTTATATTTTACGCATTTGCTTTTAAATTAAATATTTTTTTTTATGAAAGGCGCTTAAAATGTTTGATATTTTTAAATCTTATGATTTAAATAATTATTTTTTCCCTTGTAATTTCAAATTAAAAAAAAAATGATAAAAGTTTTATTTGAAACTACATAATGCATGCAAAAAATTGTTCCTAAATAATTTTTATTTATAAAGTTATTATCTAAAAGTCATTATTTTACTTGAAACCGTGTTTTCTATTGTATGAAATGCAGTTTTACGAAATTTGCGTAATTTGAAACAAATCCATAAAATGTTTCAATTGTAATAAAATCGCGAAGTTTTTACAAACTTGCTACTTCTTGAGACGAAGTATAACATTTTATGCACATGACCTTTTACAAAGTTGCATCTTAAAAATTGAAGAACCGTCTGGAAAACCGTCTGGTTTAAGTGCAATAAATTTGTGAACCAACTCTCCCTATCTGCATCTAAACAAACACAGCCAAGTTTTCGTCTGGATTTCTTTTTTTTTTTTTTTTTTTTACTTTTTAAAATTTTGTTCGTTTTGTGTGCGTTTTCACACGCACACAAAAAATAAATAAAAAGGAAAATGAAGTTACGGATAAATCCCCTGTGATGTTGCATTTTCCCGAGACGTTTTAGGGTTACTGGAATCCTATGAGTTCGCGCAGACAACTATAATCGATTTTTAGGTTTCCATAGTAACGAACGAACTTGCACTGTCTGTGTCGTTCGCCCCTAGTTGGGGGAGATCATCTTTCCGATTTCTTTGTTACATTCTGCAATGCAAGTTTTAAGATTTCAAACATTGAACTGGATAGAAAAGATAGAAAATAAAATATTTCGAAAATTTTTTTCGAAGCTCATTTTTTTAGGTAAGAGACCAAGTAAATTATTAGGACAGAAGTTGATTCTAAAAAACAGGTATCATTCGTAACTTTTCGCGAGTATTTTTTTAAAAAAACTGATGATTTTGCTCATTTATTACTGAGAATCAAGAAATTAAAATATTATTGTTTTTTTTTCCTTCAATTTTTATACATGCATGATAATATAGAATTGAAAAAACACTGAGAGATTTTTTTTGTTTTACTTTAAACTGAAGCATAAAAATGTATACTCACTAAAAATATTATGTAATTTCCGAATTTGCTTCGTTTTTCTACTAATATTTCAATTGTTAGTAATTTTATTGGCACATTAAAACTTCCAAATAAATAAACAAATTTGGCTCGTTTTAACGCTACAAAAATGAAATAAAAAAATACCAAAATTTTATATATCTTCTTAGAAGTAGACATATATAAATATATGAATTCCAGACGTTCTGCCATTAATTACACGGTCTGTGTTCCATCTTTAGTGTCATATTCACTCACACATCTCACTAGATAAGATACTTTATGAATATTTAGATGAAAATAATATTTTGAGTTTTCAACTATCTTAATCTTTTACGGTTATAAAAATTATATTATACTTGTTTTATTACATGCTAATATATCTGTATTACATTTCTTTTGTATGATTTTGTTACCATTCATGTATCTTATTAAAGTTGTTGTTTATATTTTGCGAAAATCAAACGCACTTTAGAACGACTTGACCAGTTACTGATACAGTCAAACCTCGCGATAATGAACCCGGGATTTAGTTAACTCTTAGTTATAGGGAACTATTTTACTTGTCACAATTTAAGTCTTATTTAACTGTTTTTTCATACACTTATAGTGAACTAAAATTTACCTTCCACAATTTTTTTTCTAGTTTTTTAATGATAATTTTACACATATTTTCTAGAAACTTTTTATTTCTATGCTTTCGGCTCATACCGCGCTCTTTCACACTCATCGCCGTTTTTATTAATCAACCACTGGTCCTCTTCCCGATAACAGTAATCCTCTATCTCCATTTTCCAGCCATTGCGTCTGTTCTAGGAAATACACTGATCCACTACATAGAACCCTCTTTTCAAACCACGTCTTGAAAAATCAGAATAACAGTGGAATAGCCCATAGAGAAGGGTCCCTCTGTTTTCATATCCTTATGAATGCTTCGGATTTAACAGACATTTTCCCATCTCTGCAGAATCCTGAAAAAAATTGGTAAAAATGACAAATTCCATAAAGATAATAGTATATTTTATTTAGAATAAAATAGGAATACTCATCGTATTGAAGATAGAGACAATCAATCGGTGAAATCCAAATATTTTTTTCTTATCAACATCTACAGTTTCTTAATATTTGGAGAAACCACTGCCTGATCATTGTTTCAACAAAATTGGATATGAGAAAACTTCGTTTGTAATAAAAACTTTTTGGGAGATCTGCAGCAGTTCACTATCATGGAATTCGACTGTTCTACAATTTAGTATGTGTTTCCGGAATATGGTGTTCCTTTTTGTGTTAAGACAATTGTAAGGTATATGGTCTTGAATATATATTAGGCTTCCGTGAGAAATTCTTATCGATTTAATATTTAACTGTCTCAGGAACCACAACTATATTTAAATGTGATTATTCGTTCGTTATCTGGGCTCGAAACATACCCGGATGAGAACAGCCATTCTCTTTGAAAAAATGCTGCCAAATGTATTTATCAATAAAAGGCAATGTTTGTAAAAATGTATTTATTTATTTATTCCTTTTTGGATGACATCGGAATTGAAGTACATGAATTTTCAATAACAAATAAGTAGGAATTAAGCACAAGAAAAGATTAAAAATCAATTAAATTACTCGAATTAAACGTCTAGAATTATGGAGTGGATTATTTTGGCGGGAAATCAGACAAGTTCGATTATAATTTATTTTTAAGCCTTACTTCACCTTTCGTTTACGTTCGACGTGACGTCACTTTGTTTGGGTTTATTCACCTCTGTGGAGCATGGCAAGGTTGCGAAACGTGCCATTGACCGCGTTACCGCTCCAAAAAGTTTTCTTTCGATTTTTTTTAAACTTCTAATCTTTACTTCCATAGGTAGGAATCATGAAAATCGAATCAAATTATTCGTTTACGTGATAAATGTTCTTATAATGAATCATTATAAAACTTCTGTCAATCAGTGTGGAACTTTTTCTTTCAAAATCTTTTGATGGAAAAGCATTTAGGCCAGTTAAGCAGTTTTTTAGAGAATTATTTTAAATCTGATTTGCAGGGGTCATTGAACTTTATGGTTTGTACTACTCTGATATATTTGTATAATATTTAGAAGCTAAATTTTATAACATAAGCATTTTTAAATCTATCGTAAAAAGTTATTAATGTATTTTTTAGATACTGTTGATAGTACTTGCTTTTGATTTTTTTTATAAAGTTATTTTTTATAGAGAATTATAGGTCATATACGTTTCATAATACTTCTTTGAAACAAACTAGAGAGTAAAGCTAATTTTTAAATTAAAAATAACGAGTGAGAAAAATGGTTTTGTTAAAAATTATATATGTGTAAGAAGAATATGGGGAGGGGGGGGGCTTGATTTTGGGACTCATAATGTTTCAGAAAACTCAAAATTACAAGAATCCAAAAATAAGAGAAGAAATAATGAAAAAAATGTAAAATCTCTTTACGATTCCTCTTTTTATTGATTCAACAAATGTTCATAGTAAAATAAGTTAAAATAAATATTAAATTTTTTATAAATGATCAAGACTTTGAAGGAAAAAAAATTATTAATAATTTTTAATAATAAAGTGATTAATTATTTTTCCCTGTACTTTTCGACAACATATTACCCTTGGTTATAAAAACGAAAACTCCATTACAATTTTAGCTTTCAATACTATCATTTGATTGAATAAAACGAAACATTTTTTACTGATCCTATTTGTTGTCTATTACATAAAATATTTTTAAATTAATTAATATTATGTTTAAGGTCATTGACCTTCGTAACGCATTTAATTCTATGTTTGTCGAATTTTAATGATTGTTAATAATGAATAAACAAAATGCAAAAAAAAAAGTATTTTATACGTTTTAAACTAAAAACATGGTAGCAAATGAACTCGCTATTGAAAAAAACTTAATTTCCTTTTTTTTTTATGTAAGGAAGAAAATATATATATATGTTTTTACTTTCAGTTTAAACCGGGCTCGCGCGAGTGCTGAAAACGGTCAAACACGAGTAAAGATGCCATTGACCCCAATATTAGGACGAATCACCACCCTCTCACTATATACTTCCGCGTTGAAGATCTCGAACAATCCACAACCTTCGAAAAGCTTCAGGGAATGTAATAATAACCGCGATTGTTTTCATACTTATTTAATTCTTTACCGGTAATCCATCACATACACACACAAAAAACGAGTTATTTTGAACAATGGAGCGGAGTAATTAAACGTTCTTTTTTCTCATTTTTTACCATTTGAATTTTTATTGTCGAAGGTAATCAAATTGTATGAAATGATGATGAATTTCCGTAAACTTCGATTTTTTTTATTTGCTTTTGGCAATGATACTGAATTGTGGAAGTTGAAGTTGATTTCAAAAATAGGAAGGGGAAAAATCGTTTGAAGTTTTGTAAACAAATGTTGAATGGAATTTACTTCCGTTTATTTTATAAGAATATATTTATAGAGTTTCTGACTGTTATTATTACATAAAAGGGAAGGATGGGTTTTTTTTTTTTTTAAATTTCAGTTCTGTTAATTTAAAATAAAACGTGTTTTGTGTATGCAGAATAGATATCAAAATGGCGTTAGAAATTATTTTTATTTTATATTGGGATTCAATATTAAACTAGAATTTTTGTCGGTATTATTAAATGACAATTAAATAATTAATAATATTTTGATTTCTATTTTCGACATTTGGAATGATAATTTCTCTCTCTTTTAATTATTTATAAACACAGTATAATGCATATTTAACTGTCACTTCCATTTTCAATTTAAGACAAAAAATTAACCAGACGATTGTCAATGAAATAAGATTTAAGTATTTACTTAATAAACATATTTATTGCCATATCTTTAACAATTTAAACTAGTATATTTAACAGGATTTAAAGAAAATTGAATTAGATATTCTCGAAAAAATAATAATAACTACAGATACAAAATTGTAACTATTGAAACACCGATAAACAGAAACTCAATTATTAATCGATATTTCTAAACCTCAAAGCTCATATAATGTAGAAAGTTATAACTCGATAAACTCTTAATACTTTCTAACACTATTTTATTTATACTGTTCACATTTTTTAAATACATCTTACTACGAACACAGAACATTCCATCCTTCAACTCAAAATATAAACATATCACACTGTTGCCAGATTCAGAATTACAAAGTAAAACATGCGCGTGTACAAAATTTAAGTCGGCTTTCTCACAGTAAGCGTATTACTGTATTATTAAATTAGTATAGGTATGTTATTTATAAGATAAGCAACACAGGTTTATTTCCAGTTACCATATGTAGGATTTGCATGTGTATTTTTCAGATATAGCCCGGACAAATTTTAATATTGATTCTTGGTCTTATGTTCCTGTATAATAAATTCTAGATTCACTTATATTGTGTATCTTACCATAAATTCATCATTACTTTTACAAAATATTTTGAAGTACATGAATTGTACATTAAAAATCTTTCTACGTGCATTAAATATTTTCTCATGCTTACATTTTTTTGAGGTATTCTCAAAACTAACCTCCCACTTGAAAAATGAAGCAATGTATTACATCTGTCTATCAACGAACCCTATTTTACAGTCATCGATATCAAAGGGCAATGACCCTAAAATACTTTTATCGGAAACCTACAAAACACCTTATACAAATCTTTGAAAAAAAACCTTCATCGTTCTATTTGCTCAACACAACAAACTTATCTTCCCTAATTTCTTATCGCACATTAGCATTTATTATATTTAAAGTAACTCTTCACTCTAAATGTGGGTGTTGGTGATAGACTAGCCTGATTTCACCTGAACTTTGCTCTCTATTTCGAATGGGGTAGTACTTCCGCATTGCAGTTTAGCATACACCAGGTGGCGCAGTACACCTTTACAGCCTAATTTCGTCCGTCTGTTATACAGGGATGAGGAAGGGGATAGCGAACTATGATATTCTTTTACGATGACTTTCTTGTTCTTTTTTTTTTCTTTCCAACTCTTTCTGCGGGCACTTCCTACTGCATTCGGAAAAGACATCTACTTAATATCGCGTGATGGTATTAAGGGTTCATAACCTTTTTAACCGACAGTCCAACCCCCTCCCCCTCTTCACACTCATTTCAATTGATGGGCGTGTGGGCTGGATTGCAGTGTATTTCTTTGGATGTTTCTGCCTTGTTTGATGGATCTTTTTTAAGAAGGGTTTGAAAAGGTGTTTGATTAGTGTCAAATGAAGATGGTCGTTACCTCGATGTGAAACATTTGACCTGACGCCCAAAAAAATTAATTAAAAAATATATGTTACTGGATTCTCGAACAAAATTTCAACCATTAATGTTATCATGAACTTGAATTTGTTTTGCGAACAAAATGGTGTGATTTGCCTTGGAAGAAAAGCTTCGTATTAATGGCATAAATATTATGAGAGGCTTTCTAATACATGCTATATTATTTCGTTTCACTCGATCTCTCTATTAAAATACCTAAATTTTGGACTTTTGTCTCTGTAATGTGCTTTTAGAACTAAAATAAATGTATTTGATCATTTGGATAAAGTTCCAAATATTTTCAAATTTCAAAATATAGTAAATTAATTTTATTTTGAAAAAGACACCTCATCCTTTTATCATGCATTTTTTTCTTTTCTTTTACAGAATACTTGGACATTTAGATAGCTGTGACTATACTGAAAGTTGCTTATGAGTTTGAAATCTTTTTAATGGTTCCATCTCGTAAAATAATTTGGAACGGATACCTTCACGTTATACAATAAATAAAATAAAAATCATTCAATGTCTTTTTATTTATCTTCGTATATGCATGCCTCTCCCCTTCTAATACATTTTGTGAACGCACTTTTTTTTCTGTAAAAAATCTGTTATGGAATTATACAAATTTTCTTATCTGTAATAATCCTAGTGTAGATTTTTTTTTTTAATATTTGTGATTGGATTCGAAGATACATTTTCTTTCTAAGATATATTTACTCTGAATTAAATTTGAAACATCACTGAATTTTTATTTTAATTATTTTAAACCTTTTTCAATTGAAGCATAGAAAAAATACTTGATTTAAAGCATTTTTTTATGATACCGTAATATATATAATAGAGAATGAAAGGAAATATAATGAATGGGGATTTCCTTTAATAGAAAGTACTCTTCATATCTATTCTGTGTGTTTCTTTTCCTCTTAAAAGAAGTTGATGAGATGGAAAAAAAATTATAAAAATTGCATGATGAGATTAAATGAGAGGGTAAAAAAACTACATTGGAATATTAAAAGAGAAAATCAGACAATTGAATAATACCAGCGGCAAAAAACATCGCCAATAAAAGTTAACTCATCACCATTGAAGCGAGTGTGGAGGAGTATCACGATTTTGTAACTATTACATGCTCAACTGCTTCAAACTCGGCGTCAGACGTTACATATTTGGCGGCCGTTGACCTCGAGAGATCGCCAAAGCGCACTGACCCCATGGCTATTCTACCACTTTCAGTGTTTTTGAGTTGGCGAAATATCTCTCTCGGGTCATGGATATGGCAAAACACGAGTTTTGCGTAAGAATTTTCAACTATTGTTTGTTTGTTCATTTACTGTGGGTTTTTTGAGTTTGAGTTATCAGGACTTTATTTTCTAAGCACGTCACAAGAATGTGCTGGAATTGGTTGCCTAAGGAATTTGATTATCACTTTCACAACTTTATTCTTCCTTTCCAGCTAAGCTGCAAGCTTCAGGTTATCTTGGAGCGGGTTTTTTTCTGCTCTTCATTTGTATTGTCTTAACGATTCAATAACCTTTAGTTGGCGGTTTTTCAAGTTCGATTTGAAATTGATATTGATAGTTTACTTGACTTTTTGTTTGAGATTCCCAAAAAATTGTATTTACATAATAATAATTTTTGAATTATTTTCGATTTGTTAAAACTAATAATTGCTTCTAAAAAAGTATTATTTTTCTATAAGAAATTGAAATTTCTGTCATTTAGTGTAATTTATGTTCCATTCGAATTTTAAGTTTCATTTTTCATCTGGTGGAATGATGGGGAAATTGCATGTTCGATTAAATATATCTGTTCTTTACTCTAAAACTGTAGGTAATGTGTGGTGGTTTTTATTGATTCGTAAGTGGAGTCTCTCATCATAGAATTTATTTCCATCTCGATTAATTAAAACACTTTTGATTTTTTAAAAACGTATGTCTCAATTTTTTATCATTTTTAATAATAAAAAAAACCGTGAGACTATTTTTCATTCTTAAATCTTCTAGAACGTGAAATATAAAAAAGCATTGTCTACAAAACATTTTTGTGTCATCAATAAAATTTATTTGTGCCCCTTAGTTTTTTACCCCTTAAAATAAATAAGGGGGGAATCATAATGCTAATTTTTATTAAATGAACTAAATTGAGTTTTATCAGAGAGAAAAATGTTAATATAAAGTTCAGCGCGTATTTATAGAGTATTTATTTGACATGAAAATCTCCTATCTCTAAATTGTCCTCAATCACATAATTTCAGCTAATTGAATAGTTATTGTCTATTACCCGTTTGAGAAATATTACCCACATTTTTATATACGTTCTGTAAGAAACAAAATAAATTTATTCAATAGTTCCCACACACTATAACGCATAACATCCCTTCATCTGATTAAACATTTTATTCTTCATTAATACAAAAATGTATTTGTCCAGTTGTGTTGGCTGTTTTAAACGAGCTATCCATTCCTATATGTCACAGAGTGATTGTGCGTTCTTATCTCGCTGTGTGAAGATGTTTATTGGTGAAGAAGAGGAACGATGTGAAATGTGGGAGCAAACTGTTTCGAGAGATAACCTCTTCGGGAGTGTGTAAGGTTATTGCTCTTCGAGAGTCACCGACCTCCGGTAGTATGGGTCTTCCGTTTGCGGCAAGCCTTGCGTACGCCTTCGCGGCTAACTTTAGGAGAGAATCGCGGAGAAATTAAAAAAAAAAGTCCTTTCTGCATTTGGTATGATTTTAAGTTTCACTTTTAGAACTACTAATCGGAGAGTTGTAAGGTTTTGTTTTATAAATAAATTCTGGGGGCACCCTGAGTTCATAATACTTGGGCCTAGTTTAAAAAGTATTTGAAGAAGTGTCCAAATTCACTTTTTATTACTTAGCTTCACTCTGTTTTTGTTGAATAATTTAAAGTTTATCTTTTTTTTTTTTTTTTTTTTGTGTATGATTGCATTTGATTTTAGTTGCGTAGGGCGAGCCTACGAATTAGTAGTTCAAGAAATATACGTTAAAAAGTTATAGGGGTATTTGATTGATTGTTTAATAACGCCGCATTGAAAAGCAGCACAAGGGCTATTGGCGATGGACCTTGTAATTTTTAGCATTGGTCAAGTGTCAAAAATGACTCTTGAGCTATCACCTCCCTCTCCAAACTCCCACACCACGCCATTAGGAGAACTTGAGAATTCTATCAGATTTAACGTTCATCAACCCTGCTATACAGTGAGTCTGGGCTGGAACGCACAATTTACTGTATTGAATAGTTCAAAGCCATCAATGTTTCCAATAGTTCAATCAATATTTTTTTTACAAACAGTATAATTTCCAATAGTATCTCCAAACATCGAATGCAGCCTGCACAAAAATGTGTCCTCGGGTATATTTTATATTTATTGGGCGAAAAATTCTATTATATTCATGGATATATAGCAAACCTTCTACCCATAATTTCCAAACATTTAAAATTATAAATGCACGTATAAAAAGTCCGACTTCAAAAGTACGAATTTTTCTCGCGAGTTTATATAACTTTTAACAAAAATATATAATTGCAAAAACGAGGGAAAGAAAATTATTTTCAGCGTCCGGAACATGCGTCATTTAAGGTACACCTCAAAAATGTTTTGACACTAATTAACATATTTTGAGGTTAATGATGCGTAGTGTCAACCATTTAGCCACTGAAAGCTCCTTTCAGGATGTTGGTATGCTTGAAAGGGAAAATTCATGCCTCTCATCATTAAACTTTGTCTCAGACGCCTAAGTTCATGTAATTGACTGTATCGCAATTATTGGGCGAATTAGAGCTTGCGTATCACTCCTAATATAATACAACGAGCCATTATCGTTAACGAATGCAATCATGGCTAAAAATGTCTTCTTGTTGTGTTTGCTTCAGAATTAAAAATTAAATTACAGTTTCGCTTTCCCCCTATCGAATTCGGGGTTGGTTGCCGTAAAAGATATTCAAATATACTAACTACTTTCAAATATACTAAGCTATTGGTCTATCAAATATACTAAGCTATTGGTCTATCAAATATACTATTGGTCTATCAAATATACTATTGGTCTATGAAATATATTATTGGTCTATCAAATATACTTAGTTATTGGTCTATCAAATATACT
>BMAW01130958.1:106121-270296 GCA_019974015.1 Nephila pilipes
TATTGGTCTATCAAATATACTATTGGTCTATCAAATATACTATTGGTATTTGTACGCCAAATACAAATATATCACCCGCCAGACAAGACATTTTGTCCCTTGGTAAGAAGTTAATACATATCTTATTTGAAGAGACCGGAACCAACATAATGTCCCTTAATAAGAGGTGCCCCCCTTACAAGAGGAGGTACTATTATATTTTGAAATAACGGAGTTATCGATATAAAGATTTAAGTTTTCAAATAATGAATGGCATTACCCAAAAATGTCGGTAAAAAAAAAAAAAAATATTTCAATGTGTGTTAAGGGGCAAAGGTTTTAACTGGAGATAAATTTACAAATAACCGGTTCAGTTGTGATTGCCAACCATTCCTGTTTGCCTCTTGTGCCATAGCTAAACACAGTATTTATTGGTTGATTGCTTATATAATGACAATTATAAATGCTCTCCCGGACAAGGCCTTAACTATTTTAACTCGATCTATCAGTAATAATCTAACTGACTCTTACCACTAAGGCTATCTTGATTTTTAGCATACATTAACCAGCCGATAACTTGTAACAATTCCCGACTCCAACTCTGAAAAAATTGCAGAACGCTAGAATCAATCAACCTCTCTATCGCGACTCTCAATCTGAGTTTATATATTTCCTAACTCTCCTGCTTCACTTCATTTCAATCTGCTTTCGATTTACATATTCACGTTTCATTTTTGGTTGAGCAATGGTTGTTTAGCAAAAGCAATCAATCTTAATTAAAAGTCCCCAAGGTTAGTGAAGAGAAACCCGCGAATAGCCCAACGTCACACAGTTTACAGTTAAATCATATTGTCTTTGTTCCGGTAACCATTCCAACATATGTTTACTTGCAATTTAATGCCCTCGTTGCTTATGGCAAGAATATTCCAATCTATTTACTATTCTAACCACTCTTTAATCACCTTTAATTTATGAGAAACAATTCTTCAGTTCGGAGAAATCGAGTCATATTGTGACCAATTTCTTTTGAAAATGTAACACTGTTATGTAGAACACTTGTAACCGCATTTCTCCAGAGTATGTTATACCATTCACCGGTTAGTTGGATAAATGGATCAAAAGGCTGATCGCGGATTGTTAAAAAGCATTACCTAACTTGGCACGGATTTTATTTCACTATTTCCCGCCAACAGCTTGTAGCGCTCTAGTAAGTGCCATTGACCTCAAGTCGTTGGTTTTTAAGATAAAGCGAAAACAGATCGAGAATCTTTTTTTTCTTCTTTCTTTTTGTTCTAATGCATTGAGAATATTTTAATCCGTGCCTCTTTGGCATGAAAATGAATTTCTTGGCTTTCTCGCTTCTTTGGAATCGAGTGAGAAAAAACCATGCTTCCCCCCCCCCCCCCCAAAAAAAAAAAAAAAAAAAAGATGAACTCGAGACATTTAATCATGGTTTCGGGAAAGGCTATAGTTAAAAGAGTTGATCTACCAGAATGAAACACTTAAAATACCTCTTTTTTTTTAAAACATGGTTTGGAATATTTATTTGCTTCAGTTCTCCTGCATTTTGATGAGGGATTTGATAATTTGGTAATATTTCGCTTAAATTCTGCACTTAAGATTAGTTTTGTAGGTATTTTAAAACCGGAACTGGAACCTTTTGTTTCTTATTTGTAAGTTGTCATGCTGAGGAATAACAACAAGATGGGGGGAGGGAGTTAGTACATTGATAGAATATATTAACGGGGAATGATTCATAAATTAAGGGAGTAAAATGTGTTAAATTACAACCACGTTCATACATTTTTGTATTGTTTTTCCATAAATTTTCATGTTCATTATTTAATACATCTTCTAAAAATTTCATTTGTCAAATATTTTTATCAGCTTTCTTTATTCTACAGAGGGAAAGACAATTTTTCCAAAACAAAAAAGTCATTAACTAGTTTCTTTAAAATAATTATTTAATAATTGGTAAGATTTTCTTTTTTACATTTAAATAAATTTTCATGAAACTGAATACAAACGCACACACATATTTGAGTGAGAAAAACTTTCCCACCTTTCATCCATCCTGTACTGCATGTTACGATCTTCTGAATCAGGTCATTGACACAACGATTCATGTTAAATTCATATAGCACTTTTTCCCCTAGGAATTCAAATGAATATTCATATATTCTTCCTTAGTAAACATTTTGATGAAAATTTAATTTTTTTTGGTCTGCGGAATAAATCATTCTTATTTATCAACATTTATTCAAATTTCGGCTTAAATAACTTGATATTACACGTTTTTTAAAATTAATGAAATTTTTACTGTTCGTTGGTTATTTCACCCATTTTTTTAAATTCAGTCTAATAAATTTTTTTGTTAACTCTAATATCTGTACTTCAATACGCAATTTGAAACTTGAGCAACAATATCTCATACATCTATACTTCATTCCGAGTTTGTTTTGATCTTGCGAATCAGGTCATTGACACAGGAATTCACTCTGAATTCACATGGCGTATTTTCTCTTCGTTTTACCAATATTATGCTTTATTGAAGAATTGTACAAAACATTACTTTTATTTTAAGTATTTAATGGTATGATGAAAGTCTTTTATAAATTTCAATATTTATGTATTCTTTTTTTAATTATTACCATTAATTTTAATTTTAAATTGATTATTCTTATTTAGTTTTCTGTATATTAAACTGCTGTTTACTTTACTTTATTATGATTCCATTACCTCATTGTGTGCCAAATTTTAATAGAACTTTTAATCGTCTTCTTTCAATGATTCGTAGTTTTGTTTTGATCTTGCGAATCGGGTCATTGACACATGGATTCACTCTGAATTCACGTGACGTATTTTTCGCATCGATTCACCAGTATTATACTTTATTGGAGAATTCTACAAAACATTACTTTTATTTTAACTATTTAAAAAAATAACGAAATTCTTTTAATCATTCCTGTTCATTATTAATGAAAAACAATTACTGATTTTTAATTTTATTTTGATTACTTTTATTTATTGATTGATTGTAAATTAAACTCTTTGTTAACTTAGGCATAATTCTTATCTCATTATGTATTAAATTTGGTGAAATTTTCTACCGCCTTCATTCAATGATTCGTAGTTTTGTTTGGATCTTGCGAATCGGGTCATTGACACATGGATTCGCTCTGAATTCACGTGACGTATTTTTCGCCTCGATTCTCCAATATTATGTTTTATTGAAGAATTCCACGAAACATTACTTTTACTTAAAATATTTAAATAAATTATGAAATTCTTTTAATCATTCGTGTTCATTATTTATATAATATCATTAGATTTTACCTCTAATTTAATTTTGATTACTTTTATTTCCACCCCTGTATATTAAACTCTATATGTTTAACTTAGGCATAATTCAGTGATCTCACTGTGTATTAAATTTAGTTAAATTTTCTACTGCCTTCTTTCGATGATTCTTAGTTTTGCTTGGATCTTGCGAATCAAGTCATTGACACAGGAATTCATTCACATGAAATTCGCTTGGTGCAGCTCTCTCTTTCTCTATCAAACACAAAGTGTCATTTTTCTTTTAAAACTGGGGAAAAAATGTGATTTCATTGCATAGTTTATATTATTGTAAAAAACAAAAGATCAGTTTATGTGATGAAATAATTTATTTGTGATTAATATTATCAAGATAAAACTCTTTCCAGATTATTTATAAAGATAGGAAAAGCATTTTCATTCATTTTTTTGTCGAGTACATTTATACTACATTAACTATAAAAAGTAAATAAAATAAGACCATTCAATCATTTGGGTTTTATGAATCAGGACATCGACAAAGGAGATTTAGAGATTCATTCTAATTTCCCATGAAGAAGTTTTCTTCTTCCACAGTTAAAATATTAATATTTCTTTGTAAAAAAAACTCAACAAAACGTTGTTATATATATATATATATATATATATATATATATATATATATATATATATATATTTAAATATGTCAAATGTGTGTCATAATTTGTTTTTACCAGATTAACTACATTTTATTTAGTTTTAAATGTGCTGCACTACTGGATAGCAAAAGTTAAACTATACATCATCAATTCTTTTGAAATTATTGACAAAACGTCATCAGTATCTGGCATGAAGAATTTAGTACAAGTTACTATCAGTTAAAGCTATTCTATTTTGTAGCTCTACTTCAGTGTTAATATTTAAGCGCAAGATCTCAAACTCTTTCTCTTTATTAGTATTTCGTAACTTGTTTGGATTTAGCAAATCAGGTCATTGACATATAGATTCACACTGAAATACGCGTCGCGCGCTTTCTTTCCCCACGAACCCGGTAGCATTTTTTCTTCCAAAAAAAAAAAAAAAAAACCTTCCTACAAAACGATTTGTCGATCTGGTATCGTTAGTCGAGCATAGCTGCTATCGGACAAGCCATTACGCTTCTAAGCGATGTCCAACAAAGCAGAACACGGGAATCCTTCATTTAAAACACAACACGAGAGACCGCTAAACAAGAAGACGAGTTGAAGTTCATTGCCATCATCTCTCTAGTTTTATTTATTTATTTCTTCTTTTTCATGCATTGTTACCGCGCTTTTTTTTATATCTTTTGTTTTAATGTTTTTTTCAAAAGGAAACTTTACCAAGCTTTTGGCTCACGTAACACACTTTCGCTGATTTCTCGAGTCAACGTACGATGTTGACCTTGGATTTACGAAATGCATCACTCTTTTCAAATCGTTGCGCCATTTGCATAAAAAGGAGGTTTGGTGACGTCATTTTTGACCTGCCACTGACTGTTTGGGAAATGGAAGTTTTTGCTTTATTTATATTTATGCTTTCACTCGAAATATACTTCGAAGGTTCAAGAACCTTAAAACGTTTGAAACGGTGCAACGTATGGAAGTTGGAATGTGACGCATTTCTTTTTTGACAATATATTGTTTGTGTGTATTGATTTCGTCAGAGGATGTTACATAGGACTTGGTTTATGCGGGAAAGGGACAGGAAAATTTTGAAATTTGGTCCAGTAAATTCTGTTTATAGTCCAACTTACTTTATGGAGTCATTATAGATTTCATAGACAAAATGTGCAAGCGTTTTGTAATTTCGTTAGTGTTTTTATGAGGTCTTTCAAATACGTGTTGTTCTGCGGTGGAAGAACATGTCTTTTTTTAATGTTTATTCTCTAATGTACAATTCATATTTAAAGAGAATGAAGAAAAAGCTATAGTAGTAACAAGAACTTCAGTGTAGATAAGTGGTAGGATTAGAAATATTAATTTATCTTTTTATAATTAATAACTTTTGTGAATTGATTATGTTTATTTTGTTACTAATATCATAAAAGCATGACAGTACAAATGTAATTATTGACACAATCAATTCATCTTTATCATTATTTGCTAAAAATATTTTATTCTGATTAATTTTTGGCATAAATTTTTTTCTTCTTCTTTCACTATCGTTGTGTCAAAAAAAAAAAAAAAAAAAAAAATGCAATGTCACGTCCCTTTTTTTTCTTAATTTCTCTTAGTATTCACGAAAATTTGAATAGAAAGTGGAAATCTATCTTCCAATACGGTGGAATGATATTTCAATTACAAACATTTTTATTTTTGCGGAAAGTTTATATTTATCTCTTAATTTTTTAAAAGAGCATCATTCATTTTAAAATTACAATTATATAATGTCAAACCGGGTGGGAGAGGAGTAAATTATATTTTCCTTTTCTCTTTTCATCAAAAATCAATTTAAAAAAACTAAATTTATTCTAGCTATATTAAAAACGAAAACGCATCCAAAATCACTTTTACTTCTTGAATAATTGAAAACATAAATGCAAAGGGAGGGGCGGGAAGGAAGGCAAACACCATATGTATTTTTACGATATCCCGTTCTTTAGGACCAGGAGTTGTTTTTCTCTAAAATGCTTTTTAACTCCCACAATAGAGTTTTCGGTCGCGTGGCTTCAAAATAACAATTTAGGAAGATGGACACACCAGGAAAACAACTCTCTCCTGCCTGCCAAACGGTTTTGTTTGTTCCCCATTCGCTTTCGATCCCCTACCCGGAAATTGTATTGGTGGTAGTTACGTGTCTATCGACCTTTCACTCCCTGACTGACCGTTTTCGCCCACCCCTTTAACACTTGGGATGTTTTTCCGGGGGTCGTTGGCAATCGCATGGTTGTTTTCTGCAGATTTTATATCGTCCAGCTGGATGCTTCTGCTGGCTTGGTGGTAAATTTGTATCTATATAGATTTCTGGTAAATAGGGGAAGATAATAATATTTTACGATGTCAGTCGGATGTTTTTAAATGGAGCAATTGTTGCTGAGGTTGGTGTTATTTTCCTGCTGTATTCCTGTTTTTCAACGGGTTGGTTGAAATTTATATTATTCGTCGCTTGTTCTAGAGTTAAAATGTGACTAAGTGATAATCTATATGAACGGCTGAACTCTTTAAAAAGTAGTTTTTTCCCACGTACATTTCTATTAACTCTTGATTAATTCAAAAATCAGATTGGCAGTGAAATGTAAACCTTTGTGTTATTAGTAATATTGTTTTCCCCTCAGTATATTGTTCAATTAATTTTTTAATTGAATTTTTCCTTTTTTTTTTTTTTTTTTTTTGTATTGTTAACGCACGATGATCGTTGCGATTAAGTTTACGTACAGAATGAAACATACTAAATTCAATTCTAAGTTTATGGTAAGGAATTCTTATCAAGACTCAAAACAACTAAAATGTAGTGATAATTTAGATATTTAAAACGTTCTTTTAAATTTTCTCGCTTCATTGGTAATTACGAGACATTTAAGAAAAATAATATTATTCATTACAAATAATTACAATAAATAATTTATGGGAAAAATCGTTTTTTAAAATAATTATTAAAATTATTATTAATTTAATAGTAATGATAATAATAACACCGTTCAAAATTGCCTGCTCTAATTTATATGTATATAATGTTATTATCTTTACAGCATCTGCTATAGTCAGGAGCCTGTGTATTATATATCCCAGTCACGTTTCTTCTTAAATTATATACACCACAAAAATGAATGTTGTTTTTCCACTTCCACGCACGTGCCCAATCCAATGCCCTCCAAACCCATCAATATTTCAAATCGCTCTATTTTTAATGATGCCTTCCAGTGACCCCCTAAGTACCTTACGAAATACCGAAAAAACTCATCGTTTCCGAAAACACCCCACGCCATTTCCTTTCAACACAAAACTATTTCCCAATTTCCTTTTCTAGAATTTCTATATCCATTTCACAATCAATATCCCGCTTGATTAACTCTTCTTAATGAGAATTCGATTGCAATTTCGCGGCTGTTTTGCCTTTTAAGATCGTTCAACTCCTTCGCTGTTTCAGCAGGCGGTAGGCCTGCTCTTCGCCCGCCGGTCATAAACATAAAAATGTGGAGGGACACGCGTGGGGCCCTAGGGAAGGGATGGGGCCCTCTGGCTGTTTTTGAGAAGTTGTTTTGGACGTTAAGGGTCTTCTCACACGTGTCTGCTCATTTTTGTTGGTCTCTCTTTCAATGTCCCCATCTGTCTTTTTATGCTTGTAACTTTTTGGAAATCTAACTAAGCGTGAACAACAAACAATTTTTCTTTTACCCTCCCCTTACTTTTATTTAAGACCCGTTAAATAGCTTTCTACATAAAGGACACGAGTTTGTGAGATTTTTTTTCTGAAGGGAGTTTTCGTACATGTTCGTTTAGTTTATAATTTTTTTGAGGGGAGTGTGGTCGACTGTGCTTGTTTACGGAACTATAGATGATTGCCAGCGAATTCTGTGAAAATAGAAAAAACTCGCGAACTATAAAATATGAACCAGATGTTACTTGGTTAGTAAGATGGGAAAAGTATTTGGATTAAATAGGATTTTTCCGATGGTGTTTTGTAATTTTTTTTTTGTTACAATTTTCAAAGCTTAGAATTTCAGATAATTTTTTTTTATATAATTTCAGACTTTTTGTAATATCAGTGTGAATTAATTTGTAGTTAATATGTTTATTTGCTTCTTTTTTTTTTAAATGTTAAGTGAGAAATTTCTTTTTAAAATTTGAATTGGGGGGAAAAGAGGGAAGATGATGTGTTTGTGAATTTAAATACTCTCTTTATTATTATTATTACTTTCATTTGGTTTTACAACTTGATATATTAAACAAATTGATTATATATATATATATAATGTAAATTTATACTTGCAGTAAACAAAACCTCTAGAGTTATAAAAGAAACGTTTTTAAAAAAATTGATAAATTTGCTTCATCACTTTTTGTAAATTATTTGACAAAAACAGAATAGCAACAAATAAAGATGAGAAATTATTAATGTTGACCAATAAATATTTGTCCATTTATTTTCATTTGAAGGAAGCTACAATTGTATATATCTATGATTAATAATAGTTTTTTGTTACATATTTGTATATCATCTCTTATTTTTTAAATTTATTTTATGATAGTTTTAATTATCAACTGTAATTATGTTGTACATCATTAAAAATATATGTCTGACTTCCCCCTCTGCCTTACTTGTGTCAAATTTATAATCAAAATATCATTTAAATCTAAATTCTATGTTACATATCGAAACATTTTAAAAAAATATATAAAGATTTCATGAAAATAATTTGCTAGGAACGAAAACAAAAGCACATCTGTTATAGAAGCACTGTAGGGACTGTCTCCCTTCAGGTAATTAACACCTCTGAAGCAACAGCACAGCAGAGGAGGGAGGGGGGCAGCTGCTTCAGAGGTTATTCCACCCCTGAGTGGAAAACGAAAGCAAGAGTCTCAGGAGGAGTTGAACGAACCCGTGTGCCAATGCCCTCATCTCTATCTCCCTGGTCAAGGCCAACGTCACACACTTTTCACACTCCGCGGAATTCTGTCACGTTCCGGGATTCTTAGGAGGGGTCAGCGGTCATGTTTCTGGACATCGGGCACCTGACTGGACCCCTGGTGGGGTTAGAAATGGGTGAGAGTTTACGGTGCTTTTGGGGAATGTTTGTAAGAATTTGTTAGAGGGTTACCTAGTTTGGTGTTTTGGGGGGAGGGGTTAATGACCTTTAGGGAATGGAATTTATTGAGTGATTTACGCTGTAGGTTCTAGTAATATTTTTGGGTTGATTGTTCGTGGTTTTTCATTGTTTTTGAAGCTAGATGTATTGATTTCAAAGTAGTTGATTAACAATTAATACGTTAGTTAATAAATTAAACTATTTCGAGAAGTTGATTGTGTTCTAATAATTGAAAGTTTTAGAGCTCCACAAAGCTAAGAAATTGTTGTTTGAAAATTACTGTTAAGCTGTATTTTTGGAAACAATGAATTCATGTGTCTTTTGTATTAATGACAATAATTACATTGTAATAATATAAATTAAGTATAGAAAAATGTTAATTAGTATTCATTATTGTGACTATCTGTGTAGGGAATTTCAATTTATTTCTAGAAATGCTGCCTTATTTCTTCTTTTTGTATAATACATTCTGACTTGTACCAACACTAGCTTATTATTATGTAAAAGCTAGTCATAAAATTGAATGGGATCTTTTATCTGAGTATATAATTAAAGTATGCACTTAAAGTATCTAATTATATTACGTATTTAGTGGACTTCATTGTAAAGTATCAATTTGAATCTTTTAAAATTAAACTGACAAACTCATTTGGTATTTCAAAATTTAAAAATATTCTTATCCCAGACTCAAAATCGTTTTGACATTTGTTCTTAGAAAACAATTAAAAACCCATTTAAAAAGAGAGGGAAAAAACGAAAGGAGTACATCTTTCTCAACATCGATGAAGCAATATATCTTCCGAGGTCAATAACACTTTTTGGCGCATCCAAACTACACGCTTGGCGACATTTCCGACGAAATAATGGCGGTCAAATCGCATTTCGTAGAGAACTTCGAACTCTGCCGTGAAAAGAGTGAAAGTGTTACAATGACCCCAGGAGGAGTATTACATTGATTTTTCAAAACTCGATTATTGCATTTTCATCTCTAGGAAATATGTGCACTTAATATCACGTGTTTCAAAAGAATTTGTTTTAGATTATGTATCTTTTTATATAATATCGATATATGACTGATATATTACCTTTGAAACTGTCAGATATTGTCAATCTTAAACAGTAGGATGAAAAATTAATTTTTAAAATTAATTTTAAAATATTGCATTTAAATAAGCTTTATTAAAATTAACTTAAAAACAATATATATATAACTATTTTTTTTTGAATATATACATATATTTTAAACTTTTGATTATTTTTGAAATCTAATATTAATGATCTGTATTTTTAGGTAAATAAACATCGATGTGTTTTACTTTACATTTGATACAATCAATAAAATGACGAAAAATTGCAGAATGTGTTCAAATTATTCAGTAATAATTCAGTTGGTGTAAAAAAATTTTTAAAAAAAGTCTGATTACATTTATATTATTTATGCCAATCATAAAAAAGTTTCACATATGCTACGTAACTAATGCAAATTATCGTTTTTTAAGCGAGAAAGGTCGCGAGACTTTTAATATTTCTTCTGATCCTTTCACTATAGGTGCTCATTACATCGATGCTGATCTGTTAAAATTTGTGCTTAGTGTGCAAGTTTTTATTTTGACTTCCTATTGCATATAAATAAAAACATGCACGTTTCGTAGCTAGGCTATTTTGTATAGAAGTACATAATTTTAAAAATTATCATCCTGATCTCCACACGAATAAGATTACATACACTCTGTAAAAATACATGGCAGTATAAGAAGAGAGAGGTTGGGGAAAAAAATCTTGCCATTCATTTTTCATCATATTTTAGAAAAATCTAGCTGAATGAATATAATACCAAGATACATTTGTAATGAGGTACGAAAAAATTCTTATATATAAAAGAGGGTATTTTACTTTGTTCAAAGTATAGTAATCTGGAAGTAAATAATCTTTAAAAAGAATCGAAGAAATTTTTTTTCCCTTCTGGATCTCGCCTACTTTCTTTTCTGTGAAGTAAATAGAAATGAAGGATATGAGTGAAATGAAGAAAAGGAAGAGAGGCACAGTTCAGGAGATAGAGAGAGGGAGGAATGACCATCCAAGGTCCCCTTCCCCCTTTTCCCTCTCCCGCAAAGGCAACAACCCCTCGTGCACTTTCACGATCACATTCGTTTGTTTTTCTTTTTTGGGAGAAAGTATCAGGGCATGCGTTAATTGATCGCGGACCCTTATAGATATTTCGAGATAATTCATTTCATTTGTCCAATGCAAATAGTTTTTACCTGTACAATTTTTTTTAGGTAGCAGGTATGAATACCCTCTCTCTCACATTGGAATCATGTCCAAATTCATAAATTTCATATTTTTTAAAGTCATAATTTGACTCACTCTATAGCAAAATATTTATTTTTCTCGCTTTCAATTTTAGTTTGGAAACATATATTTATAATTTAAAGTATTAAATTTTTTTCTAATTATTTTATTGCTTAAAACTGAGTTAATGAAGTTAGTTACTGAATAAAATAAAAGAATAAAACAATCTTATTAAATTCTGAAATGGAACCTTTAGAAATAAAATATATAATTTCATTTTTATCTCGGTTATATAACATAAGTAATCAATTGAAAATTCCAACTATTCTAAATTATCTTATGATATAGTAAGACTTGAAAGAAATAGGTTAAAATTTAAATTTTTTCTTTGTTTTGATATTAACAGGACATATAATAGTCAGAGAATATTTTTTCATTTTCTTTTTAAATTAGATTTTTAGTATTAAAATCTACACTTTTATACTACACATCGGTGGAGAAAAAAAGATTTGAATATTACTCACAATTATTATAATTAATATAAAATCATTTTATTTAATTAAAAATTAATTTAAAGAAAATATGAAAATATTCATTATGTGGTTGGGAAGAAAAACTATTGGATTAAAAAAACTGTTATGACAAACATTGAAATGTTTCACTTGTAAAAACGAATGCATTTTAAATTAAAATTTTTTCCAAAATATTTAATTTTCAAATACTTTTAAAATAATATGCAATTGTTTTATTTTGAATTTTTGGCGTTCAAGCGTTGAAGAATAAAAAAAATTATTTTAATAACAAAGCGATTGAATTATTTTAACTAAAACGCATTTCCTTCTCTATTTGGGAAGGAAATGTATAACTGGTAGGAGCAGGACAATTTTATTTTATAACGTAGGTCAAGTTAGTTTATGAAATAAAAAACACACATGCTTCTCTCTGAGAGTAAAAATGCTTCCGGACAGTAAATAAAAATAATAAAAATTCAATCCGTGGGTGTTTACATTTGCCAGAGGACAAGAATTTCGAATTCCCCCTAACTTCATACTTCGGATGTTAAATTTATCGACCACTTTTCCGCCATTTTGGCGAAATATCGCTCTAATTTATTCGTAGCTGTTATTGTATGTGTTTATGTCTGTTGAGTAAGATCTGGTTTGCAAATAAACATTGTTACGGACTTGTTATGTATGAAATTTAAATGATCTAGAAGAATTCTATATTTTTTTAATATATATGCTATACAGAGATTTTATACTTCCTCTTTTAGTTGAAAATTAATTGTCAGTTATCAATCGTTTAAGAAATTAACAAGATTTATAATATAATTAGCATTTGAATAAAGGAATATTTAAAAACCTTTTTTTTTTTGGCATTTTGGTCATTTTAATATTTCAAAAAAAAAAAAAAAAAACTGATGTTTATTTTTAACGAAGAAGGAAATTAAAAATAACTTCTTGGTGAATCATTGCCATTATTATTTCACAATTTTCCACAAAAACGATCATGCAACAAAACAATCTCGTATGTATGAGTGTTTATCCAAAGATAATTAATTGTATTTTAACCAACACAATAAACTTTACCATTTATAACAACAACAAAAAAATTGTAAACATTTGGATGTCATTTATTTTAAAACATTATATTAATAAGCATTTGTTGTTTTAAACTGAACTGTATTAGTATCTCCTTTCCTCAATATTAATATATATATATATATATATATTCAAAATGTAAAATACACTGGAAATTACCAACGGAATTTTAGTATTTCCTGAATTTTTGTTTCCCAGTTCACTTTGAATTCGTGAAAATAATGTTATTCTATGTTTTTTTTTTTTAGTTTCCTTCTCAAATGCACACCATTATATTAATTTGAATGCAATATTGATTTAATTTGATCGTCCATGAATATCGTAGAAGCAACTCGAGCAATATATCGGTGAAGGACCTCGATCAAGTATCGAGAATAACACCCTCTCTCCGGAATTCCACATCCCGCCAAGGGAGGACTTGGAGGCTCGACAGTTTTTACATACATCTGCCCGTCCGTTCTTTGGGGCCATCTGGTCTCTTTCTTATGATTTGACGGAAACAACGTTGGGCACTTTCTATAATACAGAAAAACGAGAAAAGTTTCTGTAAAGTTAAAAAAAATTTCCCCCCAACTTTCGAAAAATGTTCAAAATATTTTAAAACTCACGACGGAATTATTAAAATAAAAAAAAAATCGTTTTTTAATTAAAAAAAAGTATATGTATATATTTTTAACATAAAAATTATTTTGAAATAACCGCTTTCGAATCCAGCTAGCATTTATAAGCCACTTCTTATACACACACACATATCTATTCCTTTCAAAAGAACTTTTCAATCCAAAATTAATTTAGTCGTCTATAAACTCTCTCATGATTACGTCCTTTAACGATTAAAGATCAAGTCCATTTTAGGCTTGAATTTTTTTGCTATTTTCAGTGTGAAATACCTCGTTTATCAACCATATTTACTAAAAAATCAGAGAGGTGTGTTACCTTACATAGAATGCTCTTATGAGGTCAATAACATCTTTTTGCGCACGTTGGCGATCGCCAAGTCATATTCCCAACGCGAATATTTGGCGGGCTCCTGACGGGTTCGATGTACTGCGACTTCGAAATTCAAGGTCACTAGTGTGGAGGGAAAGTAGGCGACTCACTCAACCAGAGTACTAGGGCATTGCACTTCGCTTGACGGGGTCACCGTACGGCCTCGAACTCTGGAACGCACCCCCCTTTGCATCATAGGAATACCACTTTTCGGAAATATTTTTAGAATTGTTTTAGGGGGATGATAAGGTATTTTTGTCGTTTGTGGTCAGGAGTCCCATCATCTTGTCGCGTGTTTTTCTCTCCATTTTTTAAATTTTTTTTAAATTTGTTTTTTTAATGATTGTAAAAATATTGAATTTGTGTTCAGTTAATTGCAAGTGTACATTCGATTGTAATAATTTATTTCATGATAATAGCAACTAGGGCCTAAAACATTTCTCTGGGGTGGTGCATTATATTTCGACTTCTTAAATTTTCTTAAAATTTATGTACACAATGTTGCTGAGTTAGAACTCATTAAATGTTTCTTTTGGGTGTCATTGACCTTTATGCATGTTAAGTAAGCTTGTAAGAATTTTGCTTGCTCTGTATTTTTAGGTGCTTATAATACAAGTGAAGGGTGGAATCAAATGCCAGGTTGATGTTATTAAAGAATGTCTCATTTCATTTCTGAAAATTCTTGATTTAAATCTAGGATTGGATAATAGCATATAGAATACATTTTCTTTGAACATTTTTCATTTTTAAATATCTTATTGGCATTTTACGAAATGTGTGTGAAATTGATATGTGCTACTGGGAGTATTATTATTTCAAAATGCTACAGTCATCACATTTTTTAAATGCAATGCATATTAAAATGACCGTGTAATAGCTGTAATAAGCATTTATCTTTAGGAACGACGCAACTCTTGTAAAATGAATATATATTAATTAAAAACAAAAGTTTTTTAATGAAAAGGTTGTTAATTGTATGCTTATTACAAAGCAATTACGAAAATGGAAAAGAAGTATACTTTTGAGAAATTTAATTACAAAATATTGCAAGAATAGTTATTGTTGTATTTTGAAATATTATAATCTTATAAGATTTGTTTTATTTTAACTATTTATTTTTATTTAAACTGACCTTTTAAACAGTTTTTTATTGTCTTAGTTGTACGAAGAAGAAATCTCTTTTTCGCTATCTTCAAATGTTCATTGTTTTGGGTTAGAATTTTTAATTAAAAGAAAGTCACTGAAAATAACAGTCACGTGATCAAATCATCATTCATCGTTTCGTTGTATACAATAAGCTGAAAGATAATCCAAACATAAACAGAACGTAAATGCTTCAAAATCTCCAATCGCTCAAAAAGTTCAGTGACCCAATCGTTTTTTGGGGGGAATCTCGCTTCGACTTTTTTTTATGTGCTTCGCGAAAATTCTCAGTAGGTTAAAAATTCCCCTTATAAACGGAAGCTACTAGAGTGCAGTGATGGAAACTAGGGTTCAGTGACCGATGGATTCGAAACATAGGGTCAAGAACGAGTTGTTCGACGACATCTCAAGAAAGCAACCAACCGTGTGTTGCCATTCTGTCGATCATAATTACTTAATGTTTGTATGCTTCATCTTTCGCACGTGATCTGTGTTGAATTAATTACTCGTTTTCTGAACACTCTTTGTTTAATTCCAAATGGAATTGATATTGTTTGAAAAGAAAGGTCACTACTTGTTTAGAATTTTTAAAAAATGTTTTGCTTTCTTTAATGATGATGCTTCAGAAGTTTTATAAGGATTTTTAAAAAAATATTCTTCTTGAACACGATGTTGATAAATTAGACAATAATGTAAACGTTTTTTCATTACTTGAATCCTGAATGATTGGTTATTGGGATTTATTCCCACACCTATAGAGGTTAATGCCCCTCAACTCCTTAGTATAGTTTAATTCTTTTAACTCTTTTTGATGTTACCGTTTTGAAGAACACTTCGATAAGTCTTTAAAGGACAATTTTGACAGAATTTTTATTTAAAAATTTCAAGTCACTCGCAATATGTATTTATTTTTGGGAAACGAATTATTTTTGAAGATTGATGTATTCCAGTTCACATACATACCTAATCAGATGTTTGTGTATACCAGTACTGAATACTTTACATAACTAAACAGATTGATATGTGCCAAAACATATTTTCATTGCTTATATCGATTCGAATGGGTTATATTCATATTATTCCCGCACTCTAAGAGGTTAATGCCCCGGGACTCCCCAGTTTAGCTGTAATCCTTTTAAGTCGCTTCTGTGGTGTAGTTTTGAAGAGTTCATTGATAAATTTTTAAAAGACCATTTGACTGTTAATGTCTGTCTTTTTGATTATGTAAAATTTGACTTTTTGATTATGTAAAATTTATTTGTTTTTAAGAAATGAATTATTTTTTAAAATACTAATATATGTCAGTTCAGTTCTTTTACTGATTTTTTAAAATCAGAGTTGACTGTATTTTTTTTTTTTTTTGCAGAATTCATAAAAAAAGATATTTGTTTAATGCTTACGATTATTACCTATATTTAAATGTTTATAGTTTAATAATGGAAAGGAAAAATAATTTCTAATTTTTTTTAAAAAAAAAATTGTCAAATAATTAGTAATATTTTTTTCGTAAAAAATATTTGGGCTTATTCAAATATCGAGATTAGTAATAAAAATAACTCGCACATTAATTTATTATATATATATATATATATATAGTTTATTTATAATTCTTATTCTAAATCCAAATTGATACTAAATTTCAAAAGAGGAGTTCAATCCATAAAATAATTATAATTGAGTCAAAGGAAATCAGAAAAAAAATGCATGCCCATCAAATCAAAATGCACCAGTTACACACACACACACATTCCAAATATAATGTGCTGTAACTTTTTCCATTTTGAAGTATAATAATGCGATTATGTTATGAAATTCATTAATAATATTTTATATGTCAAAAATTTATTTAAATTTATTTTATGTGTCTTAAATTCAAATGATGTATAAATACTCAATCAGAAATATGATATTTCGCATATAAATAACATCGCTCTAGTAATTAAATTACATTTTAAGTTTGTGTTATTGATATAATTTTTATTCTTTTTATCTTAATTTTCTTCCAAAATTTCAGTGTGATTAAATTTACAGATCATCTTTGGAATTTAATTTATATTACCATAGATAGAATTTTCACAAATCTTACAGAACATGTTTACTTCCAAAATAAATTATATAGATTTATCGCGGATTTAACGCATATATCATGAGTATACTAATGGAATTTTAAAGAATGAAAGATTTTTATCTCGTCTGATTTTTAATTCTCTCACATTTTATAACTAATAAGATTCACTATTGAATAATTTCTAAAGAAGTTTTTATTTTGAAGAAATTTTAGCACTACTTCCTATTCGTTAGAAATTAGACTATTTTAATTTTTTTTTTTAAATATTTGTTTTCATTTCTTTTTATTGCAATAAAATTTCACAGCTCCCTCAATCAAGAATCATTTAAGAAAATAACTATGTTTCAATTTTGCTTTTAAAGTGTTCGACTGATAGATTTTCTCTTATTTATTTTTATTATTATATCTGTGTGTACAAACGCTTAATTGATTGCATTATTTTCTAAACATTACGTTTTTTTTAATTAAATCACTTTAATAAACATTTGTAAATTCAGTAACAAATTACTCAACATTTATTAGAAAACAATATTTTTAACAACAAAATATCAACTGTCCGGCTAAGTAAAAGAGCGAGCGCAAACTCGGAAGTGAGTGGAAAGGCCAGAGATCACGTGTCCCCGAAAAACAAAGACAAACCCCAAAATCCAATCAAGTGTTGCGCACAAATGCGTTTATTGTACCTGAAAAGTTGAAGGAAGGTAAGTAACCCTTGTTGTGCGCTGCACCAGAGTTGAATGACCCGAGCTGTGAGCAGTGAAAGTGTAACAATGACCCAACTGATGATGGCTTTGGCTTCCGAGCGCGCGTGCCGAGCAGGGAAGAGGGATTTACAGAGTTTATTTCTTGTTTCGACTCAAGGTGCATTAAATAAAGCGTTTAAAGGATAAATATTTTTTTCTTCTCCTTCGTGAGATTTGACTTGATTGAGAATGAAGTGTAAGAAAAATGCATTCGTATACTTTGATGCAAAATTTTGTTTGAAAGAAATAAGTTTTAGCTAAATCGTTACGAATAAGTTTAAAGAAAGTGAGACTTAGAAAGTGTTTTGCGCTTAAGTTTGTAGATGTTGAGAAAATTATTCTTTAATATAAGTGCTTGAAATGCTTATAACTGAAGTAGCTTATATTTCAACAGCGTGAAAACAGATGCAATTTATAATTATTTTAAAGTTAATATTTGTGGAAATAAGCTCATTTCAGCATTTTAGTACATTATATATTATTTTATACTTCGATTAACGCAATGCGAATGGGTGAAAAATTATAAAAGTGTTAAATTTCTTTTGAGATTTAAGAAGGGGAGGGGAACCTGTAAAAAGAAAATAATTATTACTATTGAGTAAACGTTTAGAGATATTTCATTTATTATTGCTAGATGAATCTTCTAAACATTTTTAATGTTGTAGCATCTTCATCACATAAAAAGGAATTCTAGAAATATGAAAGAAAATATTGAAATGTAATGTGAAATTGATGTAAATACTTTTTTAACGAGTAAAAAAACAATACTCCCATCGGTGACTCCATCTGAAGTAAAATCTTTAAAATTACTTTTACTTCATTTTGTTTTCGATTTTATTTAATATATGTACACTGTCTCGAACAAGGCAAGCCTTACATAAAATGTTACAATTAGATTTAGAAAGGGATATTAATTCAGGATTTAAATTCCGTTATATAACTCAAATTGTTCGTGAAATTATGGATCTTGTTTTTGCTTTCATGTTGTATGTATTTATTTCATGATTTATAGATATAATTTTAATTTTATAGTTCACACTTCCCTTATTGTTAAGCCTTTTTTTTTTTTTTTTTTTTTTGTGAAGAGAGATATTCTAAATATAAATGCGCAGTCACGTTAACATTTCTTATAATTTTGACTTGTTCAATAAGGGACACAGATCGTGTAAATGATATTGTAAGTTAGTAGTTGTTAGTTGATGCATAAAAAGTATTTTAAAAATTTAAATATACGTTTTGAAAAAAATTTGATGTTAAATTTTATTTTCAATCATCTAAATTTAAGATATTGTGCGATATTCAGGCCACAGGAAAGGTAGATTAAATAAATAAGAGTATGTTCTCGGGAATAGTTATTTTGTAACATATGTTTATTTCATAATGACACAGTCAACTAAGTGCATCATTATAAATACCAGGAAAAATCAAAGTTTTAATTTCACTTTTCCTTTTCGAAATCCGCCGATCCATGAAACAAAAGATCACTAAATGGATACTTTTCTGTCAAAACGAATCTGTGTCAACGTCCCACTTTTTTTGTCTGTAATCCCGATTTCACTTTCACTAAGAATCTGGGTTATAAGGAAGAAAAATATGAAAACCAGGAAGA
Source organism: Nephila pilipes (assembly GCA_019974015.1). Classification (NCBI taxonomy): domain Eukaryota; kingdom Metazoa; phylum Arthropoda; class Arachnida; order Araneae; family Nephilidae; genus Nephila; species Nephila pilipes. The sequence continues at coordinate 125,611 of BMAW01130958.1, forward strand.
AGAAAAATCCAAATAGTGTGTAGAGTGGTACGTTACAGAGCTAGGGTTCTGTCCTTCCTGGGTTCCGAAATACAATCAGAAAAAAAAGTAGATTACTTAAGGAGGTCGCAGAAATTGAGATCGCTTGGGGGAGAAATTGGAGCGCGAGAATTGAAATCCACTTTGTATTTCTCAGATCGTTCCTGTTTTGTTGCTGCTGTTTGTGAGTTTGTATTATGAATGAACAATAAGCATCTCACGCAATACGTTCCAGCGTACGTTTCATTTCATAGTACGCGCCTCACGGGTTGATTGCACGTGGCATCATTTTAACACTGGCGAGTTTGCCTACATCTGAACTGGACGTTGTAACTTTATGTAATGAAATTATTGATGTTATGATATTTTCTGCTTGATGGGAAAGGACGGATACGTAATGCAATTTTAATATTGCTCATTTTTGGCGTAATTGCTTGACAATTCTGTAGAAAGAGATTTTTTTTTTTTTTGTAAAATTATAATTTTTAAAAAATAATAAGTAAATTGGATTGTTTTCGGACTCTGACATAACATGAAGAAGATTTCAAATTAAATTAAATCTATCAACTTTAGAAATGTGACCAACACCTGAATGAAGTACATTCCCTAATAACGCTGTCGTTATTCTCGTATTGCATCGTTACGACTATTAAAAAGTAATGCATTGAGGAATTTAGTCATTTAGAAGTTTTTACATACTATTTTGAGAATATATATATTGTTTGATAAATGTTTGGTTTGCCTTATAGAGTTGGGAGAATAAGTCTTCGGGTATGTTTTGATATAATTTAATTGAATTCACTTTTAACTGATTGTTGATTTTTAGAAGCATCTTCGTTAATCAAAATAATTTCATCCAATGAAATAAATAAAAATACCAGATCTGTTTTAAATAAATGTACGTACTAAAAATAATTCTAATATTCCATCATTAATTTAACTGAAATGAAAATGATACTAAAATAAAACATTTGATAAATATTTTAATAAAGATTTTTTTTTATGAATAAAAAGTTTTAAATTATGTTTTAACATTCTTATTTGTATGGCTAACCTCTTTTAATTTTACTTATTTAAAGACCCATTCTACTGTTCATTTCCTCACTAAACCAGTCTTAAATTTGAGTCGAAACACCTAAACATTTCATCATTAAATTTACTTTGGAACAACAATTCTAAGAAATTAAAATCCTTTAAATTTATTTAAAAAGAAAACCACTTCTATCTTTCATAATTTTTATTTTCACTCTAACGGCTTCCGAATGCTCAAAAAACAATAATAAAAAAAGCGCCTTATTTCGTGGGCGTTCGTCTCAAGTGTCAATCACCTATCGAGATATCAATATACTTATATCTCGTGCGTTCTCTAGGTCCTAAGACCAATAACCTAAGCCTTGTTTGTTACGAAACATTCAATCGTGCGGTGAAGCCCAATTTACAGGGTTTTCTGTCTCTCTTCTCAAGAGCGAGGCCAACGTCCTATGAGCAAAACCTCGCACTTGACAACACCCAATTCAACCACGTGACTTCCTAGCCTCATGCCCAGGCCGTTGACACGAGAAAAACTTCCATCTCAACATGAAGGGACTTCGCCCTCAAACTCGCCTCGACTTTTTCTCTGTCGCAGATTTTCCACCAGTGTTCCTTTTTTGGAGTAGAATGTGACTTTTTTTTCTTCTTCTTCTCTATCTGGGAGCGGAGGTTCCATATCTGTATCTCCCCCTCCCTTTCCTGTGCGGGTACGGTTAGTTATACATGTAAAAAATAGCAAGAGGGGATGTGAATCGTTTTAAGATGAACTTGAAATAAAGAGGGTTAGGTTCGATTTTTGGGGTCAAGGTCTAGCGGAGATATGTGTGCTCTTTTTGTGGTTCTGTTGACATTTTCTTAAAAGGTATGAAGTAAAATCGACGATTATAGATACTAACTCAGGCATAGGAAAGAAATTGGATAGTTGGTTCGGTTGATTACATGAATGTAATCAAACCCAGTATATTAATTGTAATTTAAATCATTATTCCTATATCTAATTTGTTTGTAGTGTATTACAATAATAATTTTTTTTTCTATATTGTTTTCATAAAAAGTGTAGTAAATAGTAGCAAGGGTGACTTATTTAAAAATTGGTTAAAAAAGCTAATTTAAAATCACAATTTAAAAAAAATAAATTATACTGATCAATTTCAATGAGTGTGCAGAATACAAAATTATATAATTAAAACAAAAGTTTAATTGTATTTGATACTATTAATTTGTAATATTTTTGAACAGTTTCAATAAATTTTCAATACCTTGTCCAAAGGTTTTGTTGCGAGTTTACATTCTGTACATTGTATTTTTTATGAATAATATTAATGCTTGTTAGGTTTAAAATAATATTCATTAAAAAAAATAATGCATCTATGATTCCTAATGAGTAGTTTAACTACATGCAAGTTGTAAGTTCTCAAAGATATTCCAAAAAGAAAAAAAAAATTCTAAAACCAAAACAATCTGATAGCAATATGAAATCAAACCTGTTTTTGATTCATAATTTAAAATTTTTTTGCAGCCTTTTGTATAAATAAGTATCCCTAACCTTTATTAACTATAAACAGAAGTCCATGTAGTGAGAATAGCCAATCAGTTTCATCAAAATTTCTAGAAAAATAATTGTTTTCCCAATTTAGCGATAATTTCGAAACCTTAGAATTAATTACTAGTCATGAAACATCCATCGTTTCTAAAAGGAAAATATATTTATATACTTTTTTATACAATCAAGACCTACACTGATACAAAATAACTATAATGAGTAAATATGGCCACTTGAAAAAAAAAATAGATGAAAGTAAAAATTTCCTCAGAGGCAAAATGCTTCATATCATCGGAAACTTTGAGTCAAAGACCTATCAAGTTCATTGACTCAATTCTTTTCTTCGAAGAGAGGAATCTCTCTTCTTGCGGCAGAAAAAGTGTTTCAAATGGATCGATACCGAAGCCATTTTCTGCTATTTACTGTGTTTTGAGCAGAAGAGGTTTCGCCAGTCAGACCCAGGTGGGAACGTTGATTATTGGAGAACACGTTTGGCGCATGTCTCTTTGGGGTTTGTTTGGCCTAGGGGTCAAATGCTGTACGAAAAATGCAATGTGTGATTGTAGAGGATTGAATGATGTTGAAAAAAGTAAATGTTGAGTTATTTGAATGACAATAATCATTTATGGAATATATTTGTGTTCCTATGCAATATATTCAATTTAAAAATATTTGAGCGTATCAAATAATAAATAATTTGTGCCAGTGGATGAAACTAAACATGTACGAATTTAAAGCATTTATTGATTTCAAGGTTGTTGAGTTTCAATTAATTAAGACAAATTTGTGTTTCTCCCTCTGAAATTTAAATGATAATGGTGGGAAAGACAGACATTGCGCTCTCCTCATAAAAACAAGTTTAAATGTGTATTTCTTTTAACGAGATTTTAAAAGTTATATTTTTAAAAATAAATTAATGAGACGATATTTTAAAAAATAAATTAATGAGACATTCTGATGATAAGTTTCCGAGGGAGAAAATTCCTATGGAAAAAAAAGGTAACTTTTATATTTGAAAATTAATTTTGCAAGTAATTCATTTTGAAAGTTTTAATTAAAAAGCCATTTTAGCTACCCACTGATGTTAAAAAAATATTAATAGTGTAAAATAATGAAATATATATATATATATATATATGTATGACATTTTGGAGGTGTTATTATTAATGTTGATAACCAGCAAAGAAATGAATGAATTACTTATTAGTAATGAATGTTTGATTTTACTGAATGATGCAAGACATTGTATCAGCTTAGATAGACAGAGCATTAAATCGAACATCTCGCTAATGTACTTGGAAGAAAAAAGGGGGTTCCTCGAAATAATTTTGTTAATTCAACAATTATACGGAGCTCGTGATAATACTATAAGACGTGAGATTTCAAGGAGAAAATTAGTGCATTTAAAAGTGGATAAAAAAGTTAGGCGTTAAAAAATTGAATGAAAAAGATGATAAATTGAATTTATCCTCTCTTTCTCTCTCTCACACACACATGTGTATATATATATATATATATATATATAGGAGTAAACAAATTTAGAGAAATTTATTATTACAGATAATGAAACTACCAACAGACGAATTAGAAAATCCAAAAATGGATATTCAACATTTCAAATAATAAATTCAGGCTTAGGACTGAATTGCGGAGTTGAACTTGCTATATGACTTGCCAATCTTTGCTGCTTACTGTATAAATGCATGAATTCCTCCATAAATCAGAAGGAAAGAAAAATAAAGTTTAAAATTTGTACTGTATAACTAATAAGCTCTATATGTATAAGTTAATGTGCCATAAGCTCTAAAATGTGTAAATTGTCATTCACTTTTTATCAACAAATCCCATAGTTGTTATCTTCTTTGTTAGTAAATAAACATGGCGTCCAAAATATGCCCCTCTTTACCCCGTTCTTTCAAAACATTCTAACTTAAGAAAAAAAGATGGCGCCGAAAATGCATTTATTATTCCACAGCTAATGCAACCAACGATCATTTACTCCTTAGTTCTTAACATTCTTTTAACGGGGAGCAGCTATAAATAATGAACTCGCGCCACTCCAATGTGACGAAAAAAACAAAACAAAATATAGAAAAAAATTACTGTGGCACGCATGCTAGTGCATCAACCCAAACTTTAGCAGCAGAAGGTCACATCTTGCATGGCTACAACTCAGCTCCACTCGGCGGCGACTAAAGGGTTGAATGGCACCCGCTTAAAAAAACAACTCTTTAGGAGAGAAGGAAAAAAAGGTTTTTAACATTTTAGGCTCATATCCAACTTTTTTCCCCCTCTCATCTGAATGTGGATAGGAGGAGAGTAGTACAGGGTGTGGTTTAATATGGGTTCTTCTTGGAATTATGTGCTCAATGGATAATGGTTCTGTTCCCCTACCCCTCCCTATCTATGTTCGTATCACGATTTGAGCTAAAAAGAGAAATTTAAAAGGTTATACGAGAGGCATTTGTAATAGATAGGAACCCAGTATTTTTAAAAGTGTTAAACACCTATAGAAAGGTAGGTACACCGAACCTAAAAATTGCATATGTGTGACAGATTTAGTATTAAAATATTTTGGCTGCATTGAATGGTAATTAAAAGCTTCATTTGCAGCAATAATGCTAGAATAGTCTTCATATGCAGCCTAAGACACTATTCTAGTTTGTTATTAAGGGAACATCACTCAAGAACTTGTTTGAGTGCTAAAAGTTTTCTAGATCAATATGGTTTTTAGACGGTAATGCATTGCGTTAAATTTTTTAGACAGATCAGACACATTTGTACTGTACAAGATTCCTATTTATTCACCTTGCTTTTGTAAACACGACAGTTGACTATTAAATCTCAAGAGTTTGCGCAAATGACAGATGCTCACGATAAGCCTCAAACATTTTAACTTAAAGTAGTAGCTGTTGACCTTTGTATTTGTGTTAAAAGTTAGCATTCAATTCCCATTAAAGCATGTTATAGTTTGGATTATTCGTACATTTGAAAGTATTTGTATACATCTTAAAAAATATTTTAGCTACAATGTACCGAAATATATTCTTAGATGCTCAATGTATTTCAGTTATATAGTCGAGAAAATGCAAGAGATAAACAACGCGACAGAAATGTACTCAACACCTTAACCTTTTTGTTTTTCTTTGTTTTGGAGGTGTAATAACCGTAGTTATAAGGAATTTTTCGATTCATCCTGATGATTCAAATTTACAGATTTCTAGAAAATGTTCAAATATGCATTACTATCTGAGTTGAGAAATAAATGTGATATGTATCATAGTTTATTACTAATGAGCATAAAGATCAATTTAAAAAATTTATCTTGTCTAAAAACATATACTTTTTCGAAAATGGATAAATGCATGCATATGACGTTTTAACGTTGTCATGTAAATTCACCTATTTCAGTAATTTTTTTTATCGTACTTGTTTTTATTTTGAAATATTCAGAACGTATTCACTTGCAGGGAATGAAATTACACATTATATTTAGAAAATCCTTTTTATCGTCGTGATCAAATTGGGATTATTACCATCTTGCTTCATATAATTGAAGCTCATGTATTTCTACCATCATTACTACACAAACATACATATTTCTTTAAAGCTCATAACAATCATAAATTTGAAAACAATCATTCATAGAGCTATCGTGAAATCTCACATTATGACGTATTCTTTCACCTGACCCTTTGATTACAACTATAGCTATCAAACGACGTGTTCTTTTCTTATAAATAAAAGCGTGAGGCAAAACAAACGAAAAGAAGAATTAAACTCGCTTGTATTCCGAGTTTAGTAGAGTGAAAGGGTTACTCGCGAACATAGAACTCCTGATTGATGCAACATTTCTTAAGCTACCGTAGCCAGAAGAAGAAACGGCCAATCAAAGCCATTGACACGAGCGTCAGAAAAATCGCGATCTTTAAGCAGGCTGAATGAAAATAAAAACAAATTCGCTTTTGAAAGAAGTGAAGCGAAATAATTTAGTATCACAGCATCCGTTACAGACAATAGAATTATCTTTACGTAAGCCCTCCCCCTGTTGGTTTGGTTCCTCGGATACCATGGTGCAAGAGTTAGGGTTTGAATTATTCCATTCAAAAGCCGGTTGCATTTCCTTTTTATATTCATTATAAGAAAGTGGTCATGTCTTCAGTGGTCAAATTCTCTTGACTGCGGCAGGAATAGTTATGGAGAAATGGCAGGTAAAACCAGACATGCGACTGCTTTATAGATATATTGTCTGATTTTAGCCTAATATTCTGGCGGTTGACTTGTAGGTCATTAAACTAAGTTGAGATTGCAGAATTTTTTAGAACACAAAAGTTCAAATAAACATCGAATTCGAAACGAACTTATCAAGTGAAGTATCAAGCCTGTATTACACATATCTTGTCTTTATTACACTTGCATCGAATTATTTGTTCATATTTAAAAATTAAAGCTTATTTTTTATTGTTAATTCATTTTTAGGTACGCTTTTTAGGTTGTTTTATTGTAGTACTGATTTACAAATGTAGAATGCATTCCAAGGAACCGTGATACTCCAAACGGAAAATTTAAAATGCTATTCAGTGTTATAAATTTCATGATAATTATCAATTTTCTTTAATCTAACCTCGTTTAATTTTTTAAAATTCTTTAAAGTATTGAAAATCAAATTTTTAAAAGTTTGTATCTTGAAATTTTAGATTATTGAATTATTGTAAAGGGAAAAAAAAAGAACCCAGCAGATGGATTGATATTCAGCTGTTACCAGCAAATCATTGTTTGTGTACTTTTAATACTATATAGTTTAATTTGTCAAAAATTACAAAAATAAAAATAATGAATGAAATTCTGTTGAAAATTATAGTAAAAAAATTAAGACGCATTTTATAAATGGGCATAAAAAAATATCGGAGAAATTTTTTTAAAATTATTTAAAGACATCCTTTTCTGTATTACATAATTATTCAATCAGTTCGGAAGTAAGACATCACAAGTTCCTCCTTAAATGCGGAAAAGAAATTCAAACTTTCACTTGCTCTATTTTAAGGCTAAAACTTTCACTAGCGATAGTTGATCAACAAACAATAAGGAAATATCCCCTTAAAATTGGGTCACACGTGTAATCCAGTTATGTATAAATGGTCTGGCTGAAAGTGTCCAGGACAAATAAATTCACAAACGTGTCCCAACACAGGTATCTAAAAGTAGGTCGAACCACACAAACCATACGCACGACTCACTGCAGAAGTTAAGAAGCATGGGGAACCGCCCTTGACCCAAAAAATAACTGGTTGTCTTCTTTGTTGATGGTGGCTTACTGAATTACATAAGGAAAATTTTGAATTTAAAGTATCTTTGGCGATAAAAGAGTTTGTGACTGAAGGGTGAATACTGCAGAAACATTGAATAAGGTAAGAAACTGTTACAAGGTTTTTCGTAACGGTTTCAAGCTTATGCATTATGTTGGCATCATGTAATAAATGTGCCTTTTAACATATGAGCGCTTATTGGTTAAAATGTATTATGATGTAGCAAGAATTTAAGCTCATTGTTGGTTGAGCGTTATGCAAATCTTTGATGATTACTTGATAGACTCTGATTCAGTGTATGTTTTTCGTGTACTAGAAATATTTTTATCAAGTTATTTCGTGCAATATTTGGCAATTATCTTGGCTGAAAAAGCAATTTATTTGTAATTGTTTGTGCTACTGAAAAAAATTGCTACGTTTTTTTGTCATTAGTCTTTGGAGACAGATCTTGCTTTCCTAGTGAACCAGTTCGTTCTTTCATGTTTGTCATTGGTGCTAATAACTGCAACTGTTTTTTAAAATGGTTTTTAATTTTTTTTAGACCTTTACTCATAAATGGGCTTAGATTTATTTGTTTGTTCAATGAAATTGTCGGAATCACCACTCTTTATAAATTTAATATCTACATTCATCATCAGATCGTTCCTCCTCTTCGTAAATCATTTCTTCTCAGTCGACGATTACTCTAATTTTTATGGCAAAAACACCATTCTCGTAATTATTTTACGGAATTGTTATATATATATATTAAGACTCGGTGAACATCTGATTTTCAAAATTGTGCTGTTAATGCAATAATTATAACTTCATTTCCTCTGAAATCCGACAATGCAAAATTTTTTCAGAAATGATTACCAATGGAAATGATAGTACTGCAACACAGGCTTTCCGCGAAATTTTCCGTAATTAATATCTATGGTGTCTTTCTGTCTTTATATTAAAGTTTTCCAACTGCTTCCCAATAAAATGAAGCGTGATTATGCGAATTAAGTAAACTTGACAAGGAGAGGAAATATATATATATATATATATATATATATATATATATATATATATATATAATAAAGTCGTGTAAAAGTGACAACGAATTGAATACAGAAAATAAAATTACGGTAACAGGAAAGGTACTAGTGTGAAGTGCGCGGGAGTTTTCTTGCGTGTCTGTATGATTTGTTGTGGCTAGAACTCAACGCTGTCTTGTTGATTGAATATTTGGAGGATTACTCGCACCATATTCCGGTAAGCGTATTCTTTAATATGTTATCGAAGTTGTTAGTGCTCGCGGAAAGAGAAGAAAACTGCTGAGAGCTGTGAAACTGTTTGAGAGCATCCCCCTTATAAAAGGATCTATAAACTCTATTTTGAAATATAATTGACCATTTTAATTATTTTTTCTGTGCCTGAAATTTAGGACGAAACGGGTAACATGATTATGTAACTTTACAACTCGGCTAATTTTTATTCATATAATTAAATTTTATTTGTTTCTGCTTATTTATTTATTATTTTTGTAAAATTTTTTTATTTTATTTTCTTATTCAACCCGAATCTCTTAAATCCAGGCTATTATTAATGGCACTTGAATATAATGTATCTCTGTTATATCTGATATATATTGAAAGAGTATCCAGAACAACCAACTAAACCAATGCTCACTATGTTGATATTGTTCCTGAACTCGCATTTTCTCGCTAAACCGAGACTCTTTATTATATGCCGGCTCGCTATAACCGGTGCTGACTATAACACATCATTACTCAATCGGACATACTTTCATTGGGTCTCTGAAACATAAACATCCTCTTATCGGTGAGTAAGAGATTGAGTCAATTTATTTTGATGTCATTGAAGCAAATCGCTGCTTGTTTTTGAGAGAGTTAATGTCGCCGCTTTTTAGAGAAAATGAATGTCTCCTGTTTCGGTAGTAAGATAAGGTTGAGAGCCAGCTTCGAATTTGAATGGAAAAAAAGGTGAAAAACACATTTACGTCGCAGATGGGCAACGAAGTGACATCATTGTATCATGAACTAGTTTACCTTGAAATACTTTAGTAGACCAACACACCTACGTTGTTGTTGAATTTCAGAATGTAGTTTCGAAAACAGACTAATCATTATGAGAAAATAGTATATTTTGTTTTGATTTTTTTTAGGCGGTAAAAGTAATTGCGAATATTTATAGTTGGAAAAAATATCTACTCTGGAAAACAAACATTGAAAATCAGCTTTCTTTTTCTGTCAATGCGGCAGAGAAAATTGATATCATTTGTTTCAAACAAATTGATGTTAAACAATATCCTGAAAGTTACAAAGTCTAATTGACTTCAATATGTACAAAGGAAGGACATTATCCTGCAATTTTTTTTTCTTCCCCTAAGTATAAAATTACGGAAAAAAAAAGTTTCTCGAGAATTTTAATATGAATATATGTAGAATTTATATAATTTAAAATTGCATTTTGAGATTGTTATTGAATTGTTTTGGTCACATTTCAACGACTAATAAAAAAAAAAAAAAAAAAAACAGCAAACAATGAGAGACCGATGTCAAATTAATGTTATTTTTAATCGAATTTTTTTTTTGTTTTTGTGTGTCTTAACCATTCGAAGAAAATATAATTTTTTTTTTTCACTTTTAAAAAAATTTCGTTTCGTCCATTACATGCGAAAGAAATTTAACATTTCCTCAAAATATTTTTTTCCAGAAATTGTAGAAGTACAATTGTGTATTCAACATCATGTTTATGTATTAATTATATATCCATGCAAGTTATTCTTTTTAGAAAAGATTATAACCTCGCCCGTATACTCTCCTCGCCCTTATTTGAAGAAAACCACCGTTGTTAAATCGTATATTATTGGTGTATGATGCTAAATAATGCATGAAATCTTTTTACAAATCTGAAGTAAACGATACCTCATGTATTTTATCTAGTTTATGTTTTAAAAGTTTTTTGTCTAAAATAGCAATGTGACAGGACACCAAAAAGAAATTCTTCTAAACAAGGGGGAGTGGGGAGAGGAACTATTGAAAGAAGGAAAAAAAATCCTTCGAATGCTCGGAGTTAAATATACGAGATCTGGAAATGCGCCTAGTCATTGAATATCCATTGTTCAATGGCACGATGATCCATATGGCGTTGTCAATTGCAGTGGAATAAGAAAGAAATATGGAAATGAGATCCACATCTAAACTCAGACGCAGCCTCACCCTTTTTAAATTACATAAGCGACGTGAGAGCAGCGAAGAGAAAGTGGCTATTTTTTGAGGTCAAGGCAAACAAGCTGCAAGGTGGAATTTTTGAAGATGGTTGCTTCGACACAATTCGAGCTTCGCTTCCAAGTTAGTCGTAAGCAATGAAAGAAAAAGTATTTTTAAGTGTTTTTGGCTTTCGTTTTTTGCTCTTAGCAAACGGCATTGATGTCAATGATCATTGGGGGCTTGGTACATTTTATTTATTTTCCTGTTGAAAAAGAATTCTTATTTTGAAAATTCGTTGGTTCAATTTTGAAAATAATTGGTTTGTTTTCGTTTATTGTAATAGTAAGAATTTTGCTTTTTGAAGAGGAGATTGTTGCTTGAAGTGTTTTTCTCTCTCTCTCTTTTTTTTTTTTTTTTTTTAAACGAAGAGCAATACTGTTTGTTCTTATTATTTAACAACTTTCGATAAATAATATTGAACGGGAGATTCTGCAAATAGAGAAGGATATGGTATAAAACTTCGCTATTTTCAAAAGAGAATATCTTATAAGACTTAAGAAAGTAAAAATAAAGAAAGAGCTTTATTCCATTGTAAAAATTTATGAAGAAAGTGTGCATTTACCATCATTTTCATTACTATTTACGATTGAAACTTACATTAACTATCAAATTCAATGTTTAATTTAAAAAAAAAAAAAAAATACAATTTTCGACATCTTTTGATGTTGTAGGATGGATATAAGTATATTTTTATTATTTGTATGATTAAAAATCGAAAATTGATTCTGAGGCTACAAATGTTGATTAAAGTGAATCCAAATAATTTTTAAAGCAATTAAAAATGCTGATGTTGTAATATTACGAAATGACGTAATTTCCTTTTGTGGAATTGATTCAAGGATATGATTCGAAAGGCGAAAAATAAAATTGTTTTTAACAGCTTGCTTGCTGAGAAATTTAATTCTTATTAATGTCAAGGTGAGCGACAAATGTCAACTACTTAATTTATTATGCGATTTGCTTTGTAAGTAGTAACATTGAATAGAGTAAGATCAACCTCTGTAATTCTTAAACTTAAAGATAAATACATTATTCTTATTATTTTTTTTTTTTTTTTTTTTTAAAAAAAAATACACGTTAGTCATTACTTAAAAATGTATACTATTGATTCATATGGAAAATTAAATTAATTCATTCCATTAAACAGCTCTTATGCATTGTAAAATTTGAAATATATCATTATTTATATACTTTAAATGCATTTATCCTCAAATATTAATTTTGGTTCTATCTGGTTATGATAAGATTGACAAAAGAAAAAGGTTTCGTTTTATCAAATTTTCAAATTTCATACCTTTCAATGTCGATTTTTAACGTTATCAAAACTACTCTCAACGTTCTAGCTATAATTTTTTGTTCTTTAACGCGTTTCATTCTTCGAACAATGACTGGATTCCTTAAAAAAATATTTTCCAGTCGCAAACTTAGTTTATTGCTTTCACCTGTATTTTAAACACGTGGATGATATATTTATCAATTGATGGTTAACTCATGGCTAGATAAAAAGCCATGTAGATTTGGTTATCTCTAGTTTTTCTGCCCTTTTTTGAGGGTGAAGGCCCAAATTTACCCTCTTTCTTAGGAATCAGTCCCCTAAATTTGAAGAAAGAACGTTGAGGCCGACGGGTTGGGGCCTGCAAGGTACCCTTGGGGCCTAAACTCCGGGTTCTGTTCTTCAGGGACGTGAAATTTTCTTGAGATATTCACCATCCCCTTAAATACTCGACCATTTGAAGGCTAACAAGCCTATTCAGGGCCCCGTTACCTTTTTTTGAGGGTGTATGTCTTAGGGGTACAAACTTGTTTCGAAAGTTCATGGTAAAAACTACCAAGGTCTTATAAAGGACTGGTTTGTTGGGGGCCACTTTGCAAGGGGTACATTTAAGCAATGTTGCAAGTGGAAATAGAATTATCCAATTTCTTTGTTCCAGTTGTTAACGTAACTATGTTGATATTCGTATTTTCATTTTCAAACTAGGAGTGTATTTGCTTAGGACCGTATAAAACTTTCTCTGGGGTTAAATATTAGAGGGATCTGAGTCTTTTAGATGTTTCGGACCTTGCTTTAATTTTATTATAAGTTTGAATTGAGAAAATTTCAGATTAAGAATTAACAAATGTATACGAAGTCCCTAGGTTTCAATTGTCAGGCTTATGGTTTATATGGTCGTGCATTTTCTCTGCACATAAATTTGAACATATTAATAATTTTACGAAACGCATACATCATTCAAAGCAGTTTACCATTGTCGCATATATTTTATCATTCGCATTTCTTTCCCCCTGGGTGCGTCTTTATACGCGACGTAAGTAACTAAATGAGTGTTGCCTGGGAAATGCTTATCTTCATTCCGAGAGAGACCCGGTGCATTTTTTCTAAAGCTAAAATTAATTTTTTTTGAACTCATTCAGGTGCAGGTATTTGTTCTTGACATACTGAAAGAATTATGCAAAGACAATGAAAAGGACATTACCTTCGAGCAATACAGATTATGTGAAAAATTGTTCTAAAAAGAACAATCAATAATGACAAAATTTTACCTTCTTTTTCTTAGAAAAGCCATATTCATTGTTTTCGGAATGAACTAAAAAGGAAAAACTGCTATCAGCTACCTTGACTAAATGCATGCTTGTTCACAGTTTGTATGTTAGAAAAATAATACAAAAAAACATGCTAATAAAAGAATCTAATAGAATTGTGATGATGTTGGGATTGAATAAAAGTTGCATGCCGTTGGATTTAACTCGTTACCATTGTTAGTATACATTGGAACACAACAAAAGACAAAGAACAACAGAAGTTGCAACTGTGTTTCAATGCGCATTTGATTGCCAAACGACATTTGCTTTTTTTTTTTTATTGTTGCTAATTTCCGAATGTAATTTTAACGGGCTTGCGACAAGTGAGTGTTTTTTTTTTTTTTTCAACTGCTCATCCTCTATTCAAGGTCACCGAAGAGCCCCGACGAGAATATATCTTCCTTTTTTTTATACACAGATAGGCTCTACCCTTTAATATTATTCTGAAAAAGTTGAATGAACGTTGGCGCTTTGCAATCTAAGCGTTCCAAGGTCGGGCTTGGGTGCGTCGAACCCTGCTTTGTCTGTTGACCTTGTAGAACGAGAAAGATTGCTTCTTTTGACACAGTGATCTGGAGAGGGACCAAAAGGCAGGTTGGGCCAAATGATTTTTTTTTATTATTCTTTCTTGTGCAAGACTTTTTTTTTTTTTTATATTATTATTCTTTCCTTCTAGTTTCATGGGAACTTTTTTGCTCTCTCCCCATGTGAGTGTGCTTTCAATCCTGGATGTTGAGCAACATAGTGGATTTCTTCAGAGTAGGTGTTGATAGAGAGAGAGAGAGAATTGTGAAATTCTTAACTAGGGGTTTGCGAAGTTAATATTTCCTCCACCCGGGGCGAGAATATGTTACAAAATCTGTACACCCTGATTTTTAAGTTTATCGGCCTCGTTAGTTATTGCATTGAAAGTGAATTTCGAAATGTATCTCTATCTCATGAGAAAAGCTCTTTGTTGATGAGTAAATTCGAATCAGATACTGTAGGAGCTAAACATGCTCGAACTTTCCTGAAAAACCTCGTTAAAACTTAAAAACATAAATTAATGGTGTTATTTAACTTAATATTGGTTATGAAATGTTTTATTTGTTGTCGCACAAATGCAACTTGAAGGAACATAGTATTAATGTTTGAGCGTTTTTGATTTGATTGCTTATAAAAGTGGCACTTATTAACAAAGCGAGGGCAATTGGTTACGGACCTCCTTATTTTATACCTCGGTCAAGTGTAGAGAAAGAGCTAGCATCCCCTCTCTAAAGTTCCACCCCACGCCACGGGAGGATTTGGAACCTCGACCACATACAATGTGTTTTAGCTCGCAACGTTGCGAGGCTTTAGTAGCATCAGGTCTCGAACGTACGACTTGATGGAAACAGCCATGAATTCGCGACCATGGCCACTCGGCTGCAGTAAAGTATTTGTGTATTTAAGAAGTATCTCATAATTTGGTTCTATTCTTTAGCTTAAACTAAGGCAACTTGAAAAACTCATATTAGCTTTTTGTGGGATACTTCATAATATTTATTTAGTATAATAATTTTTTAAAAGACTAATAGTTTTTTTCCCCCTCATAAATTTTAAAAAAAAAAAAAAAATGAATCAGTGTATTTCGTTCGGAAGTATAATTTGTATTATTTATTTCAATTCTGTAATTCCTTAATTTAATTTTTTTTTCTGCTCCGTCTTTTGCATAAATAGAAAATAATCTCGTTCATATATTTTTTTGTCATTCATATAGTTTCATACAAACGAAGCGGAATAACTCCAAAAATAACAAACACAGCTCTTCACATTCTTGTTTCATTCGAATTTTATGCTCATCCCCACCGCTTTACATTAATTAAACATTAATGAATTAAGGGACAATGAGCATTATTTTTTTTTTAAGTAAAAACTAAAATCTTGAAAAAAAAAAGCTGCTTTGGCTTTTAAATGAAACTAGTAAAATAATAAAATTATCGTACTGTTAAATGTATATCCAATGGGGGAAAAAGATCCTTGATTGGTACTTTTTGATTAATTAGACATTCTGTTGTTTGCGATGAAAATAAAACGAGCAATATAAATTTCTGAAATTTATACAAATATTTAAAAATTTATACAACTCTAAGCTAACGGTCTGTGTCACCTGCACTAAAAACTAACGGTCAGCTACAAGTTCCCCTCCTTTGTTCACCTGGCCCTTTCATACCTGGGAGGGGATTGTGACCAGTCTTTCAAGAAGGCCGTTTCTAGAGGGGGTCCCAAAGGGGTGTGAGAAGTGTAGACGCTACCGGGTGTGCCATGACGGGGAATGTCCATAGGATTTGCTCTGTTTTGTAAACATAGATGACGCACCCCAAGATGTCCAAGGAATCTTTTTTCACCCTTCTTGTCATTCTTTCTCCTCCCTTGGCTTTTTAACTTGACATATTGGGGGGGGGGAACCCTTTTTGCAGCCTGTAGATAAAATGCATTTCTCTGAAAAAATTTCCCCCTTTTTTAATTAAAAAAATCTTATTTCTTTTAAAATCAATGCTAAGCTATCTACCACAATAGACCAGGATAGGCTCAACAGGTCTAACTACTCCCCATTTTCTTCATTTTCCTGCATTTGCAGTTTTCTTTAGAGCACGAATACGCTTGTCGTTCATTAATAAGTGTTTGGCACAGCTTAGCTAAATAGGGCCCCTGTGCCAGTAAAACTAACCAATTTTAGCGACTCTTAAGATGAGACTTCATTCGCCAAATATCCACACCACTCCATGAAAACAAATTTTTTTTTGAATATTTTTTTTTTCACTGAAGTTTAAATTAACAATGTATATTACTCCAAACGGAAATTGGAATTCAATTTAATTTTATATGTAATGGAATATTTATTAAGTTTCACTAACTCCTAGTCGATATTCAATAAATATTACTGAACTAAAATAAATTTATAAACAATATTTAATAAAAAAGATACTTGGAAACGCACTTGGGGCATATTGTGTCATACACAAACTACATTTTCTAAAAAAATATATTGTAATAAATTATCTTTGCAGTTTTTTCATGAACTAACTATTGAAATGTGGATATGTCTTGCAAAATTAAGTGATGTTTTAATTTTTATAAGACAACTGACCAAATCTAAAAGAGTTTTCAAGGGATCCCATAAAACTATTAAATAAGCCATTACAATTTTGGTAAAGAATTTGTTACTGTTCATGTGAGCTTCCCCCCCCCCCCTTCTCTTTCCTTAAAATCGTCGTACCAATGGTTCAAACCGTATAGAATTAAAATTCTACAAATAATTTTTATTCTACAATTAGAGAACATATCATCTAATTGTATTGTTATTATTTTCTAACTATTTTATTTTAATTATGTATATTAAATATTTATAAATATTCTGATAAAGTGAATGCTAAGAAATGTATTCACGTTTATCTTGTATCACAATTCTACCAACAATAACATATAATTCAGACAATTATATCTATATTATTGCAATGAAATTACTTAGATAGCGATTATTATTTTAATCATTACTATTTTATTCGTCCCCATTATAGCAATGAATTCTTCCAGTAAAACTGAATTATGATTTATTTGTATTCGAATTACATCATTAATAAGTAAATTCAAAGAATTTTAAGAAATTTGACTCTTAATTAATCACATTTGCATACTTAAAATTTCAAATTAAGTTTGAAATTTCTTAAAATTGAATTTCTTAAACGCATTTGACATGTGGGGAAAAAACTACCCTTTTTTTTCTTCGACTCAAGTTTGCGAAACCCGAAGATTTATTTACTGCTAAGGCAACTCTGAGTTCGGGGTGAACAACCAAAAGGCCAACCGGGAGCGAGAACACTTGAAACTCGCGCAATCGAGAGTCGCTGCATTAAAACACACAGGTCAGTGACACACACATGTCGCTCAATTTCTCAGAAACTTTGGCATAATTATTTGGTCAATCTGGTCGCCATGGTGATGGATACCACATGGGGAGATAGACCTCACTCTGCATTTGGGGAATCTCTCATTATTTTCTATATGAAATGGCTTAGAATTCAATTATTGGTGATGAATTAAAGAAAATTGACAATTTTACATTTTTTTAGTTGCTGAACGGTGTTCATTTAAAAATACAATTGCTTTAATTATGATTTTGTGTAATTGTGTCTACTTATATTCCATTATGCACTATTTCATGCTAAGATTTGTTTTTGTTTTTTGCGAATTCAAATTACTCGTTATGTATAATCTTTGATTTATCATAAATTAAACTGGGGGAGGGGGAGGTGTCTAATCGTATCGTCTATACATCAATCTCAAAATATTTTATAATGCCAAGTTTAGTTACCAATACTAGTTTTGGATTTTCAATTCTTTTTCTGTTAATTTTCCTAAAGCCTTGTACCTTAGATAGAACATGTCATAAATGTTTAAATAAAAACGTAATCAAATAATTAATTTAAATAGTCTTGTAGGCCATTCGATTATCATTTGGAATAAGAGAAATTAATTAATGTAAGAGAAAGTACTTTATGAAGCGAATCATTTAGCCACTGAAATAGTTGCCAATTTTCGTTCCTTAAATATCACAGTGCGTTGACATTGTAACGATTTTTGTATTCTATCCACGCTATTTTTCGATCGATCAAACCGTTGCCGTCATCAAACCAAATAATACTGCCCATCTGCCAGCCATTTTCGGAATGCAAACATTCCAACCGAGAAATGTATAAAAAAATTTTTTAACCGAAAATCTTGTGTAAATGTATTAAAAAATATATTCTGAAAAAGGAAACTCAGATAGGAATACAGTGGGGGGGGGGGGCCCATAGAATGGATGTTTGAATCGAATTTTTGGAACGTATGGTATGATTTATGTTCTTGTTAGTACGATATAACATATTTTAAATTTTAATTCAAATAATATGGGAATATTATTTGAATAAGGGAATATTATTTCTCTCAATTTTTTTAATTCATTAATACATATTTAAAGAAAAGTTCTATATTTCTAATATAAATTTGTTCATTAATCAAATTTGTATAGTAATACATAATTGAACTAAAAGCGTTATGGAATTATTGGAAAACTTTTTATAAGAAACATGTATTACACGGTTTGTTTCTTAAACACATGAGTCGCAGTAAAAAATTTAATCTCTTCCAATTTCAAATTGGAGTAACATTATTCTCAAAACGATGATCAATATGTGAAAACGAAAAATTTCATTTTTGTCACAATTTCTATTTTATATCTAGAAAACAATTTATTTGATTTGAAACTTTAGTGTATAAACGATCTTTCAAATAATTTTGATGTATAAAATGTTTCCTTAATTTTTTTTTTTTAAAATTCATCTGGTTTAAACGGACAAAATTTCTTCTATTAAACTTATTTATGGTCTAAGATTTGTACGCATTTTAAAGTTGTTCTTCTCCTACCCCTAGTTTTTTAACTATTCAATTCGTGGAGTTCTTATTTTTAAATGAATTTTTATTGAATTCATATGAATCTTTTTTTTTAAAAAAAAAATTGGTAAGATTCATTCCAGTGATTATTTTTTTATTATTATTATTATTTATTTTTTTCCTGTTTGTAAATGGATGTACACATATTTAAAAATACAGAATCGTTTATTTATTATTATGGCATGATTTGAAAATAAGTATTCGCTCGCTTAATTATTTTCTTTCGTTTTTTTTTTAATTCAATTTTTTAAAACCTCATCATACAATTGTAAATTTAATTCAAGTTTACCAATAACAATATTCCATTTCCACAGAACAAGACACGTGTATCAGAATACGTAGCATTTTGTCGTCGGACATTATCTGCGTTTTCATAGTTTTCCCTTTTGTTTAGAGAAATTATACTTTCCTCCCTCCTTTCTCTGACTGCGCCACCACGCAATTAGCCTCCATTTCCACTATATTATGTAAATGCTCTTCGCATTATTACAATTCTTGTTAAACGAAACCTTGCAAGCAAGCGAACGTGATACCAGCACTGTGCGAAAGGGTTAACGGAATTGCATCGTTTGCCCTTGAAAACGAATTCTCTGTGTGCCACCCTGGCGTTTTTGTTTTTCTCCAACATCCTTTTAAACTGGAGAGTTGGTTGATCTCAACTGTAATCGTCAGCGATAACAGGCTTCAAGGTCAAGAAGACCAAAGCCAGTGCTTACTGACTCATGTAGCAAGTCATTCTGTTTTTAGACTTAGTATCGCTTTGATGTGAACCCTTTTTTGTTGGCAGAATCGATCAGATATTTGTGTGTTGATAAGCGAAGTGTCGAAAATGGAATAGTTTAAATTTCTTTCTTTCTTTCTTTTTTTTTTTTTTTTTTTTGCGAAAGGGGCGGCGTGATATTGTTGGGGTGGTAAGGTTCGTATGGCTTGAAATCTGATTAGCTGCTTTTCTACTAGGATGATAAAAAGATTTTTTTGAAGAATGTGTTATTCATTTTTGAAAAACTTTGAAAACAACAAAGCATAGAACTTTTTAAATAACAGAACGAATTAAGCTGATAATAAGAGAAGATTCTGATGAGATTTTTCTCCATATTTTTTTAATACAAAATGCTCAGATATAAATTACAGAGAAATGCCTTTCATTTTTATCTCAATTTCCCATTTGGGAAAAAATTAATTTATTGTTCCTCTGTGAAAGAATTCTTAATTGGTATACGAAACTTTGACGAAGCAAATTCATCAAAATAACACCAAAATTATAAATAATCATAGCATTTTTCAAATTTCCTTACATATTTTGTTAAACAGGACTGAATGAATCGAATAAATAAATAAAAAAAATAACAAATTAATTCTTCCAAATTGTAACAATAGTTGCGTGCAATTTGATGAAAATCTATTTTTACGAAAATTGATATAATATTCGATTTTTAATCAAATCACATATCCAAAACGAAATAAAGTAAGATTCTTACTTGTGTGTATTTTGAAATTATTGTGTATTGGGGGTAGAACATCCTCCCACGAAAAGTAAATAAACAAATTAAAATGCATGTATGCGATTCAAAACACAAACAGTATCTTAATCTAGGATTTGAGTGGAAAACAACGCGAAAATGAGAAACTCGGTTCATCACTGAAACTCAGCATGCTGGAAGACTGGGAGAAAAAAAATCGAGAGTGGATGCAGAAGAGAGCCCTTGGCAAAATTGTGACTTTCGCCAAGTGAATCGCGCCAAAAAGCGCGCTCCGTTCTAAGTGACACACTGATCAAAGTAGCAACAGAGAACTGGTCTCACAAAATCTACGGTCATTGAACCTCCACGCCGCGAGGCGGAGCTTCGAGCCGAAAACTCCTCCGTCCTCCAATGAGCGGAAGCCTTACATTTCCGAAGCGGCACTAACTCGCCTCGTGATTGGCTCCGGAAGCTTTTGCCGGCATGGTACGTCTTCGAAAAAAATAATCGAAAAATAATAATCTGAACTTGAGGGAAGCCAACATTGGGGCTTCTTTAACCATTCAGTTTCTAGATTCTGGCTGTACCGGTTTTGCACTGCCACACCTGAGCGAGCTCACGAGAATAACCTAGCTTACCTAACAACTTTCCCTGTCATTTGGGACCTTGAAATCGCAACCGGCGTTTGGTTTTGTTTTCTCTCTTGCGCTCAATGCCGTGTTGCGTTGGCCGGATCCTCTCCGATAGCTTGCCGCTGGATATGATTCAAACTTTCTCGTCGTCGTTATTATTATGATTGGAATACCTCATGCACTTCAGTTATCACACGTTGCTGGACAACGTGCATGTATGGATGTTAACAGTCGAGAGTGATGAACAAGAGAGAGAGTAGTGGAAATATATTTTATTACTCCGATATTTAAACTTTCAAAAGAGATATCTATATATTTAGAAGTTTTACATTGAGGAAAGGCCTCTTGAGTTTAGTGATTTCTATTTCGCTCTGTATTGGATTTTATTAACTCTTCAAAATGATCCTAAGTGAGAAAGACTTGCAACTTCTGAGCTCCATTCCCGCATCAGTGCCTGAGCAAGAAAAACGTGAAAACGACCTTAAAATAGGTGAATATATTATTTTGAACCTTACATGTTTTAAATAGTAATTCTTAGTATATGTATGTTACAAAAATAATATTTCAGATTATCGTAAAATTTCATTGATTTAGATTTTTTAAATCCCATTCTGTACATACTTTTTTGTTAATTTCTTATATAAATGCATGGTTAAATTTATTTTTAAAACTTGTATAATGTATCATACAACTTTTAAGAACCTTGAATTTTTATTCAGAAATTAAATAAAACGAAATGTGTAATATTACTAATAATAAGTCTGTGGTGTACGTTGCATTTTTCTATATTGGAAGGAAATTTTTATTCTTGAATCAGTAGCAATAGCAATTACTTTTACTTTAAAAGTAATTGCTATTTCTCTATGGAGTATCTTGAATCACCCTATTGCAAATATATAACTGAGGTTTAAATAACAAAAGGAAACGTGAAACACTAAATGTAAAAAATATGAACAATTTCGAAAAAGAAAGTGAAAGTTAATATCTAAGTTAAATTTTGCTTAAATGTGGATCCTAAAAATACATTTATGTAATTGGAATGTATGATAACCCAAAATGCAAAAGAACCAATATCTTGGGGGAATAATTAATAATTGTAATTTTTTGAAGTTTGTTTTTCTGAATTATTTTAGCTATAATTGCATTACTTTTGTTTGTTATGTGTCAATTGATGTAAATCTTATTTTACGTGCTGTCTTACTCGATAAACTTAAGTTTGGATCTGTCAAAAAATAAACAGTAATAAAACAACTGTAAATTTCTCATTGTATTTGAAACTGTAGCAGTGCTTGATTTAGAAAATAGAAAGTTTTCAATTTAAAATGAAGTTCCGATGTTAGTAAACCGATTAAAGTTAATTGTTTGAAAGCGAAAATTATGCGCCAAAACCGGGAAAAAAAACACTCCCGTTTTATTTTAACACGGGCGTCGTCATCGTTCCCGGCGCATTGCATGGCGGGTAAACTGCTCCCAAGGTCAATGGCCGGATATGAAGAGTTTCCATGACAACACCGTCGTCATGGAAACGAAGATGGCGGCGTGGTGCGATAAAGATGAGCACTAAAATATTTCACAGTTATTCGGCTGTCAATGCCCCCTCTTCTTCTAAAATGTGACCTGCAGGTTACTGACCTACTGATTTCTAGAATGTTATCAGTAAGATTGTTTTTGACAGAATTTTAGCACAGATAAAGTGTTATTAATACAAAGCTTGTAACAAAACCCTCTATAGGTCAATGACCTACTCAAATTGATAATGTTATCTTAGGAAATTTTTTAAGAACAAGAATTTATCTTCTAACTTTATATATATAATTTTTTTTATCATATTAATACTTTATTTCCCTCAGATTTATACATTCTTACCTACAAGTGTAGTAATATATTTTACTCTATTTTATTTACTTGAATTTTTTTTTCTTGATATGTATGTTGCTGTGAAAGATATTGCAATGTACAGTTTTATATATAAATTTGAATTTATTTGAAATGTAACATAAATTGTAAAGTATACTTTTCAAATATACCAGCATTTTCATTTTAAAATTTTGAGTTTTAATTCAAAACATATAGTTTTGCACCTTGCAATAATTATATATATCTACAACTGAGTATTCTTACTCTTCATCCACTTAATACAACAGGCAATACTTGTTTATCTTGAAAATGCATTTATTGAAACTGTACCACATGTACAAAATATTACATCTATTTGTCAACATGAGAAAAATGACGAGTCTTTCTCTATGATGAGTATTTAAAAATTTATTTATTTATATTTTTTATTCATTTTTTCCCTCTGGCATATATGTAAATGTTTTTTTATTTTTTTTTTTTTATTTTCAATTTTTAAACTGTAGTTTTCTACAAAAAATAAAGATAATAATGAAATTAAATACATTCATAAGTATAATAATAATAATAATTTGATGTTGGCAGTAAAAAAAAAATTTGAGACTCCAAGTTTAAGAAAGTACAAACTATATTTTAATTTAAACATTATTATTTGGGGTTTTAAATTATATTATGTTTTCATTTCTTAACTTTTTAATCACAATCTTTGGGGGAAAAAAACTTTTTTGATTACTTTTATGATGCATTAAGAATTTTTTAACTGGTGAAAAGTAATATTTAATTTTTTGTTTTTCGGTAGAGGGCAATAACACTTATGGGTCATCTCTCACTCTGGTAGTCTCCCCTTGTGACGTCAATAATTGCTTGTGGGTCAACTGCGCAGCCGCAATACCATAGAGCATTGTTTGTCCTTGACGTCATTATAAGTCAGGTCAGAGCGGGGCGATCGAATGTTACACACGCGCGTGTTTCCAGAAATTTCTCTTAATAGCGTAATGGACTTTCCAGTGACTAAAACTTAGTAATCTGATTTACTTTTTGCAACCGCATTTATAGGGTTAAGAATTATTAAGTCGGTACTTGGAAAAAAATGTAAAGAAAAAAACATTCATATTGTTAGAAATAAAACCTTTAAAATATTTTTTTTTTAATTATTGGATTTCAAAGTATCTAATTGTAAGGTCTCATCACTCTCATTTTATTATTAATTATTTTGTAACGGTTAACATCAGATTTATTCTTGTAAGGGGTTAAGGTGGGGTGGGTGGGAGTTGACTATCAGGTCATTGAACCTCGACAGTTATCTAATTTTTGAAGGTGTTTATAAGGATTGATGCTGAATTCTTTTTATCTAACAGTATCCTACTTTTGAAAGTTTTTGCAGAGATAAGGCTCATGTTATTTTTTTACTCTAGCGGAGTGGTGATTTGTGAAGTCGATCGGTTTTTCTTATATTTTTCGTAGTGCTAAAAAAGATATTTTTAAAATTGACGACTGTGGGATTTAGTCTTGATTATATCCCCTTATAGTGAAAGAGGCATATATTGTAAAAAAAAAAAAATTGGAAAACTACTTATAAATAGCTAATTATAGTTTTAATGTAACAATTATGCAAAGTATTGTTGTTTAGGAGAAGCGTACTCCTTATAAATCGGAAATACATGTGTCAGATTCATTCCCCTTTTAATGAAATATGAGTTATCAATGTTTTTCACGTAATGTTGTGAGTTAAGGCTCTTGTGCCTTATTTTACTTTTCATCTATTAATGGCTGTAAATGCTTATTTTTATCAAATATACTTCGAATTATTTCATTTATCAATCCTGATTATAATTAAAAACACAATTATAAAATTTTAAATAAGAATTAAAAAAAAAAAAAGAAATTAGTGGGAGGTCATTCACCTCTCTGAACCTTAATAAAGGGAATCAACTCTTTGTTAACTGCAGGCACATAAAAAAAACATCAAAGCTAAAATGTAATGAATATTTGAGACGTAAAAGGTATTTTATAAATCAAAAACTTAAAACAATTCTAAATTAAAAAAATCATTGATACTTATTCATGCGTAATTACTTTCTAGGTTGCATTTTACAGTTCAATGACCCGTGCCTTATATTATTTCGTACTAAATGGAGAGAAAGTGATGGGAAATGTACAATTTTGTTAATTTTTAGGAGCATGCTATTTTTAAATCTTAAAATGAGAGTCAAATATTCCTACAATTATAGGAATGAATTGCTTATATTTTATTAGTAAAATACTACGCTATCAATAAAATATATCTTTTATTCAGTTATAATTATTACCTAATCTTTCCATCATGCTGGAAAAAAACCCGAATGTAATTAATAATGCATGAGGTACATAGAATATTGCTTTTCGATCTGTTAATTCCCACTTATAAAAACTGGGTCTTTGATGAGGAGGAGAAAAAAGAGTGACTGTTTGCTTCCGTAATTTCCCTTCTTATCTGTTTTAAGTGGACTAATACGATTAAGTGTCCCACTTGAAGTCGCGCTACGCAAATGAAACACTCTGACGACGATGAAAGCTGGCAAACGATCTGGTGTTCCATATTTTTTCCCCCCTACCCTCCCTCACTTCTCCCACTCGCATTGTTATCTCATGCGCTTCCGATTTTGTCGAGCTTTCCATTGGGGTCGATGAACTCTGAGAAAGATATTTGGTGATACCCGTGTGCTTTGGGTGCCTGATATTTACCACTAAATCGCTCAATGCTCATTTTTATACGCATAAGTTGTTGAATTAATTTGTAACGTGCAAAATAAAACGCATAATTTAATGCACCCAAACATTTAATAAACAAATGGCATACATCAAGTTTATTAAATATATAAATTCAAATTATAAATTCGTAATCTCATATCCTTTGTTGGGAAAGAATTTTTAAAAGGTAGAATATTTGTTGTTTATGTGTATGAAATCATCTGATTTTTCAAGATATATAAAATACATACCTAGGTGGGGAAAAATTTTATGCAGCTATTAATACTTAGAACAATGTATGAAGGGATTTATAATAGATTGTTCTGTGGTTGGATTTTTCAATGTTGGTATTAAAGATGACTGTGCACAAGAAGGTAAAGGTTTTTTTTTTTCAGTGGAAAAAATACCTAAAAAATGTAAATATTATTCCTTTTAAGTCTCATAGAGGAAGAGAGAATAAAACAAATGACAGGAAGAGTAGAATACATATATACACACACTTTATTTTTGGAAGTCTAACAAGATATATAAGTCATTGCTAAGATATATAATATTATTTTAAATGAATGTTTAAATTCCTTTAAAGAGATAATAGCTACTAATCACTATCTAATACACACAACCCGTACATTAAAGAAGACATTAATCCCCCCCCCCCACCCGAAAAAGTAGCCTGTAGTTATGGTTGGTATTGTAGGGATGTTCAAACATACGTTTCCTTCAAATTCTAATATTGGGATTCTCTTTTTTTTTTTTACAGAATTTGATGGAACCACAGTACTTTGCCGAGTTTGCGGTGATAAAGCCAGTGGATTTCATTATGGTGTACATTCATGCGAAGGTTGTAAGGTAAGGAAATAATGCATTCCTGCTATAATGAGATCTGTTCTGATAATAAAAAGGAGTCAAAATATGTATTTAAAAGTTATTGACTAAGCATCATATATCATCTAAAATTAAGACCGTGCATTTTTTTAATTTCTTGTCTTCTTTTTAATACTAATAAAAATGTATGAAAATTAAAAGGATTAAATTTATTTTGTTTTTGCGTCGTAATTTTGTATTAAAATTGCGAAGTAATAAATACAAGCGTAAGAAACTCGAATTATATTTTATTTTTATTTATTCTTAAATGAAAAAAAATGTTAAAAATCAATTCCTTCGTAACATTATTATTGAGAAATAAAATAATAATAATAATAATAAAGAATATTTGGAAGGGGGAGAGGGAAACATAACGTTCATTAAAATGTTTTTTTTATAAATTAAATTATTATTAAAAAACATCAAACAAATATATTTTTCTTAATGAAAAGCTTAATAGGCAATAATAACGTGAAAGCGCTGCACTGGAAAATTATGTAATTTATTACGACTAGTATATGAAAATCACTTTCTAACATTACAAAACGTTCTAAACGTCACAACAAACATGTTTCCCTTCCAAAAACTGTGCATCCATCATAGTTTTAAAATTTCATTTTCTCCACTCAAAACAAAACCATGTTTGTACCCGGGGGGATTACCTGTGAATCCATCCCGTGGCCTTGAAAAACGAGTAAGGAGAGGTGAACGACCGACAGAAATGTGTTTCAGTGAAGTCGTCTCTCGTTCATGGGGTCGTTGACCGATGCACAGAAATATCCCCCCCTCTCTCTCCTCTGCCTCTTCTTTTAATAGTTTTAATTTAGAATTCTTTTTTTCCTTCTCTTATACATACCTTTATTTTAAAGTAATTTTAATTGAATTTTAAGATGTGACCTTTGCAGTGGGATTTTTTCATTCGGTTATTATTAATCTTTAGGTTTATTTTGATTCTCTTTGGAATTGAAGCTCCCTTGTTTCTATATATGTATATATACAAAGGGTAGAAAATTGCATCTTTGTTCTTGTTTTTTTTTTTTTTACAATCAATATATGTTAAAGTTATGTAAAATATAATTTTAAGTATTAAATTATTTTATAGCTTAAAAAAACTAGTTTTGAAATTTTATTTCTTAGGAACTATGAAAGAAATATGAATGTTTAAAGAACAATAAAAATATTGAAATATTTTTTTAAAAAATGAAATGATGAAAATATGAAAAATTATTTTAATGGGTTTTTTTAAAAAAAATTATTTACATCCCCCCATTAGCTATCAATAAATAAATTTTTCCCCCATTTTCAAAAATTTTATGAGAATAATTGAAATTAAATTTTGTCAGATGTATTGCTATTTATAACAATTTAGTTGAAACAACGCAAAATGTATAAAAGAATTTTACAACATATAATTGAATTATGTATAAACTTTACAAAAAATTAATTTGAAATTTTCTGAAAAATAAAGTTGTAGGATGTTAATTAAAAATGATCACGATGCATGATAAAATTTATTGTTACAACGATACTTAATTCATCTCATAAGACATCAATTCGAATTTCAATTAATGCAAATATTTTTGCAAGAATTGTAATTTAAATGAATATAAGTTAATAATTGCATAATTTAAGTAAATATATAATAAAAGTAATTATATAATTAAAATATAAAAGTAGTTATATAGTTTTAAAGTAAACAAATTGCTGTAACTTGTTTATTTTTAGTTTATTTTATTTATTAAATTTCAAACACAAACACACATTTTTCTCAATATAAACTTCCCGTATTATCGAAATCACGTGAGCCTCACGAGAGTCATTCATTGGTCATTGCCCTGGAAGTAGTCAAGAAAGTGATTGGTTGTTGTTCAAGTTCAGGGTTACCCATGATGCTCGGGTTCAACAACCGCTCTGAGTTCGTCTGCTTCCTGTATTCTACCATATGTAGGTTTTTGTTCTAGTGGTGGCAACGCCGTTAGAGTTTGGGTTTCCGAGTTAGGAATTCAGTTGCGGCTTGTTGTAGGAATTTTAAGGCATAATAGTAACACTGTGTTGTGGAGCGTGTTCGAACCGTTTCTTTTGAATCGTCTTTGAAGTGATTGATTTTAGAGAATTGTTTACTTTTTCTGTGCCCATGACTGTGGATCGTTGCAAGGTTAGATTTTTTTCCTGTGTTTTTCTAACGTTTATATTTATTTTATATACTTTGAAAGACGGTTAAATTTCGCATATGTAATGAGGTATATGAGAGTATATGTAATGAGATGTAGGTATTAAGTCAGTAATCATTTTGTTAACTTAATGTGTTAATATACAAAGTAATATACCGCAGTTGAATTTTAAAAAAAAATAGATGTTCTAGCTGTAGTAATAGAACTGTATGTAATAGTATGACTCCCGTCTTCCTTTTTTATAATACGAGAATTTTTTTTTTTAAGATTAAGCAATGTGATAATATTTTTAACATTTTTGTTGGGTTATAATTCTTAAATATTCTAAGTAATAATTTATTAATGAATTATTTATTGTAATTGTAAATTATATCAGTTCTGTTTACGTAATTATAGTAATTTGTTAGCCATTTTAAAATTGCTTAATCTGAATAATTGAATCGAATAAATAATATAATACATAATATATGCTCTTTTTAAAATTTTTTTTTGATCTTTTAGAAATCTGGTAGCTCTTTGTAAAAATGATTGTTTGAAATATCGTGTCTTGCCATTGTTTGGCAAAAATTGTGAAATCGAAATTGTAATTTTAAAAAACTCGTGTAAATATTTTTTTTTTTTTTTCTTTTTTGTTACTGTAATAAATTTTTTTTGAAGTAACTTTATAGTTTTTACCATGCCGAAAGAAGTACAATAAATATCTGAAGTAAAATATATTGCGTAATGATTGAAAGGGGGAAATAAAAAAAAGAAGCATGTGATTTGGAAGGGGAAAAAAATTAAGTAATTATTTCGTAACGGGAAGCGAAGAAGAAATATCGCCTGAATCAATTAAAACCCCTCCACCTTCGCTTTACGGCTTTTCGAAAGGGGAGTGGGAGGAAAATTATCCCCCACAAAGGGTAGAACGGTAACTCTATTGAGTAACAGTAAAAAGAAGAAGAAAAAAAAACGCGCGCATGTGTTCCACCTAGTAACCTCAACTTAGCGCAATCAGCAGTTCCAACCCAGGTGAAACCGCTGTCCAATGGGATACTGCCTCACACAGTGACGTCACATAGTGACATTCGGGTTGAATGACCGAATGTAACCCAACTTCCAGGCCATTGAGGTCAACGGCCTGAAGCGCTTGCACTTATTTTCTTTATCTTTTCTTTTTTTTGCATTCTACTTTTTTTTTTAATTGAACAGTCCTCCCCCCTCCACCCGGCCTGGATCGTTTGTACTGAACTTGAATATGTATCACGTGATTGATCCCCCCCGCTTTTTTCGTCATCACTGTAGTACACTGTAGTATTTTTCTTTTACCCTCCCCCTTCACTTTCACTTTTTAGAAAAGTGTGCCACGTTTTGCCCGGTCACTGAACTCGGCGGAATCGGGTCAGAATGGATGTTAGTGCATTGGGAGGTTTGCGTAACTTATATGATAGATTTTTTCCCTCCCCCCTCCTTGTTTTTAGACGAGTCGTTTTGGCCTGACCTAAATTGTTTGGAGTTTATTGGGGACTGCGCGAACAAAATAATAAAGTAGAAAAAAAAAATGTAGAAGTAGGAAGCGGCTTGTGCTTCAGTTGTGTTCTAGCTCTGGTGAAACGTGCACACGTTTTCTGGATGGTCCGCGTTGTTTTAAAAAGAAATCGAGTTTTGTCGTATATATCGAGTTGCCTCGGAGCTCTTTATTTCCGCATTCATCTTGATTAGAGTGATGGCTAACTACAGCATGTTTCTCAAGGAATTCTTTGTTGTATGTGGACTTTCATCTGATTTGTGCTATCAAGGAATGTAATCTTGCAAGCTAGATTTTTAATTATTTTAACTAGTCAAATCGTTAATTTATTAAAGTAGCTCAATTTCTTTATTTTATTTAGCACCAAAGGGCATGATTTTAGTATTTTTCTAAATTATTACAACAATTTTGAGGTGAAGTTAAGAGGAAAAAATCGTGATTTGCTGTAATCGGTCGTATACTAGGAAAGAAAGACTGGTATTATATAAATCGGTGTGATTTTCGACGTTAAATGTGTCTCAAGAATCTTAAACCCAAACCTCCCCAAACTGGGAAAAATAGTGTAAAAAAAGTAAGTGTTGCTTGTTGGTGTTTTTACTTTTTATGTTATTCTGAGATAAAATGGGTCATTATTTCATTCATAAAGTTGTTACTATGATAATTTTTTTTAGATATGTGTGTGTTTTGCCAGGATTATTTGGATTTTTTTAAAAAAAAAATTTGTGCATGAGTTAATTCTTTCATTCATATTCTGTTGAAAAATCAATTTTTAGTATTACTAAGTGTCATTTTTTAAATCCTTGTTATTTATATTTATTTTATTATCTCAATTTACTTAATCCTTAGCACTGAAGTATTAATAAATTGATGATAATATTTTTTTAAAAAAATAATTTGCCTGTTAGTTTTGGTATATTAAATTGGTTGGGAATTCGACATATTACTTATAGATTCATTTTGGAACAGATCTCATTAGTAAATAATCTGCATTTATTTTTGATCGTAGATTAGCATGATTTAACTTTGTTTTTATTAGTATTCCAAAAATGTTATGACAGAATAAGTTATGCATTCGTATAAATAAATGTTTTTATGAGAACCGAGATTTTTTTTTAATTTTGTTTTTTTAGAAACACTCAAAGAGTGGTTTTTTTCCCTTTAAAAAAATATTCGCTTAATTTTTTTTTAATAAATAAATGGTCTTTTCCTTTTTGTTACAGGGATTCTTTAGGCGTAGCATACAACAGAAGATACAGTACAGACCTTGCACAAAAAATCAACAATGTTCCATTTTGCGGATTAATCGCAACCGCTGTCAGTATTGCCGTCTTAAAAAGTGTATCGCTGTTGGAATGTCAAGGGACGGTAAGTGTAATTACAATTATTTATAATTATATTAAAATGATTTCTTCATTTTTAACATGTATTTGTAATCCTCAGTAAAGCAGTTCTAGTTTTAAATGTTCTTAGTTAATTGAGATTGATTACTTAATATTTTAAAATAATTGCGATACGGCAATATAGAATGGCAAACAAACTTTTTTTCAGTGTTACGAGCAAAACTGTTAATTCTTTTAATATAAGGTAACGCTTTAGTTCCGATCATAACCGATAGATGGCAGCACCACTTCGTTTATGTTGAATTCTAGTCACGTAACGATCTTGGGTGAGACAGGGTATAGGCGTTGGGGGTTGTTTCCCAATTTGGAACCTCTGTTTATATGCCGCAGTTCAAGGTCAAGCCAACGTGCGCTCTCATTGTGTGCACTTTTCCTAATACTCTTTCGTCAGAATTGTTTTTCGCATTCCAGAACTGCGCTGTTATCGCTCAGTCGGCGCAGTGCGTGAGCGCGTTTCAATTTTTATTTCAAACGCGCTCACGTACTGAGCTAAATTTTGAAAGATTGATTAACGTTGTTTTACTATATGATTACGATCAAATTATTTTCTGATTTATTTTCAAAACGATTAAATAATTTTTAAGTGGGAAAATTTTTCTTCAATTTTAATATGTGTGATTTTAAAGTGAAGGGAAAAGATTACCAATTTTGTAATGTAAGCAACAAAAAATGTTCTCCAAAAATATGAAATTTTGTTTTGCAATTTAGTGGCCTTTTTAAAGCTATTACTCTGGGTTAAATACCTTTATGTAATGAATATAGTTTATTTATACTTGTAAAAATAAGTTTTAAAATTGTTATTTTATATTTTATGAAGCTGTTCTGAATAAAGTGTAGCAATCAAAATAACTTCATCGTCAAAAAGATCTGAATCAGTGACGCACTTACAAAGCAGATGTCGCTTTATATGTGTTTACCTTGATTTTGGATAAGTTTGTTTTCGGACCTTGAAAAGTCAGTATTCAATGTCAACAAATCCAATGTTATTTTTGTCGTTTCCGCGAGATAACGTAATTTGGCGTTCGAATTCCGTATTGGCGTGAAATTCGCTGGTGGGAATACGGTAAACAATTCCTTTGAATCGCTTTGTTGACGAGAAAGTTCAACACTGATAAAATTCCGCGTATGTGTCGAATACTAATGCAACGCGACAGCGATGACGACACCAGACTGCAGACGATAAGTTTTAAAAAAAAGCACGTTGCGCACGAGAAATTGCCTAACAAGCGTTTTCGATTCTTTCCCGTGAAGTAGTTCTTTTGAACTTTGGAGTATTTGTTTTATTAAAGTCGGTTTTTAAAAAATAAACAATATGTTGTCTACTGACGTGGTGCTAAGGTAGTAGAAAAAACGATAATGAATTTTGCGATTTTATGGTTAAAGATCTTTTAATTGATGTTCCGTTTATTTTAAGGGTCACATAATTTTTAAGACTGATGTTTTTTCCTCTAATCTCCCATCGATTTTGAAGATTAAAAATAACGCGCAATATAATTACATATTATAATCCAAAAATCCCAGTCTTCGTAAAAAAAAAAAGCACATATTAGGCTAACCAACCTATATTAGGCTGTTAACTAAAATAATTTTACGTAATTGTAATATTTTTCGGAATATTACATTTTCATGCTGCTTCTTTCTTAGCAGACATTATTTTTGTATGCATTATGTATTTATACATTAGCTTATTATATTTATAAAAACTTAAGTTTTGTGTTTGTGCATTACTTGTTTATTGAAATAAAGAATAGAAAAAGTTAAATTAATCTTTAACAATGATTTCGAATTTTATTCGCGTCAGCTAATGGAAAAAGTTATGTAACCTTAAAAAGTGTCCTCTTGCACAGTCAGAGCAAAACAACCTTTATCTAGAAAACACAGCTTTCCATTGCACCTGAAAAGGTCAAGCGGGCTCCGTCATTGATCGTGGAAAAAGAATAAATCGCTACGAAAAGGAAAGAAAAAAAAATTAAAAAAGAATCCAGCACACGCCGAGCGAAAAAATATCATTTAGAGGACAAGGTCAACCGTGTGCAGCCTAGCTGTTTACTACTTGTGAAAGTTCCTCTGTAGCGTCTTTGAAGGTTTTCCAGCAAAAAATAAAGAAACATGCTAGTCTGCATTCACGTGTAAAAATATCGATCCGAATTCACCGCCAAACGCCTCTGCTATTTGGCGACGTTTCGGAGCGTAGTGTAACCTCTTCCATTCACTTTCTGAAGTTATCCGAGATTTTCGGGCGTTGGTTTCGATAGGCGATGCGGTTCCAATTATATCTCCTTTCTCCCTTGACAGTGCGATCTAATTTTAGTTTGGCTACTTCAATAGGAAATATTAATAGGCGTCGTTGTTAAATGCCATATGGTTTCCACAGAAAGTGAATTATTGGGAATTGTTTCTCTTAGCGGCCTTGTTGTATTTTTAAAAGGGCTACTGGGTTTCCGTGGGAAAGAGAAATTAAGTTAAAGGTCAGGTGGTTATTTTTGTAAAGCCAAATTTTCTGATTTGATTGACCTTTTCTACGTAACAAATATCTTTCCAAGATTATCGAAAGAAATTCTTATCATTACTTTTTAAAATTTATTTGTATTGAGGCAAGAAGTAATTTGCAACACTCATTTTTTTTTATTCAATATTAAAATAATTTAATTAAATTTAACGTACGTAATGTTTTAAATTTTCCTTTTACAGTTTTATTTGAATTGCTTTGCCGAAAACAGCTCTAGTAACTACTGCGTAATACACATCATTTTTTAAAAAGTTTCACACTGCTTCATTTTCTTTTTTAAATAACATTGATTAATCAGTCTATTAACACTTCACTGCAAGCTTAGGATCATATATGTATTATTATTGAATTTCATTAAAGGCATGCAATATATCGCGAGTATTTCTCATTCGAATCGCACTAGGACACGAAACGCAATTCTATTTGGTTAGTGCCTTCTGCTTGGCGACCAAATCATCTGTTATCGACCCCTGAAAGTGCGATATTGTCGCCAGAGGTAACAGCCTGTTTGAAGGTCGGGCTGCTGTAAAAGTAGGTCGCTTATACGAGGGAGGAAACAAGTTCAAGGCTACTCTGTCTTTTTCCAGGGGGCGCTGATGAGTGTGTGTGTGATGGTGAAGTCATTTCTCTCTCTTTCTCTTCTTCCTCATCCTTAGTTTGGCGACATTTTAATATCGCCAATTCTTTGGTTCGAATTAATAAATTTATTCGCTTCTAGATTTTTGAATTGGAAACAAATATTTGACAGTAACCAGAATAATTTGATGTAACAATTTCGAATAGTCGCTTTGAATTCGAATCAAGTGACTAATTTAAAATTCATCTTAGTTTATTAAAAAAAAAAAGTCGGTTATAAATCAAATCAGAGTTATGTCAAGATTTTTCGAACTCTCTAAACGGTTCTAAAATTAATAAAGGTCAAATTTTGTGATGTGAACGTAATAATATTTGTGATTTCTGAAACTGAATAAAAATTGTTTCATGAAATATGTCTAAAAAAATCCATTACCATAATTCAAAATATTTGCTTCGTTTGTTTCTGACACACTTCTTTATTGAAATTTATTTGAAACACGATTATATTGGATTTCCCCCCCCCCCCCAATGATAAATTTCCCTAGCATTGCAACGGTTGCGAATTGCTATAGAAACTTATGTTTCAAATAAACAAAACATGATAGTATTCGCATTTTAAATTGTATGCATCTCTTTCTGAATTAATTACAAATAAATTACTGGAATATAAACGACATCACTCTTACAAATTACATAATCCGCGACCTCAAGCATATAAATTGGTATTTCTCCTTAACCGTTATTCCACGCGCGCGTCAGAAAAAGGGAGATGTCCAAATAACCTTGGCGAGATTGGCGAGGCGCTTTGCGATAACCCGAGTTATCCATGCTCGGCCTGTTGGCGATTGCCATAACTATGCTCTTTCCATCTGTATGCGGAAGCAAGGGGAAATTCTACCTGAGAAGCACTTGTTACTTTCGTTCGTAACTTTCTTCGCTTGTGCTCATTTTACTCTTTACTTCCAATCGAATTTGTTACGGGACATTTTGATCTTCACAATCTCAGTGTGGATTTTTACTTGACAATTAACCGATATAGTGGTGGCCGTTTGTAAAAATGACAAGTATTTTGAGCCGTCTGTTGACAGCTGATAAACCGTTTACAGCGCCTTATACTGTGCCGGTGCCTATTCAAAGGCCAATATATAGTCAGTCAGTTACCTCCAGTAATCAGGTACTGGCCCCGCAACATAATGTAGTCAGTGGGAACGAATTTCCACCAGTTCAAGTACCGGCAGGAAGACGGAAAAAAGCTTCGAGGAAGTCGCAGGATACGCGTAAGTTTTTGAAAGTAATTAATTAGAAAAATTAATGTGAGATAATCAATTGCATTTTTTTCATTATATTTATAAGTGCAATGAAATATTTATAGAACGTAAGAATCTTAAAATACAGAAGTCGTTCAAAATTTTGTAATTTTTCTTTATGACCTTTAAGGTGAGTTTAGTTTGATGATACATAAGTGTATCATAGTTGCATTACGTAAATTTAATTTTATAGATATTGATCCATAAAATCATTATGTGTTTGTTCAAGAGCGTGTGCTATTTTGTTCATTTATTTATGTTTGAATAATTATTTAAGTAATTAATAATTTTAATAAGTCTGCTAAACATTTGACAATTTGATTTATGAACTGTTACCACTTGTTGTTAAATAACTGTTTTAAATTCAAGATAATCGGTTGTATTTTATTTGGATACATAAATACGTGTGTGTGTTTGAATTTTTTTTCATCCACATATACATATGAGATCAATGACAGTGACGTCTTTGATTGGAAATCGAATTGAAATGTTAAGTTCATTAATTTTGTTTGGAATTTTTCTTTTGAGGATACTTTAAACACAAAATGAAATGTGTTATTTGATTTATTTTAATAAATACAGTTTATGGTGTCTAATACATACAACTGTAATCAAATTGTTAATTAGTGATAGTCAAAATTTCGCGGTTAATGGCAATATTCTGAACATGACCATTATGTATAGTATGATTTGCAAAAATTTAAATTTTTACCCTTCGCATTGCGTCATTGCCCCACACTGAGGCAATCAAAGACGATCTGCGACGTAGTTTGCGGTTTGTTGCCCACCAGGGGTACAAAATACTACCGAGAAAGAACACGTATCAATGAAAATTAAACTTAATATTTTATTTTAAACAATGAAGAATTCACTACTCATTTCTTTTTTTTTCTTTTTAAAAAAAAATAATATGAAATACGTTCATCGCATTTTTTGCTGGATATTTGCCAGCGTTAAGCGGGAGAAGGAAGTGTGACTTGGGATCTATCGGAGCTTCATATTTTCAAGGTTGAACGCTGAAGTAATGTTTTTCGATTTTTCGAAATCTCAGAGACGTCATCGCTCTTTATTATTCAAGGTTATTTGGTGTGCTCTATGGTGGTTGCTTGCCTCATGCTATATTTGGCTCTATCTCTCTTTCACTCACTCTTGAAAGCCTAAGTTCAGGTAAATGTTGCCAACACACGTGGATATAGCGTCAGCCGATTAATGCTTAAACAGTTTGTAACTCGTGTGTTTTTTTTAAACAAATAAGATAATATTTACTTAAATTTTTTAAACACAATCGCACAATGAGCATTGAACTTGATATATGTGTTTCAAGTTAAAAATTCTTTTATAAAATTATTGTTTAAGATATAAATCTTCTTACATTTGAATGTTTGACTTAATCTAGTTGTCAGGGCTAAAAAATACACAGAATCACTTATTTCAAATGAAAAATATACATTTGCTGGAAGATTTTCTTACATTTATACACTTCTCTTCACCTAATTCTGAAGTTACTTTTTAAAAATATTATCTTTTGTTGCAATTTTTAATTTAGAGTGTATTTTAAAGTATTCGAAAAAATAATTGCCTTTTTTGAATAATAAGATGTGCTAGTGAGCCAAAAATCATATTTTTCTCCGAGAGGGACTGTCCAAATTCAAAATCATTGAATCATCAATGAAAAATATTAGAAGCAATACTTAAAAAAGATGCAATTTAATTCACAATAATTGTTCAGTAATGATGCCTTACCCCATCTTCAATAATGGATTGAATTGTTAACACACAAATATCAACCGATAAAATTTCGAATAGGAATTTAAACAAAAATAATGGTATCGCTTTGAATTAATAAGATTGTGCAAAATAGGATTCACTTCCTTCCTCAGGTTTTTTTATTCACTGAGAAAATGTATTCATTCTTTTTAAATATTTTCTCCTTGAAAAGGGGAAAAAAAGAAAAGAGGCAATCGCCGTATGTATATAAATTTTTCGCTTTCACGGCCATGTAGGGGGAGGAAAAATTAGTAATAAAACCTAGCCGAAGGCTGTCCGCGTATCGTTTTTATTTTACAACTCAATTGTTTATCCTCTTTGTGTTGATTTGTCTCATTCTGCGTAGCGAAATGACGTCACACGGTAACCAAATTAGGGGAGGAAAAATTGCCGTATGGACGGCCTTGTAATGTCAAGGGTGGGCTTTACGTCGCTGCAGCAGACTATAATTTAGTGCAGTTCATGAAAAAGGCTTGCATCTCTAAAATATCTTATAGTCAGGTGTTTTGCTGCTGCTGCTTTCTTTCTTTTTTTTTTTTTTTTTTAGAACCGTTATGTGCTTGCAGAGATATGTTTACAACTATCAACACCATTCAGTGTTGATAAAGAAAAATTATTTTTGATAGGAAATTTAAACTTATTTGGAAGGAAGACAACTTATTCTGTTATCATTGTAAATTGATTAATATAAATTAGCATGTCATAAGGTGAAATCTAATGCTCATGTGTATACAGGATCATAATTTATCTTAAATAACGTTTAATTAAAAAAAAGTTAGAAATTTTTTTATGTGCATGTTATTTTGTTGGTTAATCGTGGACATCTTTTCCATTCAGTACTACTGATTTTTCAGTTATTTCGAAATCTGTCATTCGGTCGTTTATTTTAACATATCCTTTAATAATCGGGTTTTGGAATAAATAATGTAATTCTAAGTGAGATGTCGAACTACGTACTTTAAAGGATAGCTAGTACTGAGGATTGCATTCTCTGAATACTGATCTTTGTAAGCATAACGGTGGTTCAGTCGCGCTATATAACTCTTTTTTTTTTTTTATTCTTGCAGCTGTCCGATTTGGTCGCGTCCCGAAACGAGAGAAGGCTAAGATCCTTGCTGCCATGCAGAAAGTGAACGCCAATTCCCAGGAAAAAGCTCTTGATGCCGAATTAGAAGATGAATTTCGGCTCATGAACACCATTATCCGGGCTCATAGTGAGACCTGTGATTACACTAAAGAAAAAGTCGTCGGACTCGTTGAAAAAGCCAGAAACCAACCAGTGTACACACAGTGCCCGCCACAACTCGTAAGTAATCAATCTCATCTTGCATTGAAAAAACCAATTAGAATTTATAACCGTAAAGGAAGCATCACTAGGCAGCATAAATCTTAAATCGTCTGGATAGGACATTGTATTTTACTACGTCCCGGAAGTGATTTTAAATAGGCGCCTATGTAGATCAATTAACAAATAAAAATTGTGAACAAACCTATCACTGTGAAATAGCTCTTGACCCCATTTTTTCCATCCACTTGAAAAGCTAACACGAAAAATAATAATAAAAAAAGCCGGGATTGAAGCTTTCAAAAACCAAGGCCAATGCAAACGTTTTCTCTCTGTAAACATCTCGCGGCTAATAATTGCTCAAGGCAATAGCGTTTGGATCCGCCATGTTGGATTTTCTTTTTATGTTTTTTTTTTATTCTTCATTCCATTTTGTCGTCTTCTCTCCTTTCTATCAATCTGGAGCCGCAAGGTCAGCTCAAATGTAAGACCTTGATTTGACGTGAGCGAAATGAATACGCGCGATTTCGAACGTTTCCACTCTTCTTACTTCCTGGTTTATTGCATTATGCTGGCGATAAAAATAATAATCTGGCAATGAAATATTCGGAGAATCCTCGCCAAGTGGCTGTCAAAACGCCCTTGGATTTGTCTAATAATCTTATCCATCAATCGTTTGCTCGATTTTCCATTTATTTTTTGACATTGAATTTTGTTACTTAATTTCTTCAAAAAGTCGTTTGGTATTTTTGAATAATATTTTGGAAGAGATTTGAAGAATATTTCAACAAGCAATTGCCACATTAAGCTTAAATATTCAATAAGATTATTTTAAAAGAAACATATTCATCAATTTTTCGATGATTTGCTTGATATTTTTTTAAATTTCTTGTCGTGACACTTATTCTCATTTCCCCTCTAAAAATTATCGTTTGAAGTTCCGGAGTATTATTTCTATTCAGCTATGGTTTCAATTTCGTGAATAGATGCTGTTTTTAGAATTCAACTGCACTTTTTCGCAATTCGCGGTTGGAAGAGACAGATAAAAATACTTCTTGTCTAGACTGAAGACCCAATTTTATAGAGAAAAAAATACGAAAACCAAATTGTCTAACGAAATATTGGTTTCTATATCGTAATCGATATTGGTAGGATGAGATTGTTATGCCCCTTCCCCATTTTAAGAGAGAGGAAGCTAGTGCGCGACAGTGATGTGACGTCACTGCGTGAGCCATTTCACCATAACGACTGAGTATGATAAAAGTGTGACACGAGGAGCCTCCTCCAATCGCCGGTTGTTATTCAAGGCCAAGGTCGCCGCACACAATTCCGTACCTCAGATCGTTAGCTGCGTCTCTGGCGACCTCGCTGGCTCCGAAGGTTACCCAATAATACTCACCGACTGCGCTTCTTAGGATCCTCTTCTCTTTCCTTTTTTTCCCCCTGGCTGCGACTTAATTTACTATTACTTTTTTGTTGGGAGTTTTTTTTTCGCAATAAGGAAAATGTATTGATTTTATGAAATGAATAAAAAAAAATGGAGAAAAAATTTATTGCAAAGATATCAAGTTATATTCCAAGAAATGAAAAATTTCTGTATTAAAATCTACATGAATGTCATAGTTCAAGCAAAAAACTTGAATTAATAACTCTAAAAACTTAAAAAGAGTATGAAAAAATTTAGAATTTGAGTATATTTTTTTTAAAAAAAATTGTTAATGGACACATTCTTTAACTTGAAAAAGCTGCAATAAATTTTCAGTCTGTCAAAAATTTAAGTGTATAATTTTACATTTATGCTATAAATATTTTTTGTCATATTATTACAGAAACTGAAATAAATCCAGTAAACATCTTGCATTTGTCATTATTTATATTTTCTTTTTTGTATTCTAGGCTTGTCCATTAAATCCAGCCCCACACATTTTGGAAAATGGTGCATCACACTACATGGAAGATTTCTCTGAACGATTTGCTCCTGCTATAAAGGGAGTGGTGGAATTTGCAAAGCGCATACCAGGATTTGGCTTTTTATCTCAGGATGATCAAGTCACATTATTAAAGGTAAGAATCACACTCATATGAATTTTTTTGCACTTTTAAATTGTCAACTTTTATAATGTGAACATATACAAATATGGAATGATTTCTAATTTGTGCATGATATTCTCCTTACAGGCTGGAGTATTTGAAGTCTTGTTGGTGAGATTAGCATGTATGTTTGATTCTCAAGCCAATTCATTAATTTGTCTCAATGGTCAAGTTTTACGTCGAGAATCCTTGCATTCAGCCAGTAATGCCCGTTTCCTGTTGGATTCAATGTTTGACTTTGCTGAGAGATTGAATACTCTTCGTCTAAGTGACAGTGAAGTTGGACTCTTCTGTGCTGTTGTGGTTATTGCTGCTGGTAAGTGCCCCCCCCCCAATATTTTGAATGTTTATATAATTACTATATATTCATCAGTTAATAAATTATTTATACTGAGTATTTCTGTTATTAATGAGATTTGATTTTTTTTTCCAGATCGTCCTGGACTGAGGAACACAGATTTAGTTTTGAAAGTTCAGAAAAAGATGATGGACATTTTGCAGAAAGCTGTGACAGCGAAACATCTTGAAAATCCAAACATTTTCAGCGATTTAATGAAGAAGATACCAGATCTTCGAACCTTGAACACTTTGCATTCTGAGAAATTACTGGCTTACAAAATGGAACCATGCAATAGGAGAGCTGTTGGTGCAATAGATGGCATTGCTGACAATTCAGTGACAAATCAAAGTGCTTATTCTGCAATCCCTCATGATATTTGGAGCACATATTCTCTGGTTGCAACCCATCCACCGTGCCTTGCTCCAGAGGAAGATATGAGGAGTACTTCTCCAGGTCAACACAGTCAGCATGGCGGTAGCACCACTGGCAGTGAATGGAGTACGACTGATTCAAAAGATGAGCATGATCTTGTAGGCTCTCCCAGATCTATAGGCAGTGGACTTTGTGTTGATGATGTGAAGAGCCCTATTAGATCATCCAGTTTCTCCAGCTCTAGGAGTTATGTGAATGAAGAAACATGGCCATCAGAACCAAACCAGAATGTGGTGGATTACCATCATAATCTACCGAAAAGGTCAACTGAAAATCCCGGGTCCGAACATGGAAGCAGTTCTGGAGATGAAGGATATTTCATTGACAGTCCAATCAAGGGACCCATTTATCCAAAATTGCGTAGAGTGGACTCACCAACAGACTCTGGCATTGAGAGTGGGAAAGAACATGGACCCAGCACAACTCCAACAATTTCTGTTTGCTCCAGCCCAAGATCATCAGTAGATGAGAAAGTGAAAGATATGGATCATGATCATCACATCCAAGAGAAACATGATACCATTGAAGATATGCCTGTTCTGAAACGAGCTCTTCAGGCACCTCCTATCATCAATCCACACATGCTGATGGACGAAGCGTATCGTCATCATAAAAAATTCCGTGCGGCTCGTCGGGAAGCTGAGAGTCCTGCCAGCCCTAGCCAAATGTCATTGGCTAGCACCCACAGTACACTTGTAAGAACATTAGAACAGGCTCCTAGATACCTGAGTGAACAGCAATTGAAAAGAACTGATTTAATTCACAATATCATCATGCAGAAGGAAACCCTTCCAGGCCAGCAACAACCTTCTCCAACACAACAGCATCAGCAAAACCATCAACAGACTCTATCACAGTCACATCATGCTGATACACAGTCGTTTTCTTGCCCCAGCATGCAGAATAATCATTATCCTTTCAGCAGTGTTCCTAATCCTCCTCCTGTTTCACCTCCTTCTTCTACCTATACCGCATCCAATGCATCAACGCACAAAAACTTGCTAGTTTGTCCAAATGGCTACTACATCCCACAAGGAGGCAATGTTCAGCAAACATCTATTTATTCATCGGTGACCCCAGTGTCCTGGCAATTCACACAACAATCTTCTTCTGTGGCCACAGTGACATCAGCGAGTCCTGTACAAGTCCACACTCAATATGAACACTCATCTCATATGCCACAGAACTCTCCTGGCTCTCATCAAAGCAACACCACAAGTTACTGTTCCTCACCAGTGGTCAATACATCGAGAGCAGGTTCTCCTAGGCTGTTGTACAATCCACGATCCTCTCCTCCAACCTCCACGTCTCCTCTAGTCATGAATGGAAACGGACTAAGTTCATCCAATATTCCTTCGGGGTGCCCTTCCGACACAAGGCCGGTGCA
Source organism: Nephila pilipes (assembly GCA_019974015.1). Lineage (NCBI taxonomy): Eukaryota > Metazoa > Arthropoda > Arachnida > Araneae > Nephilidae > Nephila > Nephila pilipes. The sequence continues at coordinate 169,116 of BMAW01130958.1, forward strand.
AACCGAAGCTCCCTACAAACCTTCCGGTGAATCCCAACCCCTGAACTTATCCAAAAAACTCTTCTCTCCTCCTCCCATGCTGAAAATTGAATCGTGATCATTTGCAATGCGATTTGGACCTATATCAAATCTTCATTGAGGATGAAATTTGTGGTGGACATTGCAGAAATTGCATACTCCCAAAGTTCTTCACAATTCTCCTCTTTCCCCCCACCTTGTGATCATGCACCTGTTGTGTCTTAACTGGAGACTGTAAACAGCATCAAATGGTGCAGCTGCCATGTTGAAAATATTAAATGTGCCATTCCAGATTTAGAGATCACATGCAGGCTGTGTGTTTTTTTGTTTTGTTTTGCACTGTAGATGCAAGAGAGAGAAAGGAAAAGATAGGAACAATATTCGTTGGACTCTCATTTGTAAATATTGTTTGTATCAAAAAGCATAATTGTATTCATTTTGTACATAAGAAAATTACTGTTATGTGTCTTCAAAAATGATATGTTGTAAATTATATTTAAGAAAAAAAAAGATGGCTGGTATATTATGATGGAATGGCTGATAGTGTTTATTAGAAATTTTTTTAAGTTAAATAATTATTATTTGAAAAAGTTTTAAAAGGGACAAGTATCAAATGTTTTTTTTTAAACATCAAATAGGAAGATGTACAAAGGGTTTATCTTTAATTCTGGTCTGGAGATTCAAAGGGCTAGGAAAGGGGCCATATTTTAGAAAGTTTTGGGTAGTGAAATATTGTGGTTCTTTACTGTAAATATATTTCTCATAGCACATATTTCAGTAATTTAATGTTTCCTTTTCCAAGTGAGTGGCATATGTGCAGTGGTATCAAAATTTTTTTTGCTCCATAGTATTGTTATAATAAATGGTAGGCATATTTGTTGTTTTAGAAGCAACTGGAATCAAATACCAGAAATGCAAACAAACCATGCTCTAATTTTTCCGAATTTGTTTCTGTAATTTAACAACAAATCATTGAATAAGCTTATTTATAAACATATTTAATAATTTATTTCTTTAGTGTATTTTGTCAGAATAGTTACATTGCTTTCTTAATTTTATAAGATTAAGTGATTGTGTAATTTATTATTATTATTTTTTTTTTTTTTTGTCTCAATCATATAAATTGTCTTGATTTCTGGTATTTGATTTTCTGTATGCATCAACCCTTATGTTGTGCTTTCTAAGGTCTTTAGCCAAAATGATGAATACTGTTTATTAACAGTTGTGTAGTACAATCAAACTTTTTAATTTAAAATCATTTAATTATGCTGATCTCTAAGATCGTACATTGGTGTGGCTCTGTGCCTGTTATGTGATCATGTCATTTCATTAAAAAAAACTTCTGAATGAAATTTTTTTCTCTTTATTTGTTGTCCATTTTTATAGTGAATTACAATGCATGAATGCCACATTTTAAAATTTGTGGTACAAATATAACAGGGAATATATCAAGAACAAATTAATAAAAGATAAAAACTATATATTTCAATGATCTCTTGTCACATTAGAATTACATATATATCAAATTATTAAGTTACAAATGTAACAGTGACCAATTCTGCAAGATTTGACATATGAAAAGTTTAATGTGATCTACATATTAATAAAAAAAATTGAATATATGTATGGGTATAGAGGGGGGAACTTATAAAGAGATTAAGAATTATTGCATTGTTTGTGTGTAAAAAGAGAATAAAAATGGAATTATAAAATAGTACACTAGTATAAAATATTTTAAAAATAATGTTGGTGAAATAAAAATTTCAAAATGTTCATGGATAGAAATTTTTTTAATCTATTTTTTGCATTACATTTCAAAATATAAAAGAAGTAAACAATACATATTTAATTGGTATTATATGTTCAAAAACGTATTTTTTAAAAAATTCCAAGTAGTGTAAGAATTGTTTTCAATAATGAAAGTATCTCAAAAGTTAAAAGACTTGATGTGAAATTTAAATACAAGTATAAGTACAATTTGTTTAGCTTCAAAGATAATTGAAAATCATGATTTTGAGCATTTGTTACATGATTGCAACAAAACTTAAATTGTTACAAACCATGTGCTTTTATATTGTGACTTTAATGATAAAATTAAATTTGCTGGTTCTACTATTAAATTTCAAATTAAGAGAAGTCTTGAATGTTAATTAAAAAGTTAAATTGTATATTAGGCTTTCTTGGATGTATAAATCTGAGAACATGTTTTAAAACGCGCGCGCGAGTTTAGTTATCGCAATTCAAATTGAATTTTGAAGTGGAGAAAGTACTATAGGTAATATTTTAAAAATTTATTGACTGATGAATTTTCTAACACAAGAATGAAACCATTGGAGCGAAATAAAGATGGGAAGTAACAAAAATGGCATTAAATGCTGAAATTAAATATTAAAAATTCGCTTGATACAAGAATAATTTAAACGTTATTAAAACGGGAAAAAATACGAAATATTAAGTACATGACGATCATCTTTAAATGAAAGAAAATGAGAATAAGCTTGGATGTAAAAAGGACTCGGCGTCAGTAAAAAGGTATAGTTTTCCTAAAAACTGATGCTGTTATCTAGCTACTGTAATTATTACGATGGATAACGTCACCAAACCTTGTCTATGCAAATCAGTGGTGTGGTGTCGCGCTCAACACTCTTGGAAACCACACCATTTGGGTTACGAAGAGGGCCGCGGTAGCCTAGTGGTCAAGGTAGTGGACTCGCAGCTGGCGGGTTTCGTTCAGTCGTGGGTTCGATCCTTGGCCACCAAAGACCCGTAGCCGGGTCTGTTCGGGGCCCAAAGTCCTCCCGTTGGTGTGGTGTGGATGTTAGGAGAGGGGGGTGCCAGCTCAGGTGTCGTCCTCGTCACTTGACCGTGTTTCAAAATTACGAGGTCCGTCGCCAATAGCCCTCGTGTTGCTTCTAGTGCGACGTTAATAAAAACTAAACTAAAACTAATTGGGTTACGAAGAAAACATTTTAGTGACGTCATCTATCACAATATTTCGGCGGCCAGATAACTGCTCCGCTTTCCAAGTAAACCATAGGTTAAAACATTGCCTCAAACAGTTAAGGTAATGAAAAAGGAAAAGCCAATTATCCTTTCAAAATTCTTAAAATATTAAATGAATACTTTGTGTAGAATGAAAAACAAACACTTTCAAATTATCAAGCTTGTGTGATGTAGAAAATGTAATAGAGTTTTATTAAACAAGAAAAGTGATTTAAGACTATGCCGAGAAATGAAATTAGCGTTTATAAACGAAATCTAAAGGGGGAAAAAATTCTTCAAAGGTTATTTAAATACATTTTTATCTCTTACTCTGGGATGGTTAATTTTAATTTTCATTACTCATTTGATCAAGATAGGATAGATAAATAGTTGATCTAAAATAAAGATCTTACACATTGGTCATCTATATCATAGATAAGTGGATATATGTTTAATCAGAAATAGAAACACGGATATGTTTTTTTTTCTTTCGTAATTTTGTTAAAATGTTATTTATATTGCTTATAAAAGCTAAAGAAATAATTGCAACTCGTGTGATTTCTTTTTCTTTTTTTTTTGAGGAAAGGGACCAGAGCAAAAAATTAAAAACGTGATTGATCAGAGCAGTTTCTTTCATTTTAATTTGTTCATAATAGTCCAAAGAAGATGAAGAAATGAGTATTGTGATATATGACGAGGAGATGTGGCAATAAGGATATATCTGGTAGTTCTTCCGAACAGTAGCCGGTAAACTCTTACCCCTAATTTCAAGGAAATCCAAATTAAATCGCACAAACAAATGCTTATCTAAACTCTGAAACGTTAGACCAATCATTACTTATGCTTGTACTTTCTGGGAATTGCTGCAAACACAAATATAATTGAAAAAGTTTAAATATCCATAATTAGGCAAATTACTGGCTCGAGTTGATATATACGAAATTGGGAGCTGCGAGCTACCCTAAATTACCTATCGATAAAACAATTTTTTGTCTGAATATCAAGAAAGTTATCCGACTACATAGACAATACTGACAGATCCCTCAAGATAATTGAAAATTACACCCCAAGTTGCTCAAGACCGAGAAACATTTTCCTGGAATAACTCCCTACTCAATTTTTCTAAGAGTGAGTGAAAGTGAAGGTCCTTGGCGCAAGAGTCAGATGTGGCTATGATGCGCCAAACAAGATATAACTGTGGTCTAGACGTGAAAAAAGAGACAAAAATTGGCTGACAAGAAGGAGGGTCGAAAATAGAGAAGGATCGCTAGGGCAAAACTTTTCTAAGAACCGATCACGTCCTCAGCGAATCAACTGCTCGATTCAAAGGCAAAACTTCATCTCATCACAATGCACGTCCCAAATAGGCAGGCCTGAGTTAAAACCTTTAATATCAATTGCACTTCCTAACTTCAAACTCTTTAAATTTTTCTCTTTAGACCTTTAATTTGTAATTTTAATTTTTTCTTGTAACCTCCAAGCATTTCAAACCTACACATACAAATTGTTAAATACGAGTATCACTTCCTTTTTAATTAACTTCTGGACAAGCGTAGACATCAAAATCGTATCACCTCACACAATACTATAGATCAGAGGTCGGAGCCCAAACGGGCTAAGGTCTCTGGCAAATTTCGTCCCATTCTGGCAGCATCTGAATATAAAAATGGACAGAAATTATGTGTTTTTAATTAGTTGGCGCGATATTTTCCTAAGATTTAATTTCCTGTGATTTAAAAATTGGATTTATTATCCTTGCATCAAAGGGGGGGAAACTATTGTATATTGGTTGGATTTTTGGTTTGAGAGAAACATACTTTCTTATTACGTTCTCGACTGTGTTAGTAAAGCAAAAATACGTCTTTTAATAACTGTAAGAGCCTCGAATGACTCAAAATGGGTTCTTTTTAGCATAGATTTAAAATTTTGGAAGAGAAAAAAAAGTCATAGGTGGCTAAATTAGGAATGAAGAATGTTATACTGTTGCAAGTTATACCGTTTTTAGATTTTTTTTTTTAAAAGAAAAACTCCATGCTCATTCTCATTGTCTTAACCTCTGGTACAACTTTCCTCGTTTGTATACCCTTTTATTATACTGGAGTAGGAACATTCAATAAATACGCAACTTTTACCCTATTACTATGTATCAATACCTCTATTTTTCGTTGTTCTATAAAGCTACGGTTTCCTAAAAAAATCCCGGTGCCGCTATCTAGTAGCTGTATTATTACGGTAGATGAAAGTTGCCAAAATGTTGTCTATCCAAACCAGTAACATGGTTTCCTTGCATTCAATGTTCTGCGGGAAACTATACACTTTTGTGATATCATCCACCACATATTGCGGCCGCCAGATATTGACTTCGCATTTCTAAGAAACCGTAACCTCGAGACTCCGCAAGAATTCGGAAGGATATAATAGAATTCGAGACTCATTCTAGTTGACTAGTGTTAGTCTTGAACCAATTTTTTGAGTTAGAAGGTGAATTCAGATTTATTTTTTTTAAGCGAACGAAGTCTTATTTATGCTCCAAAATTAAGTTTTGAAATATGGTTGCAATGTTTGTCTTATTTAGCAGACATATTTGCCATTCTAAATGATGCAAATATATCTAACGGTTTAAACGTACGTATTATAAATATTAAAGGAAATAATTAATGAATTGATTTTAAAATTTAACATGTGGTCATCATATGTCAGAAAGAATGACGTGCGATTCCTTCCTTGCAAAGATAAACAGTTTCCTAATGTAAAATGAATCGAATTAGACAATAGTGTTAAAAATTATGTAAAAGAGCACTGTTTTCAATTGAGAAGAAAACTATAAGAATTTACATCCCAGAAAAGAAAACTTTTCTCCTTTTTTTCTAAATAGAGTTACACTTCGACAATTTGATTAAAATTTAATTGTCTTTACATAAAGTACTAATGTAACATATTTATCTGTTTTATATATTATTTTGAAGATATACTTCTCTATGAAGTGTATGGGAACCCCGAAAAAACCTTATAGGCCTAAGGGTTCCATGAGATGACTAAGTTTGAAGACCACTCACTGCTCTGTATTAAGAGAAGAAAACGTTTAAAGGTTCGGAGGTCACATTAATTTCTGCTTATAATAGATAGATTTAGAAAGCTAACGTAATATATTATTTTTATTAGTATCTTTCGCTTAATCAGATTTCAGTGACACTTAAACGTTATTTAAATAATGAATTGTTTTATATGCTTCAGTTCGATGAGAAATACTCATTTCCAGAATTATAAAACTATATATATATATATATATATATATATATTGTTTTAATGAATTAATTTTATTTCTGGATGAAAAAGAAATTAAGTTATAATTTCTGGAAAGCAATACTTGAATTTAAAATCAGTATATAAAGTCCGATTTAAGAGTCTTATAAATATCCATTACATGCATAATTTAAGCAAAAAAGCATAAAAATAATTTTATGTCTTTAATAACGATCAAATGATGTGGAAAATGTATGAAAATTGGTATAAAATTAAAAAAAGAACAATATCGTAGGAAGAACCTGATTATATGTGCCCTCTTGAATCTTTTAAATGGTTATGATTAAATTAGTTACACATACACGTTATCAAAATTAATCGTTTCGTTTGATTATTTTTCCCGATTGCTAGCTTTTATCAAACATTATAATTGAACCTTGCAGAATAACGGCAAAATCTCTCCGGTAGTTCTTCGTATAAGTATATCATTATCAAATAAACAATGATATAACACATCTATTTTATAATATTAATAAAAAAAGGATATTTATTAATATAATATTTTATGAATAACATTAAATAATTTTTTGTAATATTATCATCATGTGTTAATAATCATGTAAAACGCAACTGATCGCAAAGTTTTTTCTCGGTGTTCCCATTATCCATGATTTTAAATTTAATGTACTCTTAAAAACATAATGTACACCAAAAATATGATATTTTCGTGTGAATAATTCTGACATGTTCGGCCGAAAATATTTTCAATGAGCTGGAGGCTTACTTATAAGGTTGTTTGTTTATCAACATCGCCCTTAGAAGCAAAGCAAGGGTTGATGGAAACAGACCGTGTAATTTTGAAACAATATTAAGTGGTTAGGACGACACCTGAGCTGTCTGAGCCACTCTCCAAACTTCGACACCATACCAACATGAGGAGTTTGAGCTTCGACTTATTTTACGAGCATAAGCCCCGCTATGTGACGGGCCTTCAAGCTACGCTTTTCTTAATAAAACTGGTACCGTTATATAGCGGCCGTAATATTACAGTGGATGACGTCATCAAACTTTTTCTATGCAAACCAGTGACATTGTTTTCTCACATTCAACGCTCTCCAGGAAACTTCGCCAACTGGTTTAAGTTGGCAACGTTTTAGTCGCGTCATCCTCTGCAATATTGCGGCCTCCGGATAACGGCTCCGCTTCCCTAGGAAACTATAGCTTTTGTGCAGTTAGGGTTCCATCAAAACATCACCAACCACAAACTCGCAACAATCAACCATGGCCACTCGGTTGTTGCAGTTGCTTGCATGCGAGTATATGATTAGGTTTTCAGAATAATTTTAAAGTGTCGATTCATGTTGCATAAATCGACACTTAAAAAAAAAAGTCCGGAAAGCCGTTAGATTGAATCTTGGAATTTGTTTCTCTAACAAATGCTTCTCTTATTTTTATTTTTTTTTTACTGATATTTCTTAATATCAAAATTAAAGCACGTGGACTTCGCTAAAAAGTATACATTTTCTAAGATGTAGATTATTGGATTTACGTTCGGAATCATATAAATAATAATATAAACTGTTTTAAATCCGTAATGGTATGGATAAAAGCTCATTAAAAATAAATTTTGGAAACATTTCTTCGATACAAAGAAATTCAAAATTTATTTAAAAGTTCACGTTCTTTAATGAATTTAATGTTGCACTGCTAATCTCCTAGAAACAAAAACAGTGATTAAACAATTTTTATCCTACTTACCAAGAATTTTTCAGTAAGAAGGAAGCTATTTTTACGACTAGAAAGTTCTATTCTCTTTCTGGTTCTGACATCAATGAGACTTTAAATTATCTTCGAAAAGTGTGAAATCGTCAGGTAAATATTAAAAATTATATCATATGCGACATTTTGTAGTAGATTCAATCTTAGCATTTTCTTTTTGAGATCAGTTTATCCCCTTCAAGTTTGTGACAACCCCCGGAAATACGAGTGCTACACTTTTCGAGCCTCTGATAAAAAGAGGGAGATGAGATACAAACAAGTGTCGTCTTAGTGGTTTGACAATAGTTCAAAATTAGGAAGCCCGTTGCTAATAGCCTTCAGTTCGATTTATTAGAACATTATGAAACTAAACCAAGCCAAAATTAGAGAGAGAGAAATCATTCCAGTGAAAAATTACTAACAAATATATAAAAATAAGAGATAAAAATTCAAATTAAATTATTTCAAATTAAAAAAAACTGAAGTTAATTCATTTCAAAATAAGAGATATTTTAATTGCATCTCTTATTTCAAAAGCAATAAAATGTTTTTAATCATTTAAATTTAAACAATATTAATGCCATTAATTAGAAAGCACCTTTAATTATTTGCATTTTTAACTAATCAGATAATCTTAATAATAATTGCCAAATATAAAACTTGAAACATGTTTACATTTGATGAGCCGTTTTTCCAGGAAAGTGAAGAAAGAAATGAATTTTTATTTTTAAAAAAAATCCAACCCTTTAAAGGTTTTTCAGCATTAATAATACTGTTCAAAAATTTCTTCAATTTTCAATGATTATTTTAAATGCAGCTGAACAGATTTTTTTTTATCAGGAACTGAACAAGTTAACGAATGCAGTTTTCTTTAGAACAACTTAAGCATATCGTTAGCTGGAGAAACATTTTTCAACTCTTTGTTGCTACAGAATCCTTGAAATAATATCCATTTGATGAAGAATCATTATTTAACAATTATTACATATTACAAGGTTATTCATTCAAAATGAACCATCCAATTTCAAATGCTATATTTTCATACATAAACGGCACAGAATCATATATAATACATAAATGCAAAGGGAAAATATGGAAGTTTTTCTTACAAGGGTTCAATAAAAATTCTTTTAGTTATATGTGTAATGTCAATTCGATACGTAAATTCCTGCCAAACACGTTGTAAAGTGTCATTGGTAATTGGTAATATTACCAGAAATCGGTGAAAAATATAGAATTATGGAATCGGAGGATTCATTGTGATTAACCCTTTATTATTAATATCTTTCTTTATTATTTATAAAATTAAAATGTTCGCAGATAGAAAATAATACGAAATAAAGTGTCTCATAAAAAATATCATAATGAAAATTTATTTTTGATTTCTTTTTTAATATGATGACTTTAAAAATTTATTTGGAACATAAATGCTTTATGGAATCGGAGAAGCAAATACATAAATTTCATCTTGAACTAAAAGATTATGACTTTTGTCTACATCAAAGATAGGAGTACAATTAGTTCGAATGCAGAAATGAAAGAGAAAATACACAATCTAATTTCTAACAACATATTGGGAGGTTGTAAAGTATGATAAAATCAAATCTCTGTAGGTAATTAACGACATATTGGGAGGTTGTAAAGGATGGTAAAATCAAATTTCTGTAGGTAATTAACGTATACTCTCTTCCATTCGAGAAACATGAAAACATCAAACTTTTTCTTGGAAAATAATTCCAATTCAAAAGCAGACTAGAGTAATCCAACTCACACGCTTAAAGCTAATGCAGTCAAAATTTGCAGAACATGAGGAACCAAATATGACATCGTTATCAGCTGACCGGGTCAAACCTAGAACCGAGCCTTAATTAAAAGGAGCAAAATAATTCATATAAGCTTTCAGTAATTTGTGTACCGACTAATTCACGTTTTTATTCTCTTTTTAGTTTTGCATATTGCAGATTTTTAACTATGGCAGCAGTTAGAGAGCACTTGTTGGTCAGCAGACGCTACTGATGATGGAAAGTTTTCCCGATGTGAAAATGACATCTACAGACGACGTTCTGAGAAACCAGGCAGTGTTCTGCGGACCAGCGCAAAATAGGGAGAACGATTCGCTCACTCAAGGTGCGGAATCTGAGCGGATGGATTGGAGAATCGGTTTCCCCTAAGAACTAGGGAATGATTCTACTAATGATGAAAACTAGGGGCATATATTCTATTAAGCGCAAAAGAGCGTTGGAACATTAGTGTTGATTTTGAATCAATTATTAAACATTTGTATCGTCAATAGCGACATTATGTTTGTAATTGTCTGTCTTCCGTAAATTAAACGTTTGTTAATTTGTGAAGCAATAGTTGTTACTCTCTTTCTCTCATACTCACTCACTCACTCACTCACACATATCTATCTGTCTGCCTGTATATATATATATAATTATTAAACTTAATTAATAATGGTTTTGTGAGTTTCAGGTACACTTAATGCCGATTCTATATCATATCGAATAACAAGGCATTCAAATATTATGACTACAGATAACGAGAATATTTAAGGTTTTTTCATTGTCATATATATTTATATACATAAAAAATTTGAATGTTATAATACAAATTTAATTGTTAATTAAAAAACGAGAAAAAGAAAAAAAATACAAGGATGATTGAAGATATATAATGTGTTCACTATGTATTTATATAATTTTACATATATCGATTATTTTAAAACTTGCACTTCTCTCCTATCCTGGAGGAAGACCTAATATGAATTTTGTAAAAGACTATGATTTTAATACCCCCCCCCCCACCGAAATTGTATTTAAGAGCAACTTCAAGATAAATATTATGTTCTCATGGATTATGAAAATATTCAACATCCACTTTGTCAGAACGATTGTTAATGCATTTAATTTTGGTATTTTAACGTATTAAATAATAGTTCAAATACAAAAATAAATACATGTTATAAAATTTACAAAAAGGTTGCGACTATACTTATTTTAAACAGTAGTTAACCTGTGGTGGTGGGGGGATTTTAATTTGATACGGACAAATCTTTACTTCAGTAAAACTTGTTTCACCGCAAAGTGCTAAACTTGGCGGACAAAAAAAAGTTCAACATTATTTCGTAACATAAGTGTACGATACTTAGTGTATGAATTTAAATAATTTTTTTTTTCAAAGTTATTGGATCACGAATAGGATATAGCGAAAATGAAATAAGTTTTTTTGCGTGTACTACTTACGAGCGAGTACAAACTATTCCTCTTGAAGAATTTAAACAATTTTAAAGTAAAAATTATGTGTATATATATATATATACATACACACACACACACACAAATACAATTTTATAATTTCAGTTAATTATTTAATCTTTTCCACTTCATTTATATTGCATGCTGTTTCTATTAAATTTATGTATCACATTTAAAGCATAAAACATATATTAAAAATTTCAGATGTAGCAAAAGATGATGTGCTGTTTTATTTCAATATTAAACGAAATCGTGAACATCAACATTGTTCATTTCATTGATTGACATTTTTCAGTATTTCAACATTTTGTACTGGAAAATTTGTGTATATATATATATATATATATATATATATATATATATATATATATATATATATATATATATATTAAATTTGCGTATTGCATATAGAAGTGTTGATAAGTCTGTAAAATATTTTAAATTCTAAATGTAACATTTATTGAAATAGTTAATTATCACATTATGTAGCATTTAGTGAAGAATTTGATTTGATTTCAATACAATCATTCAAAATTTACTCTTTTACAAGAAAAATATTAATACCAGTTTAAAAAAAAAAAATGATTAATGTTATTCTTTTCCGTGATTTTGGGGATTTTTACTGAAAATTGTTCTGGCTTGTATTTTGTTTAAAAGCTATTGTTTGATACATTTGTTGAACAGTTTTTTCATAAATTTAATTAATTTACACTTAAAGTATTTAATTATCAATATTATGTTCTTATTTGGTTGCATTAAGCCTTGTAAGGTTTCTTGACCATTATGTTGAGTATTAATATTCTATTTATATATTAAAACGTAAGAATAATTCCGACGAATAAGTTAAATTGCTTTAAAATTTTGCCAGTGTTATTGTTAAATTTTATTTAAATTTACTTCAGAGACCTATTTTATAAGTAGAATACACATGAAACGAGAGCATAGTTACACTGTTTTCAACCTCCTGAATAAATATAGTTCACTGTTAAATTTAGTTTAACAATTTCCTTCGAATAATCTTGATTCCACATTAGATGATAAAAATTTCTCTTCAGTAATAACGATATACATACACAGTAAAGATACGTTCCTCAAATAGAAATGAAAATAGAAGACTAACGTTGTTTTTGCAAATGAAAAGCCAATGATATTCTCAACTGATAATTATTTAGCGTTTTCTATTACGAAAAGTTTTGGAAATAGAAATTTATATTATTACATTATTATTATAAATGCTGTTCTCCATTTTTATAACAAATACCCCGAAAAAGTGCAGTTTTAATAAAAACTATAGATTTTTTTTCGATTTGTCATTTTATTAAAAAGTTTAAAATGATATTAAGAAAAATTGAAAGCACATTGCGTAACAACTGATATTTGATTGAATGAAATGGTTGAGAAGCATTTAACGAATTCGACTAATACTTAGAAACATGATTGTGAAATAAATTGTTGAACAAAATTACTTTATAAACATGAATGTAAAAGAAACTGCAGTTTCAATAACGATAAGATTACACTTAAAACTACAGTTATATTAAGAGCTGATTTCTTCACGTTTATTAACCTCTACATTTTTCGATAGATGCAATAACACATTTACAGATTTTCAGAATTATGAAAATCTTGTATCATTAACAAAAAGTTCTGATGCTTGAATTGTGGTAGATTGTTTGAAAATTCGGAGTCGAAATATTTATATTCGTTCTTTATATAAAAAATATATAAAATAATTAAATAATAATAAGGTTATAAATTAAATTTCAAAATTTCTATACATTTTATTTTCTTATAAAGCTCTGAAACATTCCATATTCTATGTTTTCTAAAATAGAAATTTGAGATAAAATTATGAAAAATGGAGAAAAAAAGCAATCTCTTTTCTGTTTCCCCTTTATTTTGTAAATGCCATCTTCGCCAAATTTTAAGGAGTGGAACATAAATCTGGCACATTTTTTTAAAATAAAAAACAAATCCAATATGATTGTATATTCTGATTTCACTATTCTATAGATAGCAGGACATTTGTCACATCACTTATTTATGTTTCAATCAATTAATATTTAAAATATATTTCATAATTCGTCTCATACATTATAATGCTGAATTGAAGTTTAACTTTACTAGTAAAAAAAAAAAGAAAAAATGGTACATTTGTAAAATATTTCAATTTTAAGATCTTATTTAGGTAAATGGATATTCATGAAATAACAGTACAAACTTATTTCAATATTGGGACGTATTTTACACCTGAAAATGAGTTCCGAGATTCAAATAAAAACTGCTCTTAGGATGTTAGAAATGGAATTTATCGACAGATTCTTAGTTTCACTTTGAAATATTATTTCTCGAAAGATAAACAATATGTTTCGTCTCATTCAAACTGACTTTCAGACTTCGTCAAGGTACAGACTAGGGTTCATGATAGAAGTTACACAAGCCTCTCTGCCTACAATAATGGACTCTCGCGTGTTCTTGAAATTAATTTCTTGACGATAAGATAAAAAACTGCAAGATTCTATCATTTTTTTTCTTCTAATTCCGCAGTTTATCTTGAATGACCTCTAGACTAATTTTAGACATCTAAAGGCTAAATACATAATGGCCCTTAAAAGTTTGATTTCACGTTAGATATGTAAACTTACTGATTTAGAGACAGTTATTTATTTTAAACTTCGTACCTTACAATTGACATTTCATTATGAAAATACCAACTAAAAAGTATGGAAACTATAACTTAAACTTCATTTACTAACAATTTTTCCCCAAAGAATTCTTCTAAAATTAAGAATTTTGAAATAGCGCTAAAGAGCAATTTGTATCACTTTCTTCTCTATTAAGAGTGACAAGCTCTTTTTAAATAAAATTAAAAAAGAATTACTTATTTTTAGGACCATTTTATTCACTTCACCTCTAGAAAAGGTCCCAAATCTGTATTTTAATATAAACAATTTCTCCTGGATTAACAGAATTTCTTTTATATTAATTCTGAAGGAATTAATCCTGACAGGGGGGGGGTCATATAATACGAGAAACGCATCCAAATATAAAGGTAACTGAGACATATTAGGCAAGGAAAAATAAATATAATACAAGCCTAGCTTAGATAACTCACTTTTCAAAATTAAAAACAATGGAAAAATTGAGATATTTGTAAACTTATGCATCTTCTTATGAAAGAAATTCAGATTTATATGCATAGATAATTTTGTATGAGAAATTAGAAATCAGTAGCTGTGTATTTTGTATAAATCATGTATTTTGTATAAATCATCATCTTTAGATACATCTTGCATAAAATCTACTGGATTTATAACTTTAAAAACTTGTAGAATACTTATAAATATTATAAATATCTTATCCTCGGAACATAATTATAATTCGAAAAGTAAGTTGAAAAATTTAAAAAAATTCAAAATTCCCATAATTTTTATGTAGATATCGTGTTATTCTTAAAATTTGTATTTATTCGAAAAAAATTATGCTTACTAAATAGGAAATAACCTCATTTCATTATGCGTTAAATAACTGCATTGTAGATAAAATAGATTTTGAGGAAAGTGTACCAGAATCCTCAAAAACCAGAGGTTTTGAGAAAGACTCAAATATACGTATATTTTTCTCTGCGACGATACGTGTTGTAACAAGTTTCAAATTCAATTTTAGAAATTTCTAATTATCAAACTTTCATAAATAATACATCTACAAAATCAGCGTAGCATCCTTTAATCATAAGAGTAAAAAAAAAAAAAAAAAAATGAAAAATTTAAAGCCCGTCTCTAAACTATTTCTATTTTTAGTAAAGACTTTGAACTTCGACAGATGTAACATGCTTCAGCCCCTCTGCATGACACGTCTTAAAATGGCATCAGGGCTCGAACCACGACACGACGAAGACTACGCGAATGACGAGTCTGAGACCACGACCACTAGGTTACCTTAATGCTGTGAAAAGGTACAGCCTTTGAACATTTTCCACCAAACCCATCAATACTTAGACGATAGGGAGTTGAAAGACTATTAAACATAAAAAAATGGATGATTCAACAGAAATAAATGTCGAAATATTTCTGTAAAATGTGAAAGGATTTATATATAATTTAATACTATATCAAAAGACCTATATCTTATAACTGATATAATAATATTACTGATTAAATATTTAATTCTAAATTTAAAAGTTTAAGTAGTGTGTACGTTTTGTAATCTCGTAGTCTTAGTTCTAAATTTAAAAGTTTAAGTAGTGTGAACGTTTTGTAATCTCGTAGTCAATCGATATCAATCAGTATATCAAACATTAGCGAATACATTTGGTGTTATTGATATCATTACGTGCAAAAGGTTTGAAACAGCAAATCAATAATAAGTTACTATTTTTAGAATTTTATTCTAAATTCCAAGAGAGGTTTTTAGATACAACAGGAGAAAGGTGGAGACAGCGAACTTCTTTATTGATTAATTAGATAGCGCATTTCTTAAACTAAAAGGTATCAATTAGGATCGTTTTGTATCAATCGGACACTCATTAAACCAACGCATTTTCTCTAAGACTTTGTTGTAAGAGATAATGAAATTGTATTTTAACCTAATAACAGAGATAAAAATAATGTTTTCAAAATTCAGTGATGAATTGCTTAAAAAACTTGTATGTGACCTAGAATTATGTGTATGATTTTATAATATATTATGCATAGTAAATTTTAATCAAATTCACTTTAAGCTATATTTAAATTATTTTTCTAATTCATTGTAGTCGATTTTTAAAGATAATTCTTCTTTCCGCGTAGATAATTCACCTTTTCAAGGAATAATGCGACAAATTCCTAAAAGGTCATGATTTTTTATCTTATTTATAATCTAAATTAATATTGATGAGAAGGCGTTTTTGTGAAGTTGTTGAAGTTTTTTTTTTTGCCTTAGACCCTTTGAACTTATCAATAAGAATGATAATTAAAATACATCAATTATACTAAAAATGAGAATGGGATGTTATCTTACAAGTCGCTTGCAAAATGTAGAAGCTTTGCTTGTCTTGGTTTTCAATATGTGTATTTTTTGTGTTATATTTTTAAAAAAAATGTGTTAAAAGTACCAAAATTCGCAAATGAATTCGTTATAATTTGATAAGAATAATCTACGTATATTTAATTAAATGTTATTTATCCTTTTTTATATGCACTTTTAGGATTAATCTTCCATCTATTTAATGGATTTACAGAAATTTTCTGTAAAAAAAAAAAAAAAAAAAAAATCCCATTCTAGCTTATAGCAGCTGCGGTTATCATCATCTCAAGTACACATGCATCAACCTATCTTGGAAATGGATTGATTATTTAAGTAAAGAATAGAATTAAATTTGTAAAAGCTTGATGAAAACCAAAAATACTGCTTCTTGACTTATTTTACATTTGGTAACCTTAAAAGACAAGATTGGGTATTACAAAAGATAAGCTTCGAAATCTGTCGGGGTCGGTTGTAAGATTCGAAAAATACGATGTTTACATCCACAACAGGATCTTCTCCCTAGCCGCTTGGGAGTGGAGTGGGAGGGTGAGGCAGGTGTTTTTGTGTGAGTGAAAGCAATAGCTGAGGGAGGACGCACGTTCTCAGGTCAGGGTCAACAGAATTTAGGCAGGTCTTTTAGGGTAGGGCGTAAAATTTCAAGGAGAAGGAGGCTTACAGGTGGGGGATGACCCAGATACGATGGGGGAGAAATAGTTGTGGGGATCTAAATCGATAACAAATAAACACTTTCTGCGAAAATGGACTACAGAGATGTGGGGCAGCGATTAAATTGCTGGGATGTATTTGCACTACTGTTCGCTTGCGTGACTTGGACATATGGTGCAAACTGTTCCTAAAGTGTTCAGCTATATTAATTGTGTTTTTAGGGATTATAGTGTAATTTATAGATGGGAATTTATAGGTTATCGCTATCTGATATAATCACACTACGAGGGGGTATCTTAACATTTTAATTATGACTGAGAAATAACCAAGATGTCTGGATAAAATTTATTTTACGTATTAATTGATCCCTATGTACATAATGTTGTAAATTACAGCGATTAGTGTTCATTTTTTTTGGATTCAGGAAGTCGTAGATTGAAGTAATCCACAGTGTAAGGAATATATCTTCTATTTGTTCAATCTACTGAGTTCTACAATGATGGCCTTCGAAACGTCAAGAAAAGCCGAAAGAATTGTATATCTCTGGATGATGTTTATGCAGAGAAGTCTTAAGAGTATTAAATAAAAATTGCTCCAATCTCGATATTTTTTAGTATTAATTAAACTCTTCGATACCCTGGGTAATAATTAAAACTATGATTCTGTGGGTTACATCAATCTTCGGCTTCCTGAAACAAACGAAACAAATAAAAAACCACCTTGATGGCTGCACATTATGTAATAACAACCTTATGTACGTAAGGATCAATTTTATCAGAATAAATTTTATCCAGATATCTCAGTTATTTCTTAGTACTAATTAAAACTTTACAAAACCCTCTTGTATTTTCCCCTATATTTTTATACACAATCTAATCTATATTAAGAATATTTTAATAACTGGGACTTAGTATGAAAATACGTAGTGGTATCGAAGCTACATAAATTGTAAAAATAAATGCTAGTTATCACAATTAAACTAATTACATATATTTAATAATTAATCTTTATGCATTAACGCATTTGATTGAATGAAAAGTTCATGCCTTTATTAATTATATAAAATAAATTAATTATATTAATTTTGAAATTTATTAATAATGAATATTATTTATTATTGAAGAAATTTATGCATTAATTTTTCAGTATCGTTGAGTGAATATCATTTTATGTTAAATACATATCAAAAGTATAAAATTACTTAAATTGAATTAAATTACTACATTTTGCTCAGTTTTAGTAAAACATTTGTCTAAAATAAAAAAAGCTGTTAACTTGTAACAAATTTCAAAAGAAATTTTTAGATAATTTTTTTAAAATGAATCTGTTGATTGCGTGATGGCTTATTAACATCACACTTATAAGCAACACGAAGGCCATTGCCGATGGATTTCGTAATTTTTAATCTCAATCAAGTGATGAGGTCGATAGCTGAGCTAGTACTTCTTTCTCCAAACTTTAGAACTTAAAAAAAACCCAAAGAAGAATAAAACTTTGAGTGAAAGCGAAATAAAAGAATAAATCTTTTTTTTTTAACTTCAGTGTCAACTGTAAATGAATGCTCCTTCGCCTAAGAATTAATATATATATAGTAAGAAATTGATTTTTACTCTAATGAAGTTTTGTCAGAAGGCCATATATGATAATCTAATAATCCATGGGGGGGGGGGGCTCCATTTCTTAGTCAAGATGTCGTAACTAATTTATGCGTACGCAAATGAACCGAATAACAACGACAACAACAATAAAAATTAAAATAACATTGATTAATTAATAAAACAGAATATAAAATAATAATTAGTAAAATTAAGAAGAAAATAAAAACTAATGAAACAAAGAATAAAATAATAATTAATAAAACAAAGAATGAAATAACAATTAATAAAACAAAAAATAAAGTAATAAAAAATTATAAAATAATAATAAAACAACGAATTAAATAACAAAGAATTAAATAATTAATCAATAATGCAAAATATTATAATAATAATTAATAAATAAAATAGAGAATAATAATAAATCAAGCAAGTTGCGAATTACAGTATTCAATCAATAACATAGAAAATAAGAACAATAAATTAATTAATAAATTAAAGTATAAAATAAACAAATAAAATATGGAAATAAAGAAAAATAAATGTTTATTAACAACAATAATACTAACACACTGAATTAAAAAAAAATGTTTATTATTATCTGAAATATCCCTTGTTCCTGAATTTCAAGTAATATTATTTGTACTCTAAAGAAATAGATTGAAATATATTGACGGAAATGAAAGGTTTTCTAATTAAAAAAAAAAAAAGTCAAATTCATTCAGAAAACTAAGCTTGAAGGCTAACAGACCACAAGTTCTCCACCCCAGGAGTGCTTAAAGGTGGAGAGGGTTTGCTACATTCTATAAAAAAACTAATTAGGCAACCCATTTCCTTCCGAGCTGCTGAAAAAGCATAAGATGATGCGAAGCAGGCCTTGAGAATACGTTCTATTTTGAAGCTTTTAATTAACGTTGCACTTGATCTATGCAACTGGGTAATGACGAGAAGCTCTCGATTTTGTACTTATTAGTTTGATTGAAAACCTTCATTTCATGAATGTATTTAATTATACTATAACGGTTTGTAATAATTGTATTAATTAAATGTCCAAAAATATGAATAGCCTTGCTTTCAGTTCCCCACTAATCAATTTTTTTTTCTAAATTTCCGATACAAAATTATACTTTGACTTCATTAATTTTTAAAGACGAAACACAGGTAGATTATTTAACTAAACAAATAAAATTTCTTTCTCAATTTGAAATGTGTTTCTATTTTTTTATACTGTTTCGTGTGTCTATGCTTATTACTTGTAAATTAATTTATTTTTTAAAAACTCGTGTGTGTGTTTAATGTGTATATTATTGTGTGCCTTTTATCTGTGAAGAGAACGCAACAAACAACAAGGAAGAGCTTTTGGAGAAAATAATTGTTCATTGACCTTTCGAAATCGTAGTTAATATAGTAACATACTATAAACACAAACATTTTTACATGCTCATAAACTGCGTATATAGCGAAGAAAGATAGACAGTCAGGGCAACGAAAATATAATTTACTCTGAAGTTGGGGTCGGTAACCTTTTTGTTTTTCAAATCGCACGATAAAAAATACTTAAAACCATCAAGAGAACATAGTTTCATATTAAGCATTAAAGTTATCTGTTTAATTTTGTAATCATAATGTTTATAATATATTTTAAAAAGTAAAATTACTATACTTTAAAATGTGTACATTTATACGAAGTGGAATTACGCCTACACTAAAAATAAATCAGTATTCAAAAATATGTACACGGAGTGACATTTATCAATTTTTTTTAAAAAAAAATTACTCGTTGCGATACGCATAACATGAACCCTGGAATCTATTTTGCTAATTTATTGTAATCCGTGTTATAATTGGACTTATCTACTCTTAAGCTATCATTAGAATGTGCACCTGCATGTCCCCCCCCCCTATATTTTGATTTAAAGTACATTATATTCGAAAACACACTAACACACACAAAAAGCATTTATTATTATAAGCAGTTGAACACCATAAATATGTCTTTAACGTTAGAAATAGAGGAAACATTTGAAAATGGTGATAAATAGGAATATGTTAATTGAAGACTGGTATACTAATGAGGCATATATAAAAAGCCACGTGCCAATCAATTTTCAATTGCTACGTCACCTATCAATTAAGTTGTCTATTCTGGACCAATGTGACAGTCGATTACCCTCTTCATGATATTTTTGGACTTAGATAATCATTCTGGAACTTATGTGAAAAAGAGAGTAGAAAAGCCGAATACTCTAAATAAACTCGACTCGAGATTTTGATCGAGGATACTGTCAGGTTTTATATTGTGAATGAACATAACAGTCTTTACTTCGCAAAAAAGTAATTTATATAATCGAATTGAAAAATATTATTATCATTACAACAAACTAAAAAAAAAAAAATCAAATATTTGTTTTGAATTTTAAAATTAATTTCTTTAGATATATTGCTTAATGAAAGTTTTGCAATATTGCATAAGATATTAAGTGAAGTTAATAAATCAGTGATGGTAACAATTAATTCATGATCGTAACAGTTTTATAATTAAGAGAAATACTTTTGACTCAGGTTCTTGGTTATTTTTATGTAAAGATGAATTTTGAAAGAGTTCGCTAGATTCATATTTAAAATTTTTTGAATATACTGAAGAAATGTATCAAATTATTCATATTTAAAAAAAAATTAACACATACAATAAAGGTGGACCCTTTAAAACACGTATTCAAAATGATATTAAATTATATTCGGAAACTTTGGTGAAAGCTAGCTGTAAGCACCCTCAGCAATGAAAAACTGTATGTATTGGGCTTTTGAAAAAAATTTTCAAGCACGATTTTTTAGAATAAAAGAATTCTTGTGTGATTTTTTTCCTAAATAATATAAAAACAAAAGTTATAAACATTGTTTATAAACAATAACTATTCATAGAGAAACTAAACGTACAAATTCATTGCAGCAAAGATATTCCACAAATCGAAAAGATAACTGAAATAACGAAAAAAAAAAAAAAAATAAGAATTAAATTATCTTTAAAGGGTAGGATGTGTTTGTTTATTTTGATACGATACATTCAAAATGAGACCATTGCATTCACAATTGCAGGGTTGATTGCAATTTCGTTGTTTTAAGGTTAAATATTTATTTTTTTACACTGTAATTGATATTAAAAATGCTATTTCAATAACGTATTGTTTTTTTTATTTGAGATTATTTAACACAACCTGATCGTCTCCTTAAATCCACCTATATTCGAGTACATAGTCTAAAATATTCTGTATTATATACAAATTTCTATAACGAATCTTTTTTTAATTGAGATTATTTAGCACAATATAGAGCCATGAAATCTGATCGCCTCATTAAATCCGCCTATTTTCGATTACATAGTCCAAAATATCTATATCATATACAAATCTAGATAATTTTTCTACATAGATATTTCCGTAAGTTGCGTGTTGATAATTTGGACAGCAATATTCAACATTAAGTTAATTTTAATATGTTAGTTTTAAGAAACATTTCCTGGGCTATTCAGTTACACGGTCAAAATTTTGAGAGCGCGTTCCACTTTTTTTTTACAATAAGAAATAGATTGTAATTCATTTCCTCATATTTTAGAAGAAATGGTTAGGTAATTAGAAAATAGCAAATGTATTTGTTTCTCATGATATTGTAAAAACCAATTTTACTGTTTTCGATTTATGTTGTAACTACTTTAAATATAGAGCATTTTTTTATATATATAAGAAGAAATTGGAAAAGTTGAGAAAAAAAATTATTTTAATGTTATCTTGTTTTAAAAATGTTTACGAAGAAAAAGCTTTCCTTTTAAATAAATGATCTCCTAAAGTTTTTATAGATTGAAATAAATTTCATTTGAAACATTGTGGTTTTTAATTCAATGATGAATGTTAATATATATATATAAATTTTGAGGTCTCATATTTCCTTCTTATTCTTGCTTCATTTTTAACATACTTAAAGAAGAAAAAGCAACAGTTTTCTTATGCTAACTTAAGACCCAAGCAAGGTCTTTTTATTTAAATAAAAATTCAAAAATTCTTTTAAAATAATACATTAAGTACAAGACTTAATGAATAAAAAATATTGCACAGTTCTTTGCTGGAGGCCCGAAACCAACAAATAGTATTCAGTCTTCCTCGAGTTCTATTGTCCCAATCGTACCTCAGTATTTTTAAAAATGGAGTCTGGAACTCTGCTAAAATTCAGTCTTGAAATTTCTCGTTTATTCATAAAAAAAATACAAAAAATTTCCATCACATATAGACACGAAACCTTTTTCCTTATAACTTCTGAATGGAAAAAGATAAAATTTCAATAAATCAATATATGAGTGTGATATTTTTCCAGCGAGGTAATTATTTGAAGAAGATTCAAATAATTTGAACTATTTGACTTTTTTGAAATAATCTGAAACGTCGAAAAAGGAATGAATAATAATATTCTGGGTTTCAATAAGTACTCAGTTAGAAATAAAAAAAAAATTATGATATTTTTTTAAAAGATCGACAAAAAAAAATTATTTACATTTGACGTATTTTTGTAACGATTCTTTCATTGATTAAAATATCATTGTATATATACATTTATTAAATCATAGAATAAGTATTAAATTTTAAAGATATGCGACAAAAATTTGCAAAGAAATTTTTAGAAGTTTTCTTTTTTTTTTTTTCTGGTCTTTCTTTTTGTTGCACTTCCGTTATTTTTTGGATTGAAGAACAACAGTTATTGCTTCTTTTAAATAGATCATCTGATATGATCCCTTATTGCTTAATTAATTTCAGTGTTTGTTCATGAGCTGGAGAATGCTCCATTCCGTAACCTTCGGAGAATTATTTATTTATAATTTTCATCACACACGGAACTGCTCTGAATATCTTTCTTGGTAAATATGTTTTTGTGAATCGAAAAATCAGTCTATTAACACTTAGTTTGTTTAAGGGAGGGAAAAAATAATAAAAAGTATATTTTGCAAGTGCTGTAGATTCAGTTTTTTTTTTTTTTTTTGGCGAACCCCTAAAGACAAATAAACTTGCTTTTTGTGTAAAATACAGTTCCTCTCTAAAATGTTCTCTAATGAGTGATTCAGCGAGAAGATGTATAGCAGTTGCGAAAGAAGTAACGAAAATATGAAAAAGAACAACAATTAGAGAGAGGGAGATAGCTCCAGAAAAAAAAAAAAAAAAGCAAATCTCGGGCACGTGTGTGTGATGGAAAAGGTTTCATTTTAAATATTTTCTTCTCGTGAAATAAAAAGCTACAAATTACTCTGACAAACCCTAGATTGCAAATGCTCGTTTTTCTCATTTCATTAAAAATCTTTTGCGTAACAAAGAACAGGATACAAACTCGGAGTACTTTTCAGATTGAAAAAAACACCTCAATATAAACATACGGTCATGTTTTTTTTAAACAGACAGGTTGTCTCAAAAATTCCGTACTGACGATTCGTAAATTTATCATACAAAAACGATAAACTTTAAGAGAATATATTTTCATGCTAGCGGTGAAAAGCACTTCTGACATTATGCATGAAAATATTTTGAGCATACTTACAAAAAATGTTCAAAATATGCACCCCTTTCTATGAAGCAGAGCTGAACTCGCTAGAGCATATTTTGAGAAACACGTTTCAAGATACTGACTTCTGGTATCTTTGGAGTAATAGATATTTTCATATCACACATTTATTTTTTAGGATTATTTTCAGAAGCTTAGTTCTCTAAATATCCCGTAACGTTTGTTGTTTTTGTATAATAAATTTACGAATCGTTCGTAGGGAGCTTTTAAGACAACAGGTCCGTTTGTATGGAAAGACATAAAATTTAATTTTTTTTACTTTACAAAACATAAAATTAGAATTTTAAAAATTACTCGTAGCAAAAATAAACTAACTCCTAGAAAAATTGAATGTTATACTAAAGTATAATGCTCTGAGAACTAGAGAAGAATCAAAATAAGATATTAATAATGAAACATTCTTTTTCTACCTGAAAAAATTAAGGGTAATTATTGGAGGTCCTTTGTATCAGTAAATTATATATTATGTGCAAATTCTCATAAAATTTGTTAAATATATACAATTTAATCTTTGATTAAAATTGTATTAAACTCACAAATTACAAACAAAATATGTAACTAATCTTCTTTAAAATAACACACATTTATAAATTCCAGGAGAGTTTAATCATCTTTATAATATACTACTTTCTTTTCTAGTCGTAAATATAATTGTAGTACGGGAGGGAGGAGCGTTAGAACCCCAGAGAGATCCTCATATATTGCATCAAAACCCTCAAAATTTAAAATAATTGTGATACCTTGTTTATAAAATATCATTCATTATTCATTGGAGCAATTTATTTGAAAGCATCAAAAAAGGCTTGCTATTGAATAAATTTTTATTTTAAAAGAGAGAGGGAAAGAAATCGGAGAGCAAAAAATGCAAAAAAAGAGAACCTAGAAAACTAGAATTAATTAAAAGTATGAAAGGAAAACGATTCAAATATTAATAAAGTTCTTTTGAATCATAATGAATCACTATATTTATCATTCATTCTACATTTTTTTGCATTTTAAGTACCAAATATTTTTATATCTCTTGAAATCACACTTTTTTTAAAAAAATATTTTCTAAAATTGCTTCATCGAAAAGGAGTGATTTTATACCAAAATGTCTTAGTGATATTAAACATCTAAGGATTTGATGCCTTACATGAGGTTGTGACCGGTATCTCAACTCCCCTGTATGCTACTTAAATTAACGAACGAAGTCTTGACGGCGTTTTAAATATTCTCTCGAAACATAAAGTTAAGATCTAATTTATCTCAAAGACAGTAGAATATTTGTCGACGTTTTATCCCGTAGGATATTCTCTTGACCAACACAAACGGGCATTGTTACTCCTGAGAGAGAAACGAATTGTATATGAAACCACACATATACTACTAGGTATGATAAAGACAATTTCATACCTAGCAGTAATTATTCACGAAATGGGAATTATTCACGAAATGGGAATTATTCATGGGAATGGGAATTATTCACGAAACAGGCACTGTTTCATTTCATTCGGCCCTGCAATCTACGATAATATTTTTAAAGGTTTTTCAACTTATGATCCTTTTCATTGCAGAAATATTTAAGAAACCGAGGGAATAGAAATATGTAAATTGTTATAAAATTATAACTCACTTATCATATTGAAATTTATCTAAAAGAAATTCTTTGAATTCATCGAATGTAATTTTACTATTCATTTAAGACAAAGCTAAATATTCGTATTATAGTGACTTGGATGTTCATTTTTACTTTTACATAAAGCCTTAAATCTCGAATGAATCATTGATATTGCTGGACATGGAACCTTTTCAACGTTATATATATCAGAACTCTTTGATACTTTAAAATAAAAATACTGCTTCACATAAATACGAGGCACAAAATTTTCGATGCATGCTTTAATGCTATTTCAAAAGTGTTGGAAATTATATCCTAGTACTAAGCCCTAATTAATTTAATGATTTTTTTAAAAAAAATTTCAAGTTTTCAAGATGTTTCAAGTTCTGATATATATATATATATATATATATATATATATATGAAGTTTAAAAACACTCAAATGGAGTCACTGTCCAACCTTTGAGAAAAAAAATCTGGTCAACACTTTTAAAGGTTATTTATGAGAATAAATGATAAACATATAACATGATGACACTTTCCAAGAGATTCTCTTTTTTAATATTAATCATGGAAATTCCAAAGATTTAACACGTCAGAGACTTACTTTCTTTAGATATAGTTACGGGATTTACCTAAAACAGTCCGAGTAATCTTTCCTTTTCCCTATGGGTTAACTGTTTTTGGTCAACACTAGCTCCCTGGATGTCCCAACGACTTCCGTCTCTTTTCGATCCTTCTGCTTGTCATTTCATCCCCCTCTCCTTTCTTGCTTTTACAGTTTCAAGACGAAAGAAATTATCATGGATGCACTTTTTTTAGTGAATTAACGATAGTTTGGTGAAGCTTAATGAAATATAGCTTTTTCAGTTATAAAACCAACCAACGAAAGGTTTAATATATCAAAAGTGGATAATATCAGTATTCGCCATCAAAGAGAACAAATAAATAACTACTTATTTCATTTCTAGCTTTCTAAATGATTTTCTTAAATATGAATATGACATCATCTATATCAGGGGTGGCGCATTGGATGACGACAAGTGGCGCCTCACTCCTGAGTGAGCCATCGCAATAATAACAGTTTGTTCAAATATGTTGAAAAAAAATCAAAATATTGCAAGGACATTTGAAAGTCGTTTTCAGGATTTTGCTAAAAAGAAGAAAACTACATTTTCTCCTTTAAAAACCCATTTTTATTTAGGGAACAATACATAATGCATACAAACGGAATCGATTGATTTAAAAACAAGTTCATTATTTTTCTGAGGTCAAAATACTTCTGACGTAATTAATTTCTGGTGTTTGTTACTGTATATAAACATTATCCAGAGCTAAGAAAATTTGCAAAACATTATATATGTTGCTTTGGAACGACATACAGATGTGAACAACCATTTTCATGAACGAAATTGATTAAAATCAAAACAAGGTCGCTGATACGCAAGTAATTTAACAAGAACATTAAAAGACTAGCTATAAATCCAAACAGGCTCAACAGTTTCAATAAGGGTAAGTAAGGTTTATGTCTGTAATAGATACCATTTTATATATAATAATTGAGTCATTTAAAAAGTTAATTAACTATGTCTACAAACATATATATATATATACTTCTATTGAAAATGTTATTAAGCATACACCAGGGCAAGGACTCCTTTTAACAAGCAGAGAGAACAAACAAATCTAAGTTCCAAGCTGATCTCACTCTCAGTGCCAACAATTGTAGTCCAGAGTTATCTTCTCCAAACGAGACTCTCTGATAGCTTTAGTACCATCATGAAGCGATTTCCCTCTCGAACAGGAGATCATTCCTGACTATTGTTTTAGTTATTCCTTTTCCTCCCCTAAGCGAAGCAGATTCTATTTTTATCTTTGTTTTCCAATCTCCAACATGAACGCAAAAAGGTATGAAAAGTGCACGAGTTACATGGTGCATCTGAACTCCTCTGTTAAAAAATTGGTGCATGGTATGTAAAAGACTGGCCCCTCCTGATCTATAAGAATTCTTTGAATAGAGATTCTAATGAATCCAGCGTTTCACCTGCGGTATCAGAACATGTGAGAGCTCAAAGCGAGCTCGAAAACTCCGAGGATTCTTCAATGCCGCTGAGTGAAATAATATAAAAAGTTAAAAGTATTTTTTCACCAGACGTAAAAAAGTAAATTAAAAAAAGTATCTATTTACTCTTCTTTAGGAGGAAGGAAATAAAATAAAGAAGACAAAATAGTATTTTTATTAATTTTTTATGTAAATTTTAAATTTACTTCGTAATGTTTTAAAATCCCGGGACGGCATGAATGCTCCAATCGACGGACCCCGTAATTTTGAATTACAATCAAGTGACGAGCATTAGTGGTACCCCATTATCTTAACGTCCTAATCGCACTACGTGTGGACTTTTAGGCTGAGTTTTATTTATTAAAATGTCCTTTAGTATGAGATATTGTTTCGTAAGACTGATCTTCAGCGTTTTAGTTTAGTTTTTTATTAACGTCGTAATAGAAGCAACACGAGGGCTATTGGCGACAGACCTCGTAATTTTGAACCACGGTCAAGTGACGAGGACGAAACCTGAGCTGGCACCCCTTCTCCTAACATCCACACCACGCCAACGGGAGGACTTTGGGCCCCGACAGATTTAACGTGCATCAGCCTGGCTACACGGTGGGTCTTTAGCGGCCAAAGATCGAACCCGCGTCTGAACTAAAACTATCGGCCACGAATCCGAAGCCATGACCACTAGGCTACCGCGGCCGATCTTCAGTGGAAAAAGTATTCGAACACGCTATTCGACTTCAATATTGTCGGCCACGAAGCTCACGAACATGACTATTCAACTACCTTGGCCAATTTATTAACAACACGATAACATTATAACGTCTGAATCTGTTATGGTGAGTTTCTAAAGTGTAATAATTTTACGACAGGACTCGGTGGTCTTATATACTTAAGGGTTAGGATATCAAAATGTGAAACATTTTGGAATTTACATCTATTTTGAACTTTAGTCAACAAGATTAGAAACTTTTAAAATCAAAAGTTTTTCAAACCAATGAAGCTTTGTGATTTCACGTCATTTTTTAGATAACCCACTAATAAGATTAAAAAAAAAAGAGCTTACAACTTATGTATACGTGATTGCCTAAATAAATAAATGGAGAAACTATTGAAGAATTTAAACAAAAAGTTCTCGTCATCAATTATAAATGACAGTTCATACATTCCAGTACCGGATGTTGACAGGAGACGCATTGATCCATGAACAATAATAGCGCAGTTTCGGAACTAGACAATGACCTGTATAAAATTAGGGTAGAGGCCAGATTTTTAAAGTATTTGCATCCTAAAAGTAAGTTCATCGTTCGTGAAGAAAAGTCAATTTTGTTGTGATCGATTCAAGGGAATGAAAAATTACAAATGCACCATCATAGAGACAGATTTCAACGGATATCTAAAATATTTAAAGATATTCTTTACGACAATGTTTCAAACACATATACAATTATAAATGAGTTAACGCATTTGGAATGGAACTATAAGAAGTGCAATAGCTCAGATTGGTCAAGCAAATAAGGATAAAGAAGATTTCACCTTGGCAGTGTCATAGTTTTTCTCTCCTTATGGGATTTTAAGTATTAAATATAAACGAATCCTACCCTGATGAAGTAGTCGAATGTTAATGGAAAACTGCTTTGTTGTAGGTGATACTTAAGGCAAATCGCAAGATGGAGTCCCGATTCCACTAAATTCTCGTCAAACAAAATAATAGGACTGCTTCACGTGTAATAAAACTGAATTCCACGGATTACCCGTGGTGTAAAAGATAAAGAGGGATGTTTCAAGCTCATGTGTCTTTTTTTATCATTTAATCATAGTTCATAATTATGTCCTTAATCACTCTTCGCCGCACTTTAGCTTTCCAGAGCTACACTAATGCTAATCAACAAACCAACCAACTTTGTCAAGCGACTATTGTCGATATTCAACTGAAAAGATGTAATTGATCTCATCAGCTAATTAAAAAAAAAAAATTCTTGTGCTTTTCGGCAAAAAAAAAAATTAATGTGATTTTTTTCAACGGCAATGGCCGTTAACAATATGTCTTTGTTGCGTTTGTTGATACCTACTAACATATTTTGGTTTCATAAGATTTTTCAACTTTTATTAAATATTAACTATTATTAAATTTAAATATTATACAGCTCTATTTTTCTTTCAGAAGTGAGTTTGATAAAAGATTAAAGTAACGAAGAAAATTTAAAACCAAAAAAAGAAATGAATAAATAAATAAAAAGGAAAAAAAATCTTCATAACGTGCGTTATAACCGGCATGATTAGTTCTAGAAATTGCATGATTTAGATATAAATGCTTCCAACTGGCTATTTTTGATCGGTTTGAGCCTAAAGTAAGTCATTTTTGTATTTAAGGGTCACATGCTTTGGTCAAATGATTTAACTAAAAATATCTAAAAAAATTTCCTAACATAAACTTCAAAATACATTAGAATTTCCTAATTTTAAAGCAAATTTTATCAATATCAAGACGAATTACACGAAATGTTAAGACTAGTTCAGATCCAGCAGTCCAAATAATCAAAGCAGAAAGAATAAGCTGCATTGCATCATCAAATTCTTATGTTTGTTCGTGAAACACTAAATACTTATGCCGTTTCATCCATTGTGATGTTCTTGCATCTGCGGTCGCGCTTATTTTATGTTGCCGAATTATGGAGTTACGTTTATGGAAAAACATACATTGTTATTTCGTTTGTCTTTTTTACTGATTTGGAAGAACTTATCAGAAAGGAGTACCTAGCCGAATAAATAATTACCATATTCGTACTCGTAAACATTATTTTGCTTGTGATTTTAAAAAGGCCCAGAAGTATTTTCCCCCTTAATTTTTAGAGAATAATTGTATATTGGCAACAAAAAGATGAGGTAGTCATTAGCTTAGAATTTTTTGGCTGCACTCCAAGGTCAAGGAGAAAGCATTACTGCACACACGCGTGGAGTAGTGCAACTTCTCGTATTCCTTGTTACGTCCCTCGTGATTAATTTTGAGGTTTGTTTCAACTGTAAAACGTGTCATTATGTAACGCAACCTTTTCAGGATCTATTAATGAAAACAAAATTAGAGGAATGATATGCGACAAACTTTGCATGTTTAAGAATCGAATCAGAGGGAAAGACAACATTGCTGAGAGAAAGACCTAAAATGCAACATGTTTTGGAAATTTACACTGTACGAAGTTTTATAAAGAAATGCTTTTTATAAACCATTCTACCAGAAACATTACAACATTTCATGTGTTTTAACCCTTAACTATAGTCCTAAGATAAATGTTAAAAATATTTTTAACTTGACCCTCTTCGTGGTAATTTTCCAGATTTCTATTAAAATATAAATTAAGATGATGCTTTAATACGTACGGCAAACATTTTAAAAATTTCTTATAAGTATTTCATTTCAATCCATCGAAGGTTTTTTAGGAAATTTTATTTTAAAAACAAAACTTTTTATATGTGAATGTAATGTTCATAGTGCTGATTTTCGTGTCAAAAGGGCTCGAAAATCGTTGAGAATTTGAAAGTAATCATTTTTTTTTATACTATCAATGAAAAAGTAATAAAAACTATTTAAGTCGAATGAATGCGTATCCTTCTTCTTTGTACGAGGTATGGACATTAAATAACGAGATTGAGACGCTGCTGCAGAAGAAGTACGCATGCACCTAACGCCAGCGACCGACTGCTATTTAACGTGAAGCCTTCTCTTCAGAATGCAGTGCTCTCGCTTCTGTGAACAAATATGTATAAACGTAGCCTTCGTTCGCATTTGAATCGTTTTTTTTTTTGTTTCGCCAGAAAAAATGATAAGTGTAATAATACAGCAACGAAATGTTGCGAAAATTTTTCATTTAACTTGGAAAAACCGCTACTTAAATTTATGATTTATTGAAAGAAGTCTATGGCAATAAATGTTAATCGCATGCACGTGTTTCTGAGTGGTTTATGCTTTTTCAAGGTGGTTGAGAAGACGTTGCAGAGGAATCCCACCCGGGTCGCCCTTATATGTCAGAAAAATGGATTACAGTATCGAAGAAATCGGTAAACTGGTTCGATTTCACCATCGGTTAAGTATTCGTGCGGTTGCTGAGACTGGAGAAATTTACAAAGAATCCGCACGGCAAATTTTACATAATTTTAACATGCAAAAAGTGTGTGCCAAAATGGTGCCTAAAATTCTCACATTCGAACAACAAGAAGCTCGAAAAAGTATTTGAACTGACACTTTGAATGCTATTGAAAATGATCCAAACTTATTGGAAAAGATAATAACGTGTGGCGAATCGTGTTTTTTTCCTCTTATGATCCTGAAACGAAGCGTTAATCCATGCATTGGAAGATCCCATCTTCACCGAGAATCAAAAAGGCTCGAATGAGCAAATCAAAATTCAAAGCAATGATGATTGCTTTTTTTCGATATTCATGGGATTGTGTACCTTAATAGGGTTCTTGAAGGTCAAACTATTAATCAACATTATTACCTTCACGTTCTTGCTGAACTCCATAAAAGAATAAGGAAAAAACGGCCCGAATTGCGGAAGGACAAGTCATTCCGCGTTGTCTGTCAAGATATTTCTAACCAAGTAGAACATCCCAGTGTTAGACTATCCTCCTAATTCGCCGAATCTTGTGCCATGCTACTTCTACCTGTTTCCTAAGATGAAATCTGCTTTAAAAGAAACAAGATTTGAGTCGTTGAAGCTGTGAAAGAGAAAGCGATACGCGTCCTGAAGGAGCTGATAGAAGACTTCCAGCATTGTTTCGAACAATGGAAGATTCGGATGGAGCGTTGTAGGGACAGAGGAGGAGTGTATATCGAAGGTGATAATAAGTAAATTTGTATGAAATCAAATAAAATATTTTTACAACATCAGTCTCGTTATTTAATAGCCACACCTTGTATGTACTTATATGTCATTCTTCTATTTCATTACATTATTATAAATCAAATGAAATAGAATCATATTCTCGTACCGCAGAAAAATATTGAAAAAAAAAAAAAAATCTATAACATCAAAAAATACTTTTAATCAATTCATGGATGATAAAGCACGTTTTACTTCCTCTATTTAACGGAAATATTTATAAAGGTATCAAAATTTTACAAAATGAAAAACACTGTAAGGTTTTTAGGATTGATTTATAAATTAAAATGATGAGCAAAACAAGAAGAAATAATAAAATTTGAAATAATATAATTAAAAAACGCTTAACAAAACAAAGAGCTGTGAAATGTTTTGTAGAAGTACTCTTGCTTTTTTTTTTCTCTTATCAAATGTATTTGTTTTAACAGCAATTGAATCAACAACTGTATGAATTCCGGGACACTCATATATTTTTAAATGAATAAACGAATAAACTCGCAAGGACAATAACGGAGTCTAAAGTTTTCATCGATTGGATTGTCTCCCCTTCCCTCCAGGAGATATCATTACCTATTTATATCAAAACAGAATGCAAAATAACATATGAATTTTTTAATTTCAGCAAATACTTTGACATTCTAGGGAACATCCCATACATTAATATTTTATCCAGTAGGTCCCTTCGGTCGGTCAATTGGACGTATGCCCAGGGACTTTGGGTGTAGTGAGACGATCTCGCGATGAGAACTACTTTAATTTTAATCAACTACACAACATAATTATTACGCATTAATAAAACAGAATGAAATACTGTTATTTGATCCGAACTTGATACATAAATCTAAAGTATAATTTTAAAATGACGACTGCACCATTTTTCTGCACCGAATGCAGATTAAAATACTACTAAAATATACAATTTAATCCGAGATATCACTTGAAAAAGACTATTCTTCTTAACGTTGATATCCGTAGAAAATAATTTAAACGTAAACAAATATAAATAAAATAATAAACAATTCTGTTAAAATAAAGTTAGTAAAATTAAGAGGTTAATTACGGTTTTCTTTTTAATATTATTGTATCTGTTAATATTACTACTTAGATCTGAATAAATGTATTTTTTTTTTATCTATTTTACATAAAAATGTTTCATAAAATTTTGTTTGCTCATACTTTTTTTTATTTACTTGGGTTCATCTCCCTATTTGCATTTGAAACTCCAAATCCTTCGCTTATTACCGCAAATTAGACAATAACCAAGATAAAAAAGCATCCAGATTCTCAGCAAAATGATCTTCACAGTGAACTATACTGTACCATATCAATGATATGGAACATATTCTGTCAACCTGCGTAAAATTCAAGTCTCGCGGAATCTCTTGCATATATTTGTGGCAGCCCTCCTTAAACCGCTCTTTGCTTTTTCACCATACATGGGGAGGCACGATCCACTTGCCCCTTCTCATCTTGCAATGAGAAGGTACATTAAAACAACTAATTTCTACATACAAATTGCAAGTATTCTGCGTGTGCACCTGTCGTATTAGTATTTCCCCCCGCTAAGCTATCGAAAGAACACAACAGATGAGAAAAAGGAGATCTTGCCTTGTCGATCCGAATACTGTCCGAATGAATCGTCTATTATCCTCCTCTGCTCCTGGACCTGTCTGGATTTCCCTGTCTAGACATGATCAATAACAGACATCTTGCACCAGTAGATTCATTATCTTCGCTTCGCAACTTATCATAATTCTCTGTGGCGTCTTCTGGATGCTTGAATCCTGCTTGTATAGATGTCTACGACGGTATTCGTCATTTGTTCATAGTCACTATGATTTATTCTAACAGCATAATTTTATGATACAAGCTGTACCCCCTTCAGTTATCCATTAGCTATTAATTTTGTAAATATTTGATTAATTTCATTTCTGTTTTATTTGAACGATTGATTTTCTCATTGAATAATACTATGTTAAACGACAAATAATTAAATGATGTTTTAAATGTTAAATTGTCCTATATTATTTGTAACTCACTTATCTGAGTCAGCTGAAGTTTGGGGGTATATGCTTACGTATCTAATTACCCCTTCATATACAAGATAGATCCACGATGCAATTCAACTTTCAAAGAACTCTCAGATGGAATCATGATAAGTAGATAAATGTTCAGAGTACATATATATATTTTTTTTAACAGAAGTTGAAATATTTTAATATTGTTGATATCAAAGAGCACTTTTTAAAGATGATAATATAGTCTTTGTTACTCAATACCCTTCATAATCCAATCAATCAATCATAATATGTGAAACTCAAAACTAAAAGGAATCTTAATTATAGGAGGCCATAGTGTACAGTCTGTGAATTGTTTTGCCGAAGACATCGTCCCCTGTTTTGGAAAGGAAACTCCACCCTTTCTGGAATGGAAAACGTCACTTGCGGATTTTGCATCTCAGGGCCAAGGTTACTAGCTTCTAGGTAAGCTGCACCTAGATGACTCGGAATAATATAGCGATGTAAGGTCGGAAATGCTTCCTAGATGCGGTAGATGAAGTTGCACGAGCACCGGATTCCCGAAAGTTCGTGAAGATTCGTGAATCCCCCCCCCCCCATTATTTACCTACACTGAAGCAGTCCCGAAACGCAGCAACCTTAAGGGCTGGTCGCAAAAATTAAGCCACATCCTCCCCTGTAAATACCGCCAATGGCGTGTAAGCACTCTCTTTCAACCTAAGTTCTCAATTTTTTTTTCTTAAATAAAGCTTTTTCTCTCAATTTTTATATAAAATTCTAGCTTAAATGTAAATTTTCTTGAAATAAAACTTTTTAAATTAATTTTTCAATAACTTAAGCATAGTTCTGAGCAAGTGGAGTAGAAACACAGTCCCAACAGCATTTGAACAATATGGAGATTAAGAGTCACAAGGCTCATGTGCTCCAAAGGAAACAATCGACGTTATTTCATGAACTGACGCAGCGGTAGTAGCACGAAAGATTATACAAAGTTAAGGAATATGCATCTAACGTACAGAGCTATGGAGTGCAATGCGCCAGCCGCATAGCTGTTGTACACTCAACGATATTTGATGAGGCGTATTCCCAGTCATAAACACTTTGTATGCTTTCCCAAAATAGCCTTGGCGTTCGTAATCATTTTGACACAGCATTTGGCTAACAGGGGATCGGCCGTAGTGGTCCAGTGCATTGGACACCTCGATCGCCAGACCTGTCACAGCTTGACTACTTCTTCTGAGAGCACTCAAGTCACTGGTGTATGTCACTTCCTTTGACAGGTACGAAGACCTGGTTTCGCGTATCACAGTAGCTGCTGGGGAAGTCCGTGACACACCTGGAATCTTCGAGAATATCTAGATATTCGTGCTGCGAAGATGTGAGGCTTACATTACAACTCGTAGATTTTGAACATCTCTTTTGACGAATTTGAACACTTCTTTTGATCTGTATTTATTTAACCATATTACGTTGGTTGATATTCATTGAATAATAAACCATATATTCATTTACTTGGTAACTTTCAATTCTTGTGTTTTGTACACTACCACATACTCAAGTCATTTTCGATCCAGATTTTCTATGTGATTCCTAGTCATCTAGTTTACCCTACACTCCAATAAGTAGGTAACCCTGGTGCTGAGATAATTTGTATATGTACATTCAGTTTATTTTCGGTCGTTCCGGTGTATGTGTTTAAATTGGAGTAAATGTGACATATCTAAAATATTGGTAACCAGTTCGTTTTTGGTTTTTGAAAATTTAACATCCAGTTTTTACTATAGTTGAATCAAAATGTGTCTCCAACTGGTACCTAAAGCGGCTTTTTTCATTTAAGCATTATAAGTTGAAGTTTTCTATAAAAATGTATAAATTTTTCCTATCTTGGATATCATGAAAGTTTCCAAAAGTTGTTTTTTGGAAATGAGCACAGGTACGTCGAAATGATTCTTAAGCATGCTTTGATTTGATATATTTCTATTATGTTTATTGTTAAAAAAAAGCTGCTTTTACAAGAGATGAACATATGTTGAAATGATTCTAAAATTTATTTTGATTAGCTATGGTTTCGTTTGGTCTATCGATAAAAATATAAAAGTTTCCCATGTTTTCATCAACACATTGAAATAAAAAGGGAATAACATTTTCAACCAGAACTTTAAATAAAAGAGTAACAATCTAAACAAAAGTATACTAGCTTTTCTTTTACGAAGTCCTCAATAAATTACGTCGACTTACGTCTCGCCTCTGCAACTAATTAGCCTTTTAATACAAATAATTACTTGAAAACAATACACCTGAAAAGACGAGAATAACCATTCACTTACAAATACGAAGTTTTAATTCAATAAAATTTTAAAGCATTTCATTTCCTTCCATTCTACGTCAATGACTAATTTCACTGTTTTTATCACTCGAGTGCCATACGTTTCCATTTGACTCAGACATCTGCCAAAGAAAGGAACTGATAACATGCCAGACTTTCCGGAAGATAAAAAGGTTTATTTTTCTATTAGCCTATAAGGACGCTATTTTTTTGTCAAGAGACATATGTTCAAAATATAGATTAAATCGGAAACATTGTATCTACCTATCGAACAAAGAATGTATCAACCATTATATCTATTTAAGGACAAAAATGTTACTCTCAAATTTGTCTTGAAGGCTAATAAATATCTTTACTAAAAATCCATAATTTTAAAAGTGGAATTTTCGATGGAGTGTTTGATTTTTTAAAAAAAATAGTTATTTTTAAAAAAAAGTATCAAAACAAACTGAGAAATTCACATAAGATAAGATTTCTTAAGAATTCCTTTTATCTCAATTCTTTAATTACGAAAGAAAAAATTCAGACTCAGTTTAATTAGAGCAATACCAGAGTTTTCGACGATGGACTTCACAATTTTGAACTATTCAAGTGACGATAACAATATCTAAACTGTTACCTAACTCTTCTATCCGTAATACTGAGCTCTCAGACAGATCTTTCCGAGAAACTTCAGTGAATTTCAACATCATTCACCTTAAAGCTTGCGATCAGGCTTTCTCTACGACACGAAACTTTCGAAAGTAAAAGTTTTGAGCCAAGTTCGAGAGCTTGAACTCACCTTAACTGTAAAGAGCGACTGTGAAGAAACTCATTTCTACAACACCCACATTCACGCAAACACTCACATTCAGCAAAGCAGGTAAACATACAGAATGCACAAAAACATTCCTTCGACCCGCAGCACTATTTTACATCACAGTACGAGGCCGTTTCTCTTTTCTTTCTCTTTTTCTCCTTTCCCCACTCGGAGGAGGATTTCAACAAGAATTTTTTTCCCGTAGAGAAACTTTCGGGTCATAATGGCCTTAAGTTGCTACAGAGACCTTAAAGTATTTGGAAGAAAGTCTTTTTAATAATAATAGTAATATATTTAATTATTATTATATTTTTATTTGCACAAATATCCCATACAGATTCAGTGTCCATACAGATTCAGTGTCGGAAATTTCATACATCCAACCAAACGCTCGATATGGTGTATAATATAGAGGTAACCAAAAAATTGACTTTTTTGTATTGTAAGTCCCAATTAACTATCCAAATACATATTTCAGTATTACCAAGATTAAGATCACACACAATTTGAAAAATACTGTTCCAAATTAATACAGGGTACACTCAAAATCTTGCAACAAAATAAATAAATAAATAAAAATAGAGATGATAGTGAGGAACGTATTTCCTTCATTATTTAACTCTACAACTCTCTTACAGAATCATACATAGTCAGAAAGTTTGTCATAGTCAGATTACATAGTCAGAAAGTTTGTCATAGTCAGATTACATAGTCAGAAAGTTTGTCATAGTCAGATTACATAGTCAGAAAGTTTGCAGACTCTCTTCAACAACAGGAGGTCAAACGTTTTATTAACTCGCCCGAGCGAGACGTCTCTTTTAGTTTAGTTGGCAGAAGCGCTCAAAAACGCGACCGGTCAAGTTTACTTCGGATCCAATGGACCAGGGTATGAAATGCCGCCGGCACACCAAAGGTCACCCCCCCCACACACACACACGGGTTTGGAAAAATTACCCTACGCCGAAGTGGTGACCCAAAACTCGAACACTAAATGACATCAAAGTCTAGAACTACTGGTTGCATATGCTCCGACCGACGCAGAAAACCCCACTTGTCTCTATGTATATAACTTTGACAATCACGTATAAATCACAACTAGTGGTATTCCGGATACGGCGCACGTGTCAAAGAGACCCGCCGTTATAATTCTAACTAGGACTCCTATTACTCTAACTATGAGTCATTTCAATCCAAACAATGGTTCAAACCAATCTTCAATTATCTATCAGCTTGTCGTTATCCTCTTTCTCTCCTTTTTCCTTTCAGTTATATTTCGTTTATAGAGATCACTATCTCTAATTCAATTCTCTACATTTATCTTCATCCAATTTTCTAATAAAGTTTCATTTTGGTTGGGAAAGAATTGTAATTGTATGCAATTCAAATAACCAAAAAGTCCCCGAGGTTGATAAAAAAAATCATGAATAACCCAATTTCACAAAATCTCAGCAAGACGATTATTAGCATTAGAATGTAGGAAATTGACTTTTTTCAAGATAGAAAATTTTTCTTTCATAATAGAGTCGAGATAATCCAATGCTCATGGTTTCAAGCTATACGACCGGAGAAGCTCAATGTGAAACACGATTTCCATTTCTGGTTCTACCTGCTCATTGAAAGGAATTGAGCCTCAAAGTACTTATATGGCGGGATATGAAAGCTAACAGAGTTAAATCCTCATCACTCGATCATGGTTAATAAGTCGTTGGAAAATGTCTCAAGTTGATTTTTACAACGAACATTTTACTGTCTTCGCAGATTTCATAAGTGTATTGGAATTTTTAAATCACACGAAAAATTTATCTCTTCTATTGATCATTGACACTTAACAAAATTGAAATGGCAAGTAATTGATAACCTAAAGTCTGAAATTATTTCAAATGCTGTTTTGTTGGATACCTTCCCACCTGGGAATCACGGGTAATGTACCGTAGACAGTGCTATTAGATCTGTGTAAGTGTAATTTCTTCTACCAGCCCATACAACGATATCTTAAAATTTGTCCAGTACATCTTCCCGGAGTTATTATTGTTTTGTTGTACGTATATAATCTTCTAAAAGGGGACTCTCATCCGTGTTATCTGTGGTTCGATATCCAAGTTACACAATATACTTAAATAAAATGAGTGACTACTCATTTGAATTTATATAAAAATTATTTTACAGTATTTATTCTACAGACATTATCGAATGCGTCCTCATTCGTCCAGGACTCCTTTGCAAATCTTTACTTTATAAACATGCCAAAAAAGTTAACATAATATTACTATCTCCTCGGCCGC
Source organism: Nephila pilipes (assembly GCA_019974015.1). Lineage (NCBI taxonomy): Eukaryota > Metazoa > Arthropoda > Arachnida > Araneae > Nephilidae > Nephila > Nephila pilipes. Next base: position 209,201 of record BMAW01130958.1, read on the forward strand.
CGCTTTGGTGTGATCCTTGCTCTGTTGGTGTGCTAATGTGGGATTTCGGAAGCTGTACACGACGAAATGCATCAAATCAGTTGTTCGTAACCATTCGCAGGATCAATGGAACCTTAAAACCCATGGCAATTTCAGTCAAATAAAACCTATCATATCTCATCGGAATTCATTTTCATATAGAAGACAGAACGTTATTTTTACACGTCTACTTATTGGATATACGAGATAACACATAAATACTGTTTATTGGGAGAAATTCCCTCTATATGTATTCATTGTGTTTATCTTTTGACAGTAAGAGATACCTCGACTGAATGTTCTCTATTTTCTGTTTGTAATCAACATTTTAAATCTTATACATTTTCATTAATTGACTTAAAGATTCAGTGTCAGAAATTCCATACATCCAATCAACCACTCGATCATGGTACAGAATACAGAGGTCCTTTACCCCTGCTCTAGAGCAGAGCCTTTGCAGGTCGGCAAAGTGGTCGATATCGACCTCCGGGGGTCGTTATAGTATAATTACGGGTAGATCTAATTTAGGGGGGCGATTAGGGGTCGATGAATGAATACCAATGCTATTCAATCGCAAATTTATTGACAACAACGCAGTATATACAATTTTCGTTTGAAATGCCCTTTGTAATTACAATATAATAAATAAAGTTTATATAATAGATTATAGCTTATTTAATTTCTCATTCCTGTACATATTTTTAAATAATTATTTATATTTTTTTTACCGTCGAAAGTATGTATGTTTCGCAATGGGTTCTCATTCTCAGACTTGTGAGAAACGATTATTGCTCTGTTTTGTTACAAGATGGCTCAAATTAGAGCACAACCTCTTAGATCATGACTGTTTGATAAGCTTTGCGAGGAAAATGATGAACTATCAAACCAATTATTATTACACACCGAAATACGATAGTTGTCAAGAAGTGCGTGTTTACAAAAACTTGTTGAATTGTTTAAACAGTTATAGATTTCTTTCCGAAATTAATCCAATCTTAAGTGACGAATTGCAAAAAAATAAAAACAATATTTCTCATTTAGCGATTATTTGTAAAGTTCAATGATATTTAAACATGTCACCAAGGAAAAGGCATTACATTAATTCAAGCACGAACAATTATTTTAAACTTTTAAGTTAAATTAAACTTGTTTAAGTCTTCATTGTTACGTGAAGATTTTCAATATTTTTGAAATATACAATTGGATGTAACCGACGTAGAATTGGAAATACATATATATCATCTCCAAAAATTAAGCGTTGTTTTTAAATTACGCTTTGGAGGTATTAAAAATCTAGTCGAGAGTTATCAAGCGCATCCTTCTTATTGATTTATATAAAAATTTGATTTTTTTCAAAATCAAAAGAGAAGAAAAAAACTAAACCGTTTCTTAAATGATTTCATCTATTTAAGAAACAGGTAAGTTTTTTTTTTCTTTTTATCATTTTTTATAAATTTTTGGGATTGGTGATCAAAAGCGTTTGTCGGCCACTGCTCTAGAGCGATATTAATTGAAAATGTGCTTTTTTTTCACAATTTTAAATTCAGTTAAATTGAAACTCCAACAGTCCCTATAATCTTCGTTTCAAAGTCGAAATACTGACTATAGAGCTGGAACAAAGACATTGAGAAAAGAATACATTCTTGTATGACGTACGCTAGAGAAATTGATCATAATGTAGATAAGTGAAGAAATTCTACAAAAACTTCCCTGCATTACCTCATTTATATTGAATGCCCATTTAATCAGTATAGCTAAGGGGCGTAATGAGTAGCATCAATATTTCTTTCTTCAAAGCAATGATGAATTAACTTTTTGTACAAAAAATTTTATTCTTTCGATAAGTGGATTAATATTTAAAAATTATGAACAATTGTACGTCCCATTAAGTCTACGATTTCGGATCGTAAATTTATCTGAAATATCTTCTGCAATATTGGAGGAAATTTTACTCAGAAAAATCTTTAATTTCTTATGATTTTAGAATTAGGGGAGAAATAATGCATCATTTTTGGTGTAAAAAACTTTGAAGAAATGATGAGAATTTTTTTTTTATCGTTAAATGGTTGAAATACTCATTGAACGGGTTATACTTTTTAAATCTCCCATGACTCAGAATCTTTCAATTACAACTCTACGAAATTTGAAATTCAGGCTAATCTCACCATGAAAAATCAAATATACGAGGAAAAAATGGCAATCGTAATGAAAAAATTTTCTCTTTTGGAAGTTAATTTATTATGTTAATTAAGTTAATCGATTAATTCATTAAAATTAAGTTCCTTTTCAGCCATTACGTCTCCCGTTTACCAACCATTTTGATTTCGTGAGCTTAATGTGATCCAATGGAATTTTTACTAACGTCCTCAAATCTTTACTATTTTAACTATTTGAATACAAAAAAGTGCAACCTATAGCGCAAAAAATAATGTAGATTTCTGAGGGGGGAATTACATTTCCCCTCCTATTTTTAAAAAAATAATTTTATCTTTATTTTAATAATTCGTTTATCGGTTTCCATGACTTTTAAAAATGTTCTAAAATATTTTTGAAAATATTTTCGAAAATCTGGAAGAAGATCTTAATTCCCCAGAAATCTTCATTATTATTTGGTCTTTCGATTGCACTATTTTACTTCAAACAAATAAAATAGAATATATTTGAGATTGGTATTACAAATCCCACAGGATTAACATTATGTTCACAAAATAAAAATGTCTGTTAGACGGGAATAACAGCCATTAATTAGAATAATACCAATTTTTCCAGTTTCGATGAGAATTGCGAAAATTATTAAAAGTGTCCAATTTTTTTAAGGTGGACACTTTTAATAATTTTCAAATATACGTGTTTGTTTTCAGAAATGTATCAAAAGCAATAAAAAATATGCAATTTTTCACTTGTGAATATAAAATTAATTTAAAGTTTTAAATGTTAAAGTATAATGGATGAAATTTATAAAATATTACCCTCAGAAAAAAATATTAATTGATTCGAGTGGAAAAGGCAAGTATTATAAAACACTGCATGCTGATCTTTAAATTTCATGAAGTCAGAATATGAATATGAAATGGAACATTTCTATGTCTTAATAAGTACTTCGGTTATGGATTCTCTCCTGTAACCTTAGGCTAAGAGAACTTATTCTATTTCAACAAAGAGGAGAGGAAGAAATCTAATCCATCACCAAAAAATCGCCTATAATCTCTACAGGAATAGTTCACCGACTAAGATCTAGATTTTATTGTTCTTTTTCCGCTGCAAGTGGGAATATTAAATAGGATAGGATGACCTCCAGTGGCATTAACCCTTTAACGTGATTTAATTTCAACGTGACTTTCCTCAATTCATTTCACCTCCGAACTTTTATCATCTCATTACGAATTATTATTTTATCTTTTTATTACGTAACTGATAACATCAGCTTCTTCTATCATGATCAAATTATTATGTTACCGAACCAATGGAAATGATATTCCACTGGAAAAGTTTTTTTCATGAATTTAATGCACATGAACTGATCCAACGTGCAAATTAATGCATGACATGGTAACTATAGTTAAAAATACAAATTTGTTGCTTTTTGTCTGTTGTTGTGTTTGATTTATTATAATTTTCGTAGCCCAACGGTACATTACTAAATTGATAGAAGGATGATAATATTATCGTTAAAAATCTTCTTACATCAATATTGATGCAAAAAGTAACTGAAATAAAATTGTTTAAAATTTCGTTGTGAACAGCTTGCCCTTCAGATTTAGTCGTTCATTATAATTTAATTCTCTTTCCTAGAGAAAAAAAAAAATCGAATGAACACTTTGATTTAGAATGATGCTGAAAAAATTGATAATTTGATGTAAGAACTCTGTATTATTTCTTTTCAAGTACTTGAAGATAATGTCTCATAAGATCCTTAATTTCTTTGAGGTTATTTGTAAGCCATTTTTGGCGATTTTATACTTTATGTTTTCTTATGGAATAAGATATAATCACTAAATATCACTGCTAAGTTCCAACGTTACGCTCTTGAAAACGTTTCGATTATAATCATCTTCCTAATTTCATTTTAATTTAGAATACGTCCTCGAACATACTTTATAATTACATCTCCAATTCATGATTACTTTTGACACAATGTATATATATATATATATATATATATATATATATATATATATTAAATTGAATAACAGATTTTTTTTTATTCACAAGTAAACTAAGAAGTTATTCAAAAGTTAACATTATGAAAAAATGTAAAAATCACAACTGAACTATTAAGGAAAAAAAACATGAACCAAACTAAAAACCGAAAGATAAAAATTGAAAATTGAATGATAACACAGAAAACAAATCTAACTATGAATTAAAAATTTATAAATTCAAAAGAAAGTAATTTAAAATATGTAGGCAAAAACCAGATGTATCAAAGAAGATCTAGCAATTGAAAACTAGAAAAAAAATTGAAGAAAAATAAAAAAGTTGGAAAATAATATATTTAAAATTGTAATAAGCTTCAGATCATTTGGCTCGATTATTCTAGAATTATTGGTCAAACTATCCCCCATCAAAAACAATTTTTATCAAAATGGTTATGAAGCTCAATTCATATATATATAGTCAGAATATGCTATTATTTTCAATTCTTTTTCCTTTTTTCCTCCTAAAAAACAACAATTTTCACGATAAATTTTATTTTACAACTTACCTCTCATTTTACAGACTTGAATTTTCAAACAAAAGTTCTGCTAAATTATGAATTTCGAGACTCCCACCAAAATTATTTTTTTTGCTGCAACAGTAGAGAGAGAGAGAGAGAGAGTGCTTATTTTCAGAATTTTACAATGAGAACAAGTAAAATCGAACTGTTCTTTAAACCTAAAATTCACAAAATATTACAGCATCCCTGTTAATCATACATTTTAATTCACCCTATCTTAATATTTTTTTGTTTGTTTAATATCGATCATAAGCGCTTTCCTAAATCGAAGAAGTTTTCCTTTTCCATAAATGGGAGAAAATTATCCGAATGTCACATAATTATTTATGATATCTTGGCTCTCATTTTTTATCACCTCTCATTTAATACAGAACAAACATAACCTCGTTTTCAGTTTTTTTTAGCGCTAAGATTTATTTAGTTATGTGTGGGGAATGCTTAATGCTAGATGTATGAAAAAATATTATGCTCATAATAAGACTTCAGAGCATTTTAAGAGTTGCAATATAACCCGTTAAGATTCACCCTTTTTATCATTTCTTTTTAAGATATGTGCACGCAACCCCAATTCATACGATAGGTTGCTGCGTTATGAAATGAGTGTGTATTAGGAAACGGACTTAGTTCATCACCATAATTTCTAGAATATTTCAGAATGTTTTTCTTGCGCCGATTTTCGCAACAAAATGATTCGGCGTAAATGTTGTGGAAACGTTAATAATTCAATTTCTATTATTCTATTCTGGCTTCACGAGCCAGATTTGTATTAACCTTGACATTAAAACGTTTTTCGTTTGAAATGGTTGATGCTATTTATTTTCTTTTATTTAAATAAAAAATTCCAAAGCGTAAGAAGAAACATCTCGAAATAACGACTTTTTTTTTTTTTCTCAGGTGTATAATAAAAATAATTGTTGAGTCACCTGCAATAATAAAGGATAACATGCAACAGTTTTTATATAATTTTTTTTTTTATTTTTACATAGAAGTAACATCCTATAATAAAGGATTTAAAATTACATACACTGTTTAAATTATTAATTTTTCACTTGGAAATTAAATTTTTGTTTCAGAAAATGAGGCAAAGCTCATGTAAAATACAGCATGACGGGCTGATAAATAGTCAGTAATGAATAAATTGTAAAAGAATAATACGTAATTAAAAGTGAAAATTAATAAAATTTAAATGTAAGCCCAAATATTAATTTTTGCTATACACTTTTAAAGCATGCTTAGTTTTTGTGATGTATATAAGCAGCTAGCTTGAATAAAATAATTTTTCAGCAGAAGTTGAAACATAACTGTATGTATAAGATTATTTAACTATTTGGCACAACTTTCTCTCCAAAAAATAACCATAAAAGGTATAAATTAGCCCCTACCTAACCCGTCCAATAATCAGAGATGCTACAGATTCCATCATTTTTTATTGATTGGCTGCCTTCCTTGACTTTGACTAATCTGGGCCTTGATAACTTTTCTAAGTGCTCAGTCCAAGGCCAGTGATGTGTCTTCCCTGTCTTTCAAGGTCAAACGAAACACTTGCGTTTTTCAGAAGGACTCCTTATTTTCAGCTGAACAAACATATTTCATCATGACATGACGAGACATTTCAAATCCCGACTGCATTAAGTTCGGTCAAATTTCTGCTATTTCTTTTAAAAGGAAATATCTGTTTTTATCTCAGAATGTCTGTCAAAACTTATTAGCAGACAAAAATTTCATTCAAATAAAAAAGAATAACTGTGAGAAATAAATATAATTTTAGTTTGAGGAAATACGGACCAATTTTGGAAATGATATATCTCTTTACATTTTTATTTCTTAAATAATATTACTTAATTCTATTCATGTGGACATGAACATTGAACATTTATGAATAAACAAATAAATATTCTAACATTATCCATATCGATGCTTTATTAAATTTTATAAATAAATGAAATTTTTACAAAAATAATTATTATTGTTTAGAATATTAAATGTATTACAGACATTTATTTTAAAAGTGCAAAAATGTACCTAAATGCGCCTGAAAATATTTTGACTTTCATTAAGAGTTCAGTTATCAATAATGGAATGTTGTAATTACGTCAAATTAGATCTTAAGTCTTAAAGAATGATAATATACCCGAAAGTTCTGCTTTTAATTCATCTTTTTCATACATTCACTTCATTGAAATAAATTTTCTTCACAACCGGAACTTATTTTTCTCATCTTAAATTTTAGTAGCTTATTGAAATAATCATTATTTTTTAAATAGTACTGAATAATATGAAACTGAAAGAACAGTGTTTATTAATTACTTGAATAAAATTAGAGAAACAATCTCTCTCTCTCTCTCTCTCTATATATATATATATATATATATATATAAATTCGCAAACAAACTTGCATAAGGTAGTTTAGCCTCACATATCGTAAAACTCCAACAGTATCCATTTCCCCTTTTACTGTTTGAAAAACTCTTCAAATTAAGAGGACGCTTGCAAAGGAGATAAAAGCAAAAAGTATCTGAAAAAAATCTATTGCATTTAGAAGACATTTCCTTCCTTTAAACAGAGGAAAAATATTTTGCTTCAAGAAATTTCAAGTTGATATTTATGTGAAATTTAAGATTTACACTTTAACTTTTCTTTACAAAATGCAAATAATGAAATGAAACTACTAATAAAAGTAAATATGTTTCATAATCAAAAGAAATATAATAACAGTATAAAAATTTTGTGATATAAGTTTAAAAATTAAATGAAATGAGTATAAAAATCGCAAGAGATAAATAATCAAAATTAATAACCGTGAATTAAAATTGTAAAAAAAAAAAAAAAAAAAATGAAAGGGGCGTATTTTCACGAGGGAATGCAGAATCCAAACAATTCTATTAAAAGTAGGGTACTAATTTTAAAAGGGGATGTTTTGTTGCCTTTTTACAGAATTTAGAACATCTGCAGCAGTTTTTCATCCTCTTTTTAAAGCAAATGTCACTATACTCAGTCATTTAATCCACATTAGTTTTTGAACCGAGACAAACAAAACTCTTTTTTTTCCTGTTGATGAAAGTGAAAGAAATTCCAAACGATTTTCTCGATGTGTCGTCTTGTTCGTTGTTTGAATAGTAAATAGCGAATTTGGATGAAAGCTAAACACTTTTTTTTGTTCGTCTCGTGAACTTGTAAATCTTAAGAAAGCGCTGTAATGCGTCTCACGAATAATATAAACATTCTAAGCGAGATTTTTAAGAAATACAAATTGTTACAGTTCTCAAAAAGACGGATATTAAGCTGCTATACGTATGGAAGTTGCATTAAAAATTGAAATTTAGCGTTCTTCCGTTATCGGCGGAAATGCTTGAGACAGCAATTCTTATGGGGTTTTTGTCTGAGGACGTTAAAGATTTTATTGTCTCTCAATTTCAGACACAGCGTGATAATATTACACTCTGTATTTTCGCCAAATTTGTTTTCTGAAATAAATCATTGTTTCCTAGAAGAGCTTGGTTGTAATGAAATAAAAAGGAGTTCTACTTTCTTTTGATTGTATTTGTGAAGACACAGCTTCACTTAATTGCACCCAGTTACTAACTGTCAATTGTTTTATTTGTGACTCTTCGATATTCATAAGATAATTAATTTCACAACAGTCTTCTTTATGATTACTAGGTTAGTTCTCTATCGTTCAAGTAAGTTTTATTTATCTTAATTAACAATATTCTACGCAATAATCAATAATGGAGACTGACCTCATTCTATTAACTTCCCCACCACACCACGAGATCATTTCGCGGCTGAGTCAAATTTAATCAGTCATCAGTACTCATTTTATATGACAAGCGTTAGTGAAATCGATTTTCAAATCCACAACATTCAGGAAATAGAGGAAACTTTTTAAAGAAAAAAAAAAAGGAAAATTTTGTTACAAAAACTGATCTTGTTAACTTGTATCAACACAAGTTTTAAATCCTAACACTAATTTTCATGATCTCAATTCTTATATCGTATATTATCATCATTTTGTGTGTTAAGTATCGCACTATTTTAAAAACCGACCACAAAAATGGCAAAATTTGTTTCAGAATTCATATTTAATAGAACCTGGTCACAACTGTTGGAGACGATATCGATTTTAGAAAAAGGTTAAGAACGCCAATATATTCATTCTATCTTATTTGATGTGCTTAACGAATGTTTTTTGTCAGCCTATTTCTGTCCCACTTTGGGTACGTTAAACATATTCAGTACGCCTCGAAATTTTAAGTCACGATCGGAAGACAATGTTGAAAAAAAACACCTGAGCTTTGACAATCCACTATCCATATTTACAGCATAGGACTTTAAACCCTATCAGATTTAATTTCCATCCATTTCTCTACACGACAGGACTTTAATGGAATCAGGATTTTAAATACGCTGCTCAATTTCAACACCGCGGATTAGGAACTCTATGTTATGATCATTCGGTTACCTCTGTCAAGCTTGTGACGTATTTCCTTCATTATTTAAGTCTGCAGCTATCCTAAAATCGAATTAAGTAGTCAATTAGTTCAAAACTCCAACTGAAGAAACGTGAGAGAAAGATAAAACACTTTATTGACTCTTAACATACCGATAGTAACGACTTATTTGATTTGATTAAAACGGAATTCTCTCACTGGCTGCAGTAAAAACTAGATATCAAGACACAATAGTCGAAAAAAAGATATGAGTGGCCCTTTTCACATTATTACAAAATTCGACAAACTTTGAGTCAATAGACATTAACTCCCGCATTAAATTTTAATGTAATAGATGTAACATAATTCGTTTAAATGAATAAAAAAAGAATGTAAAATAAAAATAAATATTTTTATATGTACGAGAGATTATCGTCAAGTTTTAATTATCACTTAGAAATAACTGAGATATTTGGATTATTTTTAATCTACGTATTAATAAATCCTTATGTACATAATGTTGTAAATTACAGCTATTAATGTTAAGTATTTGGTTTCAGGAAGCCATAGATTGAAGTAACCCGTAGTTTTCCAAAGATAAAAGCTCACATTATGATTAACTTATTTGAAAGGTTACAATGCCCTGCAAATTCCCAATGAAATGATGACTGTTCATGGAAATGATTGTTCGTTGCATCACATTGTTGTGAGGTGGAAAAGGAATTTTCAAACTGGTCACAAGTCCCTCACAAACGATTCAAAAAGTGGAAGACCGTCTCTTAATGACGATACAGTCGCAGTGAAATAAGAGGAGTAATATTTTTAGAATGAAAGCAACCATCCAAATAATCATAAATGAGACTGATCTTAGTTGCAATAGTGTGTCGAAAATAATTCTTGAAGAACCGTGAATGTAAACGTGTCAGCACACTGGGTTCTGCGATTACTAACTGAATTTCAGAAGCAAATTCGGCACGACCCGTCAAAGGAGATGTTGAATTTTTTGGAGCAGGATGTATAGATGATGTTTTGGTACTCTAGTAATTATTGATGAATTTTGGATCTATTAATATGATCCAGAGACCAAAGAGATGAAAAAGAAGAGGAAGCACATCGACTCACCCCCCTTCAAGAAGACTAAGGTGCAAATATCTACAGGAAAGGTCATACTGTCTGTTTTTTGAAAATGTCGTGGAATCATCTTAACAGACTACCTAGTGAAGGATCAGACTATCTCTGCTGATTATTTCTACATACTGCTGATACTGAAGGGGGATTTAGACATCTTCTTTTTCTTATAATATCATAAAGTTGTAATTTAAATCTTCTCTGATTTCTGTCCTCGATAGGAACCATTGGCATCTATGGTTGAATAAAAAAGTGTTGAATTCTGTAATTGTTGTGATAGTGAATTACTTCGGGTGTTTATTTCTTTCCGATACAAATGTCCTCTAACCACTGTCAAAACGCCTTGTAATTTTGAGCCACAACAGGATGACGAGATCCCCACCTGAGCTCTGGCACCATACTCTCCGCTTCCACACCTCGGGCAAAGTGAGAACTTTTAGCGGCTCTCTTCAGCAAAAATGAGAAAGATTAAAAGTTCTTAATAATTTAAAAAATGAGCAAGATTAAAAATTCTAACTTACTCGAAGGGGATTTCCTTGCTTGCTCGGGTGCCTAAGGCGTTTTCTCGGGAAAAAAGATCGAGGGTTTCGAACCACTGTCATCCTTTACGATCGACTGACCTCATCCTCCACGGGTGGGAAACAGTCTCTCAGAGTAGCGAAGTGGTGACCCAGTACTTGAATATTAGATGACAGGATAGCTTAGAGCAACTGTTTGAGTATTATACCCTCCATTGTGTATCTAAGACATTAACTCATTAATCACGATCAGTGATATACCGATTGTGGCGTATGCGTCAGATATACCTGTCATCCCTTACGATCAAATGACCTCATCCGCCATGGGGTGGGCAACAGTCCCTCAGAGCAGCGAAGTGGTGACCCAGTACTTGAATACTAGATGGCAGGATAGCCTAGAGCAACTGTTTGAGTATTATATCCATTCACTCATAAATCACGATTTACCGATTGCGGCGTTTGCGTCAGATAGACCTACCTTCTCAACTAGAGAAAACCTATAACATCGATGGAAACTATCCACATTAACACTGAATACAAAACTGGGAGGGGGTGTACATCAATTACAAAAAGAAATTAGGAAACACCCATCTGTAAATATCAATTCAAAAAGTCCCCTGATTATTTCGTTTATATCACGATAATATTGAAGAGAAGGCATGACGATATATTTGATGTTTAACACGGCGGCTCTCTTCAGCAAAAACGATCAGGAATAAAAACCCTTAACAGCTGATCTGAAGGAAAATTTTTTGCTGGCTCGGCTGTCTAAGACGTGCTAAATAGGCACTGGAAAGTTTTCTCCAGACCAAAAGATCTAAAGTTCGAATCACCCCCTTCACTAAGGTCAGTCCATCTCATCACTACGAATGAAAAATAACCCCCAAAAGGCCGAAAAATATCTACCGTCGAAAGTCCACCAAATTTAACATGCATTCGACCCTCTACACAATGGATCTTTAGTGAAAATAGAACTGGATCACGCGACTCGATTAAACATCCGTGGACAAGAACTCGATGCCAAGGCCACTCGGCAATTGCGACATCATTAGTGATATTTAAATGCGATGTTGATATTTTGTTTTCTCTGTTTTCACCATCATTCGTTTCATATGTTATAGAATTTTCCTATTTTCATGTACGGATTCAAATAAGAATTAAAAGGGGGGGGGTCTTCGAAAAATCTTCCAAAATCGAAATTTTTCTTCTTATAACAGGTATGAGGTGACTCAATGGTTATGATTTTGAGTGCGTGAACGGTGGACTTCTCCGTTTATGCTGCTCTCGGAGGTTCTTGTCTTGATTCTTCTAAAAACCGCCCTGGGGTTAATGGGCACCGCTGCATATTAAATTCGACTGAGACTCTCTCGCTACAATATGATAATTAGAATTTGAAATAATTCAGGTATTAGCTCAGATTGTAATATGCGCTATTCGTGAAATTTCCCTTACCAGCATCTAGTTTTTTTTTTTGTCCTTATATTTAAATTTTCCAACTTCTTCCTAATCAAATGAGACATGATGATGCAAATTCAATTAATTTTAGAAGTGGAGGCACTAGATATGATCGAGTTGCATAAAATCGACAGAGAATTGAATTGAGAGATAATAAGGTTACGGGGTGATCGGAAGGATGTTAGTGTGAAGGACGCGATAGTTTTCTTGCGTGTTCACGTGATCTGTTGAGATTAGGATCCAACGCTGATTGATTGGATATTTGAAGGATGCACTCGCATCGTATTCTGGTAACATGATTCTTGGATATGTTATAAGAGTTGTTAGAACTCGCGGATAAAGTCTTGATATTAGTGAGGGCATCTCCTTGTTCGTGGATTAATAAATCCTATTTTGAAATATAATTGACTATTTTAGTAACTTTTTCCGTGCTGAAATATAGGTTTCATGACTAGAGTAACATTTAAAACATCGAACGAGACAGGTAACAGGAATACGTCACAAGGCATCGTCCTCGTCACTTATCAATGACTTAGAGTAACGAGATCCCCCATCAATACCTCTCGTTTAGCTTGGATCTAATCACACACAAAATTTAAAATTTGAATTTAAATCAAAACCGGCGTTGTTCTAATCGAACCACAAGTTATAATCCTATTCCATCAAAGACAAGTCATGCAGAATAACAGGAGCTGATTTATAGAAGAGTTTTTAAGTTCTCAGCGTTGTGTCTCGGAAAGGAAAGGAGAATTCCGTTTTACCTTTTCCTATCCCATTAAAAGTTAAACGATGTCAGTCCCCAATAGCCGAGTAACGTTATTCATATAAAATCACCTTTTATAACAAATCTTTCCTTCAAAACTAATATTACAATCTTCTAAACTTCTGATGAGAATTCCAGTTTCTGAGAAAGAGAAATAGTATTCTAAGTAATATATGTTTATTTATATTTTTCATGTAACGATTCAATTTAACGAGCCTCTCCTTCGGAAGATATATTGTGATTACCACCGACCTCGAAATTTTGAACAATGGTTTAAATGATAGAGACAACACCTGGCGTCTCACTTCCTTAACATTCGTACTAAACAACAAGCGACACTTGAGACCCAGTTGAATATAACATGGAGCGTCAGCTATCATTCTACGACAGTTTTTGGTGGAAGCAAGTCACGTACTCGAGACTCTCAAGCCATTCAATCATTATGTAATAGTTTTTTTAAGAAAAAAAAAATCCAAAGACGGCAATCGTGCTATTCCAAATTTTTGTAAAGCGATAAAATAAACAGAAGCTAAGGTAGTTTTAGACAATTTTGGAGGAAAATAATTTTAAATGCTTAATCAGAATTCAGAATTTCAGTCGAATTTAAGAGTACTAAGACATATAAGGAATAGTAAAATATGTTCCGAATTCAAGACTTCTTGTTTCTGTGAGATATATATTTAAAAATTATGAGTAGAGCTTAGACTTTTGTATTCTTAATAATGTTTTGATCATTTTATAAAATTATAAAAGTAATTTTCTTTTGTCAAAAAGTTTTAGTTGAATCTGGATATGATTTTTAAGATTTCCATGAAAAATTTGGAACTATACAGCGTATTAATTTTTTTTTTAAAGGTTTCCTAAATGTAAGTGTGTATTACTAGATATCTTAATAATCCCGTCCTTCATAGTATTTAAGTAAGAAGACAAAAAATTCCTTTCACTGAAAAATTAATTTTATAATCCTAAAGTATGATTCAAATATCCTTATTAGATACACACAGAAAATCGCATTTAGGTGTCGTTTAAACAAAAGTGTTTCTTAAATGTATTAAATATTTTACACCTCTTACGTAAAGGAATGGATAAAACACACTAAATCAGTTTTGAATGATATCATTGTAAAATTTCTTTGAAAAAATTATAGAAATTTGTAATTATGAAAATTTAAATTCTCTTTTTTTCACGTGTAAAATTATTTTTTAAAATTTAAACAATATTTAAAGAAAAATATTTTTGATTCGCTATGTGCACATGAATCCTATTTAGAAGCATAAGAAAATTCGATACTATGTAGTGTAATGGTTTTTTTAAAGTGTACCTAAATGAGTGTGTAAATGTATAAAACGAAATCTCAAACAGCTTTTTCAATGAAACATTACTTTTATAATCCTACTCGCATAAATGATTGAAATATCCTTATTAAGAAAAAATATATACTATTTCTACTAAAAATTTAATATTTATGTCTCAAAAACAAGGAATCTCAAATTCAGTATTTTAGTTTACAAGCATGTCTTAATAACCTTACTGAGTTCTCATAGTTTTTTCTTATACGGAACAGAACGTTGGCTAAGCATGCTTCTTTTGTCGAATTAAAGCAATATAACCTATATTGGCGACGGATTTCGTGATTTTGAACTATTGTAAAATGACAAAGAAGACATCCTTAATCAATTTCTTAACTTTGACATTCCCCTCGGGAAGGAACACTTAGATCCTACTATATTAGTGGTAGGCATGTATTTCGCGTACTAATAATACATGTTTGGAACCCATTCCATCAGTAATGCACGCCGCACAAAAAACCTATTAATTTGGTCACCTATTTTAATGATTTTTATACTGTCGCTTTTCTAAAGACGCAACTCGATCAATTAGCTTCGTAACCTTTTTATAACTTAAAAGTTGTTCATAAATTCGTGTCACAGTCACCACTTCGTGATGTTGTCTCTGTTTCGTGTCACAGTAGCCGCTTGATGTTATGATCGTAAGGAGATGTTTTTTTTTTTAATATTGAATGGTATGCATATAATAAAAATAATTTTCACAGTTCTTCATACATGATATGAGATTTGTGAGCTATCTCGAGCTAAATTATTTCACTCACTTTTATTTATTTATTTTTTCATTTGTATTTTTTCTGAAATTTGAGCAAACATTGAATCAATATTATCAATTGTGTAAAATATACAAATTTTAAAACCATTCAGAATAATTTAATATAATAATTAACTCATTCCGTAGATAATTAAAATTAATGACAAAAATGCAGTGATATAATCAGATTGAAGTAAAAAATTTCTTATTTAAAGTTATTCATTACATTAAAATTAAATGGCTTAAAATAATTCTTGCCCTTAATCTTTTATTCTTATTTCCATAATCTTTTATTCTTTCTTTATTGGTTGTTTCTATGTTCAGAAATTTATTGAAATGCTTGCTGCTTAGCTCACAAACTACATATAGCTTGTGGAAATCTATATTCACGTAAAAAAACATTTGTTTCATGACATGCTAAAAATTATTATTGCTCCGAAAAGAAAACTATTTCTTCAATTTACTGCCAAGAAGTTACGAGTCTAGTCTTAATAATGCAAAAGTATATAAATATAACACGCAACATCATGACTCGAGGAGTTTACATCTATTTTTAAAGTTCAGTTGAAAAATACGATAATTCAAAAAGAATACTTAATTTATGAATTAACTCTTACTAAATATTATTTTTAGTAGTATTAATTCACTTCTATGATGATTTTACAAAATAATTGACTTCTGATTTATTCCATTTTTATCTTATAACGTTGGTAAATAAATCATCTGCAATCAGGAATGCATTTGATTTTTTTTAAGGAATGAATTTGAATTTCTTATAAGTAAGTACAAAATGAGTGCAAAAGCCAAAATATAATATAAAAATAACGAACAAAATCGAAGCGACTAAGTAAGATGTTAACTGCCTTTTGTTGTAAGGGTGGAAATTATCTTCACTTTCTCGAATGTTCTATTCCATACATGACCTTTGCAAACGATGTTGTAAAGGGTAAATATATATTTACTTTCTCTGACCCCTGAGATTAAAAATATTTGGAGGTACTTTGCTCTGAGGGAGTCATTCGAATGTTGTAATTCCAAATCAAATAAAAAGATCGATTTTATTCCTTTCACAACTTACGGACCAAGAAGCATAACCGAACAAATAATAGGCTCAAATTTTCGACGTAAATAAACAATAAAGGTTTTAACTATACTATCATTTCTAACTTCTTTCCCTTTGAGCTTAAATTATAGTTACGGGGAATATTTATCATATTTGTAATACAATTAATGTATTTAATTCGAATTTTTTTTATAAAAATATGCAAAAAATATTTATTAATTTAATAGAATTTTTTGCAAAAGTTTTTTCAATGCATTATTGATTAAATGATTTAAACCACACACACACACACACACACACACACACATAATTCAGCCTTAAAATAATTTCACATTTGTTTGATATTTATAAGCATGTTTTTTCCTTTGTTTGAACGAATCATAATCTGTGAAATTATTTTTTCAAAGTCAAGTATTTCGGCTTATTTCCATGTATACAGGATTAATTTAGCTAATTATCAATTAACTAGCAATTTTAGTAGCAATCTTACTTAAATCTCTGAATTTCAACAATAATATAGTTAAAATTTAAGTTTTCTATGTATTAAATACTTTTTATTTTATATTAAAAGAAAGAAACATTAGCATTGTTATAGATTATCTGCTTAATGATAATTAATTAGATAATATTTGCTCCATATTATAAAGAATATGATTTACTATTTGCTCCATAAATATATGAAGAAAGATTATATAGTTGTGTGTCCAAAAATTGAACATTGTATTGTTAAATTTAAGAATAAATCCTTTGGAAAGAAAAAATTTAATAGTCTTTAAAAACAAAGATAAAAAAACTAATTCCTATTAAAAAATCTAAATTTTAAAAAAAAGTATATAAATATTATAAAAACTGGTTCGTATTCTTTTTAATTGTAATACTTTAATGATGATATTTGTAATGATAATGATACTTACATTTGTTAAGAGGTAATGATATTTGTGTAAGTGTAATGATATTTGTGTAAGTGTAATGACTACCAAGATCATATTAACAAAAAATGTAAACATGTTATTACAGATAATTTAGATATAGTCGAGGATAAAATTTTAAGATATATTATGTATAAAGGAACTGGTTACAGACTTAACGTTCCTAATAATAGCTATAATGTTAAGAAACAAATAAGTAAAAATATATATAACTATATTGATAAATTAGCTATTAAATATGGTCTACCAATAGAAGTATTTAATGAATGTAAATATTGTATTAATAATGTTATTAAATATTAGTTTTTAAAAATTAGACAGAAATAATAGTGTTAAAAATAGATATTAGATAGAAATAATAGTGATAATATTAGATATATATTAGATGAAAATAATAGTGATAATATTAGATATATTAGATAGAAATAATAGTGATAATATTAGATGTATTAGATAAAAATAATAGTGATAATATTAGATATATTAGTTAGATAGAAATAATAGGGATAATATTAGATATATTAGATAAAAATAAGATAGTATGTCGGATTACCTTGAAAGTATTTACAAATTTTTCTCGTGTATCCCAGAAGATGATACGGACACGAGAAAAAGTAAAATCTAATGGACGTCAATTATGTATCAGAGCTACAAACAGGAGTTTTGATATCACAGTTTCAGTTTTCATTATTTCAAAAACTAATTTTCATTTAAAATGAAAACATATATAAAAGATAAATTTTCATTTTAAACCTAAACATCTGTAAAATTTAGATTTTCACTTTGTAGACTTTTATTCCCATTCATTCCCCATGGACAATCCGTGGTGGAAGTTCCCCTCATGCGTTTTGAGTATAATTAATTTGAGTTATATTTATTTCTTCTTTTATTTAAAATAAAACGTTTTATAAATATGTTTCTTTTATTATAAATTTATTTATTTAAAAAACAACAGTGATGTTTCACTCTTCTCAATTATGATTATTAAAGTCTCATAATAAGTATTTAATATTATAAAACATGTGACACTGTAGGTTAAACAAATCTGTATTGTAATTAATTTCTAAATATTTCACAACTTTAATGTTAAAAACAGTATCAGTTTTGGAAAGATTTTAATACTTATCAAGCTATTTAACCACATAATCAATACTTTAATTCTAAGCACCACACTACAAATTTTTAAAAAAATGTATAATTTAGGATATATAACTTAGAACTATATACTACATAAAATAATACAGAATGCAATCATTTTTCAAAACTTTCGTATTCAATGAATAAAGTTTTGAAAGATAAATTTTGCACAATTTTGAAAGATTTCATAAAGTATTGTAATTAATTTAGAATTTAACTTTCGAATTCTGAAGAGAAATTCCGTATCTTTGGTTAACCCTATTTCACAGGAATTGCAGAGACAGTTTGTTTCTAGACGGTTGGCCTTTCCACTTCCACATAACATACAGATTCATCAAAGACATTAATTTCATGTATTTGGTCTGTTCTTTTTAAATTTACGGGCACTATTGTTGTTTTATGATCTTTAAGTTTTTTTTTTCTTCTTTTCTTAGCTCCTAGCCTTATTCTAATTTCTGATTTAATAGTTGTAGACGGATATTTAGATTTTTTGATAATGCAGGAGCAGGAAATTCACTATTATGAGAAAAGTCACTGACCTAAAAGTCACATAAAATTTCAAGAATTTTTTTTTGTTCCTTAGCAGATATATATTACATAACATTTCATCCTAGAATTGGGACTGAAGATTCACAACGGAATTTTTTAATCTAAGCATGATCCTCCTCTGTGTAATCAAAATCATGGAGTCATGATTTCCGTGATCGGCGATCCTGCCAACTTTAATATAAAGAATTAATACTTTGATTCACATTTGATGTTAGTCGTCATGATGACAGTAAGGATCCGAGGAAATATCTAAAGCTCGCTAACCATTGTGCTGCCGAGGCGATCACTTAATGAAGCCACAACAGAAGTTCTGAACCCGTGACTGAGACACGAGCTGAGGAAATGGAACAGAAAAAAATAATAATTGAAGCGGCTGCGATGGAGGTTCTGGTGGATTGAAGACGAAGTTCTTTTTTTTTTAATTTTTTATTTCGATTGGAGTTATTGGAATGTGTATTTGGCTTCCACAGCCATGTAAATTATCGTTACCTGATTTATTTAACGTGTGAAATATTTATTTAAAATAAATTGTGTTGTTTTGGATCGTGGCCATCTCTGTAACCAAAACTTGCCGTCAGTCGGAAAAATACATTTTTACTATGACAAAGCTTATGAACAATCGTGTGAGTTAGTAAAACAGCAGAAGGAAAAAGAAAAAATGGCCAGAACTCCCCCTCCCCCGCAAGGTTTTATAATGGAAGGATCTTGATTAGAGAATATATTTGAATTCTTTACTTAAGAGTTAATTTTATTGACTGATTGATAGTTTATTGACGTCGCACTTAAAAACAACACAAAGGATATTGGCGCCGGACCTCATAATTTTGACCCTCGATCAAGTCATGAGAGTGACCTGTACTTCCTCCAAACTTCCAAACAACATCAATGGGAGAATATGGGGCTACGTCAGATTTAATGTGCATAAGCTCCTCCTTACTACTAAAAATTAAAGGTAGTTTGCGCACGAGAAAATTATTTGGTCATTAAAAATTATAAATTTAAGAAACGGTGATAATTTGGTTCAATCACACTCTTTCACTCTTTTACACACACACATTAACTGAAAGATTTAAAAACTGCTATGCTGCTGCACTATTTTATTTTTTGTCTCCAATTTTTGTATCCTTTCATTAATAATAAATTTCAATTTAAAATAATTATATCGGTTAACATCAACCACTTAAAAAGAATTATATCGGTTTAACACCAACGGTCATTGTTGTAAATTTTCGACCATAAAAGCATATAGTTGTTTTAGAAAAAGATTATCTGTCTCTGTGTCCTTGAATAAGGATTGACCCGATTCTGTATGTCTCACGGTCACAAGTAATCACTTCAAGATAGCAACTGATTATGATGTTTCGTTTAGACAACGTGCGGTGATAGAGCCGCTTATTAGAGAAATTCATGCGACTTACATGGACTTGATATCTCAACAAGCAATTTTTTTTTCCTCGAGATTTCTCCATTTTCTTCTTAAAGTATGGATTTTCATAAAAAGTCTAATATGATATCAGTAAGCAAGTTTACGGTTTATTAGCAAGAGGAAAATTGGAGGGATAAAATAATAATTTTAATGCTAAAAAAATTAATTAACACAGCAAAAAATATGAAATTTGAATTGATTCGAAACAAGAATGTATTCTTGCGCCTGAGTGTAATTCTACATTATTATAGAAATTCGGCGCGCTAATGTTCTACCTCTTTGGGAAAATGGTTTTTCGACCACGTGGTGGATGATGAGTTGACCTTGAGGTGATTCGAATACTCTATATCTCTGTAACGGAGTTCGGAAGTTTGGAGAGGGAGGTGCCAGCACAAATGTCATCCTCATCACTTAACCAAGGCTCAAAATTACGAAGTCCGTCACTAAGAACTATCGTGTTGCTTCTCTTAGGCGTGAAAAACAACCAATCAGTCGGTCCAGAGAAAGTTCGCATGGTATTGATTTGCACGCGCTCTTAACAACACAGATAAAAGGTATTCCCTCTCGGGTCAGTTATTAATGTATTTTAGCTTCTGTCGCCATTTCTGAAGAAAGTCGCCTCAGAAATAATCTGCAGTCAATTCTCTCCGTTTGACCAGTAATTAATAGCTAATTAACAAATTAAAATCAATTTAATTAATTGAAACTTAATAAATGTATGGTAAGATTTTTCATTAGAAATTTAGAAAATTTATGACATCGATTTGGGATTTTAGATACATTGAAATTATTTGAGAAAAAATCTTGAACCATGCTAGAAATCTCCAATATATTTCATTATGTTTTTTGACAATTTCTTAAATGTTTAAACTGTATTTCTTCACTGCCATAAATATTTCAAAGAAAAACCACTATTATCTACCCGGACAAAATTATATATTATTAATTGAAATACCAGTAATGTGCCCGAGTTGTTGACTATTTCAGTAACTTCCTGTTCTGAGATTAAAATATAAATTCAAGAATTTACAGTTTCAATCAAATATCTATCCATTCTTCCTTACTGAAAAAAGAAAGGAAATAAAAATGAGTGAGATTGTGAATTAAATGGAAAACTAATTTAAGAAATAGAAAAAATGTAGAAAATAATGGAAATTCTCTCCAATATAAAAATCATTTGACCTCTCATAATACACCAAGGAGGAAAAACCAAACTAAGAAAAAAGAGCTCAACCCTTAGACACACGTGTCCCGTGAAGAATGCAGATACCAAAGGAACAAAAGTGAATCTAGATTTCACACGACACAGTTCCTCTGATTCAGAATTCAACTCACGATGTTTAACTTGAAAAACAATCCTCAGATCTAAGGAATGAATCCAAACGATTTGTATGTCTTGTATCACTGTACAAAGAATGTTTCACCCTCTACCATATGTGTACATGACGAACTTTCTCTTTATGTACATTGTTTATATTCATTTTTCAAAATACAGTATTGTATTTTCTACTGGTTGTTTATTTTCTTCCTTTAGCTAAAATATCGATGGAACATATAGTCCTAATCAAATTACCCGCCCCGTCTTCAAATGCATGACTGATTTCTACAAAACCTACCTGAAGGAAAGGGGGGGGGGAACCCCTATGAACTTAAAAATAATTTTACAAAATAGTAGAGTAAGTTTTAAAGTTCTGGGACAAAAATAGCAAACATTAAAATATGTCTTAAAATTCTGAATAATTTCATCCTATTTATATATTAGATTTGAAATGACTTACAAATTAAGGAAATCGAAGAACAAACAATGCTTAATTTGTAAGCCAATTTTATTTCAGTTTAATAAGGATTTAAAGAGAAATTTACCATTTTTTTGTATCTTATTTTAAAAATTAAGAACATTACTGGTGAAAGTAGGCATGAACGGAACAGTAACAATGAAATTGTCTACTTTATATATTAAGGCTCCTGTCTACCCGCCATTTTGGTCTCGTGGGCGTAATGTTAATCCTATGGATTTTCGACTTTAATTCTTACATCTTTACTATTTGATCTATTTGAATGCAAAAAAGTGCATCTGATGGAGTAAAAAAAAATGAATTCTTCTGCGGAATTACTTTTTTCTTACAATTTTTAAAAATATTTTTAAAGACTGAAAAAACTCACAAACGAATCACGAAAATAAGGGTAAAAATATTTTTGAAAATCGGAGGAAAAAAGAAATTCTGCAGAAGTTCTTATAATTTTTGCTCTTTCAGATGCACTTTATTGCATTTAGATAGATCAAATAGTAAAGATTTGAGAATGGTAGTCGAAATTCCATAGGATTAACATTACGTCCACGAAATCAAAATGGCCGGTAGACGGCAGGCTTAACTGAAAGCTCTCTGTCTTCTCTAATATTAAAGAACCTGAGCCTGATCTGAGTTCATTTTCAATAAAAAAATATGTTGTAATTTTCATACTATTTTGAGATGTTGTTACACATATATAGTTCATAATATTGTATTTTTAAAATATAGAAACATTAAAAAATGTACACTTTTCTCTTTTAATCCAGAAATTTAAAATTTACTTTGTCTTTAAAACATAGAAACATTCCGAAAATACACCTTTTTTCATTTTAACCCGTGATATTTAAATCCCGTTTAGAATTACAACACTGGAAAGAAGTATTGAACACATTTTACACCAGAAAAAATGACTCAAACAGAAATTATTAATTTTACAAAGCATATTGCATTGTATACGATTGCGAAATCAAAATACAATATTAAGATTTGAGCCTTTTTCTATCCCTAAAAATATATCGAATTTAGCGTCCATTTTAAAAAATTACTTGAAAGCAGCTCTAACGGAGAATATACTATTTAAAATGCATGCATGAATACCGAAAAATCCAACAATCTGAATAATTTTAAGTTATGTGTGTGTGTGAATTTGATTTTCCGATTCATTCTTGAAAATAAGCTCCTTTGCAAATTTTTTTGTTTAATTTTAACGTTACGAGACTGTATGTTTCTTATATATTTTTAAAATCTCTTTGAAATGTTTTTCTTCTAAAGTATATAAATTTTCATCGGTAAATTTTGTATCAATTCCAATCATAATTAAATTATATTTCTACAGATTTTATAGTACAAGTTTCGGATGATAAATTTGCCAACAATTTCGATTATAATATTCTTTCTAAATTTAAAATTTTTTCTTTTCCAGAGAGGTAGAATTTTTGAGAATATTTTATAGTGATAATGTAGATAGAAATGGATTATGTGATTTTTAAATTAGAAACACTAACGACTGTGCCTCTTATTAACTACGACGTCTTAAAATTATTATTAATTAAAATTTAGGTAATTTTAAAGGGGTAATTTCAAGTTATTTAAATTTAACTACGAGTAACCCAACGGATAACACGGGAGTTACTTTAGAAAACATTGCCGTGTTATGCGAATCCCTGTTATACGAAGCAAAGAGCTAACACGAAAAAGGAGATTAGATTAAAAAATTAAAATAAAAACATCTGTTATATTTTCATAATAAAGGTAAATACTAGTATTTTTATTAAAATTTTCTCAGGAAGTAATGCATTTTTATATAAATAAAACAATGTTTTCTTCTTCTTCATCACTAAGCATTACTAGCCGAGGGCGGTTTTTTTGGAAAGATATCCTCATCGTCTGAACCTTTTTCTGCATTATCTTCAGATCTGTTCTCTTCTTTTTCAAATTTTTTTTTTATTTTAGATTGCATGCTTTTCGTTAAAATTTTTTTGTAAAGATCTTTCAAGAAGCTTTCTTTTAAAACTTGTGCTCCTTTCATTTGAAGGATCTTCATTTAAGAAATGTAACTGTAACTGTCCAGCTAGGCCTATGTCTTTCTTTATGCTTTGTAGAGGAAACTTTTTAACTTCTTCATCTTCACTTATGCTATCATCCTTTAAGTTTTCATAGATTCCAGGTATAATTTCTACCAAACCTGCTTTATCATTTTCTTCTTTTCATAAGTAATTTTCTTCTTTTCATAAGTAATTTTCTTTTTTTCATAAGTAATTTTCTTCTTTTCATAAGTAATTTTCCTTACCTAAAGACTTCGCAACATCTACTACTGCATCCTTTCTGTTTTCTGCTGACTTGATCAGATTTTCATTTTTAGTTGGCTTTGGCCAAATTTTTTTTCAACCTCCATTTAATGTCGTCGGTTTTATTTCACTGATGTTTATTAAGTTGACGAGTGTTAGAGTGAATCTATGCTATGTACTAGAATCGTCATATTGGGTATCCCTGCTGTAGGAGTTCTGTGTTATGTGGAAAATACCTGTAATTTATCTCAAAAACTAAAAAAAAATTTTTTTTGTGCGTTTTGTGTTTTAATTTGAATTCTTTTTTCGAAAACAATATAGCTAGTATTAGTACTAGTAGTTCAGATTGCATATATATATATATATATATATATATATAACACCATTTTTTCCAATAAAAATTCTCAAAAATGCATTTATAGCTGCAAAACTTTTTTTCAATTAGCTGAAAGACCAAAATTCAGTGATTGTTGCAATTCCCAAAGCCCAGCAGGGGACTGTGCTTTGTGGACTAAACTAAATATATGTTATTATTCACTGGAAGAAATCCTAAGCCATCAATGGATTGGAGAAAAGACCCTGTTTAGAAATCCCCCGAAAATCGAGGATATGATCAGGAGAAGCTGGGATAATGCAATACCTGGCTCAGATTGGAAAAAACTTTGTTCTGTAAAAGTTAGTCAAATACCTAAGATGTTCCATGAAGAAGCCAAAAAAAAGTGGTTTGCTCCTGCCTGCTACACTGAAAAGTCGGGAAACCTCCTGGCCGATACCGTAGGTGCATTGGAGAGGAAGTCTTTACATTTAAATTTGGTATATAATTTTTACTTAGTAAGACCTGCTGGAACCGATAACTAGCATGCTCCTCTTTTAGCCAACGTGTCTGTAGTCTCGTTGCCAGCGAGATCTACTTGAGATGGTATCATAATTGAAGTAATGTTCACATTTGTTTTGTTCCTATAAATCGTTTTTTGATTATATATATCAATGTTTTCTATCTGAATGTAATTTTTATAATTTCTTTAAATTTTATAAGCTCTGTTTGAGACTTTTTTTTATTTCATTTATTACAGGTTTTACGAAAACGAGCAAAATATTTGTGACAGCTTTTTGCAAAATACAAAAACATTGTGCATGCTTTCCGGAAAAATGTACTATAATTTGTCTTATTATCGAGACTGATGATAAACATTACTAAGCTTCACTTTTTTAGGCGTAAATAATTTATAAATGTAGATTTAAATGTGTTCTGGTCTTCCCGGAGAAGAAACACCTTATAACAGAATCTCGGAATAAAAAAGAAATTGGGAGACGAGAAGATCTAGCTTTGAGTTCTGATATATGGAAAATAATTTCTTACCATATAAAGCTCTTTTGAGTCAGTATATTATCGAGAAAACTCTAACGAACTTTTAAAAGCTTATTTTGCATTAATTCATAATTTTACTATACTTTTTTGAAGCGAAAGATATTTTAATAAGAAAAGATATGAATTATATCCTAAGAGCAGAGTTGTGATTTTCGTAGCTAAAGGATCACGGGATCAAACAAAGGCGTATAGTTCGACAATTTTTTGGAATAATGAAAAGTTATTAATGTTCTCATTGTAATTAAAAATAGCTATTAGTTATTTAGAAATTAATCCATTTAAATTATAATTTTTACCATTTTCTATTTAATATAAATTGATTTATTAGGTGTACTTTATAAATTAATGCATTTAGTAACATTGCATGAATATTATTTGATGTATATCCATAATATTAGTATAACCTCCTCAGTCCCAGCTTCGTCTGTAGGAGGCACTGAACAACACTTTCAAAAAATACCGCCAAGTTAAATAAACGGCGTCAGTAGTATCTAGAATTAGTTTATTTTCTTATTAATAGATAGTAGTTCTGAAAAAAAAATGATTTTCTTTTAATGAAGATTTTGCATTCGTAGCTTATTTATGGTAAAATAAAAATGGTGTTTTCCGAGAGAAAGAAAACTATACTCTTGCGCATCTCTAAGTGTTCATATTTTTTATTATTTGATTAATAAAAAATTATTAAACGCACTGTTAAATTCCTTAAGCTTGCTGTTTATATATAACATTATTAATTTCTTATTGAAATCTTCCCACTTCTGATTTAGTACGCAGTGTCGCCTGTAGGAGACATTGGGTCGATGGCTATCATAATCACTCGATTTAAAACTATAATTATGACATATATTTCAGCGCGGAATGATATTCTTTAATTGCTAACTGAATTCACCAAATGTAGATATTTAAAAGATACAGGAAAGAATCTGTATCTGTTCAGAAAACGAAATGAAACAAAATTAGTGATTACTTGTAATTATGTCTAATTTAAAATTTCCCAGAATTCGAATGTATTGAGCAGAAAAAACTATAACTCCTATACTCTCAGATAACATTTCTTGTAAATCAAGAGTTTTCGATAAGAAACAACTTAAAATTGAGAAATTATTTAACAGTATAAGATGAAGAGAGAGAGAAAAAAAAATGAATGTGATAAATTTTAGAAATTAAGACTATTCTACAAACAGTTCGGACTGGAATATTTTGTGATTCAAATTTTACATTATGCTCATTATGTCAATTATTAAGATTAAAGAAATATTTTAAATTAACATTATGATGTCACTTTGTTCCAATGTCTTCTTTAGGAGACACTTAATTTCTCAAAAATAAAAATTAAAATACTTTTTTACACATTTTTTCAGTACTTTTTCATGTATTTTGATTATTATTTCATGTATTTCTTGTATTTTTTCATGTACACGCGACTGTGATATAAATTATCCTAACATTTATGATTCAAAGCTGACCTTGGGTTTAAGGAGGACAATACGAATAATGTATATTATTTAATTTTTGCATTAAAATAATTATTATAATTGGTTCAATAATAATGAATCTCTTAGTAAAAAAATAAGGAGTTATTGACTTTAATATTGAGTTATTGAATTTTGAGCTCTTTTCACTGAAAAAAATGTTGCGACCATAATATTTTATATTCTGTACAAAGCCAACCATGTTAATGCAAAATTAGAGACATTCTGTAACAGAAAAAAAAACACACCCACATTTCCTTTTGTAAAAAGGATACTAATTTTAATGAAATATTTATCAAGATGATTCCACGTGTCCCTTTTCTTGCGCGATACAATAAAAACTTTCTGAAAACTTTGAGTGGGCATCCTCTTTAAATATGTACTTGGATTAAAGAGTAATATTTTACTAAATCCTAAAATAAGGAGTTATTCCACGTAGAACTTTAATCGGGTTTGAAAGTCGTTGAAATGATATGGAGCTCTCTCTCTCTCACGAGAGTATTAAGTCTACACCCAGTTCAAGTGTGAACTTCATCTGACTTTGGCATAAATCTACAAGAACGATAACCAGTTTTGGCTGTGGCATGTCGTTGACTCGAAAATTCAAATCCGATATAAAAAAAAAACCTTATTTTTTATTATAATTTAAATTCAAGTATTAGGATAAGGCTGGCGCTGTACTAAAATTTTATGTATTTTATGAGTGTTACTCAAATTTACGAGATTAATAACCAGTTCTGTAGCTTTTATGGGTCGTTGACTCAAAAACCAAATCAGAAGGAGAAAAAAAAGATTACCCTTTTCTGATACAATTTAAATTCGGATTCTTTAGGTTATGGTAGATAGCCGTTCTAAAATTTTATGCATACTATGCAGCAGGATTAACGAAACAAAGGATTAATGAAACTCAAGAATGCTCATTTTGTAAAAAATACTACTACATACACAAATTAATTCCAGAATTGTTCACAATAGCAATGAGCTCATGGCCGGTGATGTTTGAAATTAAGCCATGTGCTCAAGTCACGCGTCCACTCAAGACCTGTTCTGTACGGGTGTAATCATTCGAAGGGCCGCGGTAGCCTAGTGGTCATGGCTTCGGATTCGTGACCGGCGGTTTTCGTTCGGTCGCGGGTTCGATCCTTGGCCGCCAAAGATCCGCCGTGTAGCCGGGGCTGATGCACGTTAAAATTGTCGGGGCCCAAAGTCCTGCCGTTGGCGTGGTATGGATGTTAGGAGAGGGGGGCAGCTCAGGTGTCGTCCTCGTCACTTGACCGTGGTTCAAAATTACGAAGTCCGTCGCCAATAGCCCTCGTGTTGCTTCTAGTGCGACGTTAATAAAAACTAAACTAAAAGTAATCATTCGAAATATGAAGAGAGGCTGATCCATGTTAAATCTATCGAGGCTCAAAGTTCTCACATTAGTGTAACGTTGATATGAAGAGTGAAGTGTTAGCTCAGATGCGGACCTTGTTATGTGACCTAGGCTCAAAATTGCGAAGTATATTGACAATAGTTAATAGGCTTTGTGAGGGGAAGAAATATATATTCGTTTATACTCTCACTACAAAAACACTTCCAGAATTCAGCCCTTTTAATGAACTATAGATGACAAT
The DNA here is from genome assembly GCA_019974015.1 of Nephila pilipes. Lineage (NCBI taxonomy): Eukaryota > Metazoa > Arthropoda > Arachnida > Araneae > Nephilidae > Nephila > Nephila pilipes. The sequence continues at coordinate 237,969 of BMAW01130958.1, forward strand.
GTCTATCAAGGCTCGGAGTTGGTGGGAATTCTAATTCGGGAATATTAAAGATACAGAAGGAGACCAAATAGGGTTTCGAATTCTTATACTGAATACTTGTTTAAAAATTGCTATATTTGCTTTTGATGAAATATTTGCTAAAAATGGGCAAACTGCTGTCCAGTTTAAGAAAATACATCATTGCGTATATTTATTGAAACAGAAACTTCATATTTCGTCAAACGGATGCAAAAATGCATCAGATGTATGGTAGGTAAATAAATAAATTCATATGCATAGTTTATAATGAACTCATTCGTTTCAAAAACTGATATAAATGAGCCTTTCATAATGATATTTGGAAAAATAGTTGAAAAAGAAAATTGTAAAAGTTGTTATTTCATTGCCATCTCATTACAATTCAATTTGTTAAAACTTTCATTAATATATTTAAATATGTAATAAAATTAAACAATAATCCGACTTACATATAAAACGGATGATTCAATACCAATATTAGAATGCAATTTTCACGATTTTATAAATATAATACTAGTAATATAATTAAAATTAGTCGACTATGTGTAAGTTTTTGTTTCATACACATTTTTTAGATATAAGCTATACAATTTGCGGAATACTGTTTCAACAATAGGTTTATTCTTATATTAAAAAGTTTATTTTTATTTTAAAAGTTTATTAAAACAAAAGAGTTTATTTTTATATTAAAATGCAAATAAAATTATTTAAATATAATTTTTCAAAAGTCAATTTTTAAATCTTATTTTCCTGATACCAAAATTTTTCGTTTTCAAATCGAGTCAAAAAAGGAAAACTTAAAAGGCGAATTCTTCGACCAAATTTTTCTCAATTGAACTTCATTATAAAAAAATACCCTATCAACATTTAATTATTTATTTATATTAAATAAATAAATTTGAGAATGAAAATAAGGAAATCATAATTCATTTTTATACAACTGAGAAGGAAACTTATTTTCTCCCGTTATTTTATTTAAACGTGTAGCTTTAAAACCGTTTTCGGCAATTTCGTAGGTTAAAGGTCAAAAACTCCTTTCAAAAGGTCAAACAAACAGAAAACGCTCTTTACTCTGTGACAAATTCTAAAAATCAGGAAATTAAAAGCGAGTTTCGAACCCTGCGAGGTAATTTCGAATGCGTGTTCCAGGAAATTTAAATTAATTCTACTATCGAGCCCAAGGGTAGAACCCTGACCTGCTGATGACAGCGTACGTTTCTCCAAGATTTCTGATTGTCACAAACGATTTCGAGTGACAGAATCAATGTATCGATTTCTCACGTAACCGTGATTCTCCCGTTATGTGGACGTTGTTGGCATGGCAACACAGGACGAAGGCTTCGAAAATGTTGTTGACACTTGGCTTTTGATGGTGTTCTGGAGACACACAAGTTGCATTTTGCATGTATACAGCCACGAAAGCTAGAAGGGAGGTGACAGGGTTTCTTTTTCAGAATATTAAGTCGATGGTTTCTATTTGCAAGAAAAAGGGCCTTGAATATTTTCGATTGGATAGATTGCTGTTTATCCTTGGTTATATTTCACAATGCAAACAGTTTGGGTTTTTTTTTTCTTTGTCATTCCTGTGTAGATTTTTTTCTTTTTCATATTTTAGGTTATGAAAAAAAGGCGTTATTGTACTAAGATGACTGTAGGTTCTAGCAGAGTGCATCAGGTAAATCTCCTTCTAAACTATACGAAATTAAATAGAAGGCGCTTCTCCAGCAGCAATTCAATGAAAATGGAAAATCAATACAATAAATAAATGGATGAATCAATAATTTGTATTATGAAGATCACAGTTTTTTCGACATTTTCTAAAAGAACATGCCGTAATTTTTTTTTTAAAAAAAAGAAGCATTTTAAATAATTTTTAGAATTTGTAACGATACCTAATTATATTCATTGCATATAATGCGATTAATAGTTGCAGTTGCATTCATTCAAATTTTTTGTTGATCATAAAACTCCAAAGATTAACCCTTCGCTAAAATATTTCTTACATTCCATGAGAAGTTTACAATTGTTTACTAAATTTCAGCTCAGCATCTCAATAATAGGATAAGTAATGCATTTAAATGACGTATGTATGGGAGAAAATAATACATGAATCAAAGAGGTGAAAAGATATCCCATGCAACAATCTGATAAGAAATAAATATCGCTGAATGAAATTTTATTTAGAAAAAAAGGAATTATACTTAACTCTAAAAAAAGACAGTTCCTTGCACACTTTTCTGGTTAATTAAGGCCGAACGAGACAAAATATACACTATAATCTAACCAATGTATTTAATATTTTTGATATTAAATACTTCTGGAATACATCTGAATTTCTTTCTTTCTGATTAATCCACCAAAGAAAAAAAAGAATTTTGTGTTTTTTTTCTGATTCCAAAATGGTTCTAAATATAGAGAAATTACAAATTTCAGCTACTTGTCTGGTACAAGTATACATTCTTTCACAGCACCAACAGATAGAAAATATTATATATCTAGAAAGTATACAGTAGACTTATATCTAAAACACATATGAATTATTCTGATATGATGCAATTATGCAGTTTTTATTATTATATGATCATTGTTTATCTCCCTCACTACTGTAGAGAAAAAGAGTTTTTCAGAAGCTCTTATTTGCTTCATATATTCATTCAAGAGTTTCTTGAGCAATAGGTGGAGTTTTCGAAGTAATAAACACGTCTAGACGAGGCAATATATATTAGTCTGAACGACTTATAAAAATTGTGAAAAAGGCGTATCATTACAGACCATAAGAAATGAGATTGGACGAAAATAGGGCTTGCCAATAATCCAAACATCTGGACTGATTACGAGGTGTAGCAATAGAGGGTATATTAAGGCCTCCGCATCTGTGATGGTTGATGTGTCGGACCAAAAAGTGGGAAGATTATGCAATCCCGAGACAAGAATAACCGATTACAAAAACGCCTTTGTTTGGAGTAGAGCAATATACATAAATATTGTCAGATAATTCCACCTTTTTGGTTTATATTTGTGACTTTAGGCTATTCGCGATTTTCTCATCTACTTTGGGAACGTTTGATGATTTGAATTGCAAAAATTGCAAAATCTTCCCAACCAAAATGAAGCGTGATTAGGTAAATTTGATAATCATAAGAAGTGAAGTGAATTGAATTAGAAATAGTAATATATATATGAAATAGAATTAAAAGGAAAAACAAGAGAGATGAAGGATAGAGGCAGGTTAATAGATTTGGTAAATTTGATTGAAGCATCGAAATTAATCTTTTGGACTGAAGTGACTCTTAGCCTAGGTACTTATATATGAATCTGCTGTTAGCGAGAAGTGTTTCAGTCAGAACGAATCCTATTATTAGATCATAATCAAGGATTGACGAGTAAAAAGGGATTTGAGAGAGAGACCTTACTTATTCTTTAGTGGTTAAAAAGATTTGTCTTGCTCTTACATATCTTCAGTTGGAGTCTAGTAATTATTAACTTCTTAATTAGACTGAAAGATGGTAGTAGAATTAAATAACGAAGAAAAGGCATCACATATTTAAATACTATTATTTGGAAGTGCGTAAAGGATCACTGTATATTTACTTTTAAACTTGGACATGTTTTCATTTAAAAAAATCAAAATTGGCAATTAATTAATGTAGTTTTTACTAATTGGTATAGTTTTTGCAAATCAATCTTATATCCGACTAAAAACAAGTGATAATCATATTGCAGAAATTGTTATATATACGTTTAAATTTATTGCTGAGGGACACTTAAACTTTGTTTTACAGTATGAAGTTCTATATAAAGCATGTCAAGCTCAAAGGCTAATATGAGTACAAAGAACACAGTTTAAATTCATGTAGTCTGTATACAACACATTTTTTTTTTAGAAATAGTTTTATTTTTTTAAAAAAATGAAGAGAATTAAAAAAAGAAGTGAGAAACAACGAAAAAAAGTTAATATATTCTTTCAGCAACTAGTCATTTCTTCTTAGTTGATAATTCTTGATCTGATAGAAAACATAACTTTTCATAAGTTCCAAGAACGCTCAAGCCAATAATTATTTCTAACTGTGGAAATATTTCTTTTTTGAAATTATAACATACTTTCAAATCTAGCTAGAAAATGTTTACAAAATTCGGGACTCCAAATTTATGGAATTTTATAGAATTTGATTTAAACTAGTCAATGGCGAGCGCTGTAACTATTATATAATTGAAAATGAAAAAGAAACAGGCTACGAAATTCTTATTAAAAACGTTTATTACATTCATGTTGTGTGTATTACTTCATTATTTAACTTTACATCTATCTTAAAGTCTAACTAAATAATCAATAAGTTCAAAATTCCGATTAAAGATAAGTAAGAGCAGGACAAAGTACTCTTTATTAGCTACCAAAGAATATATAAATTCACTCTCGCTAGAATCCGTTTTATTCCGGTTCCTCCTAACTTATATTGGCCACGGTCACACGCCAGTAGTGCTTTTGAACCTCAATGCCACACAAGACCCGCTGAGTAGCCGGGGCTGATGCACTTTAAATCTGTCGGGGCCTAAAGTCCTCCCGTTGGCTTGGTGTGGAAGTTTGGAGAACGAGGTACCAGATCAGGTGTCGTCCTCGTCACTTGACCGAGGTTCAAAATTATGAGGTCCATCACCAAAAGCCCTCGTGTTGCTTCTAGTGCGATGTTTTCGAACCCATATGCCAATACTATTTTATATTCTAATAATAAAGTCTTACCTTTCAAAATCACTAGTTCCAATTCCAGCACTTCTAGATTACAGTCGATTCGAATTACCTAAACAAAGAATCGCTTCAAACTTAACGATTAATTACAATGGTTCAAAACAATTTAAAAATATCTATTAGATTGTTGTTATCCTCTATCTCCCTTCCTTTTCTTTTCAGTTCTAGTTTATTTATAAATCACTACCTCTAAATTCAGTTCACTACTTCACTACTTCATCTAATTTACCTAATCACGTTTCATTTTGGTTGGAAAGAAGTTGTAATTGATCACAATGCAAATTACCAAAAAGTTCCTGAGATTAGTGAAGTGAATAGTTTACTGTCACAATGTTATTCTAACAAATTTTTAAATAGATTGAATGATTTTAGATATATTTAGACCTCAATCTATTTTTGTTTGTGAGTCTTGAATTGACATATTTGCTCTGCATTGAGAATGACTGTAAAACGTGCTTTTATTCGGGAACTGTAATTTAATTATTGCCCTGAATTCTATGGATGACCTCAGGTGTTTTTTTGTATGATTTATTTTTGAATGTCTCTGAACAATAAAAAAAAAAAGAAAAAAAAAAAAAAAAAAAAAAAAAAGAAAGAAACGAAAATCAATTTCACAAACCGCAATATAATGGGATTACCCTGAGGATCCATTTAATTTCTGAGCGAAAATGTAAAGACATCAATCAAGAATATGAAAATACTATGGAATTTTTGTAAGTGGAACACACAAGGGACAAGAACACGCCAAAAAATAAAATTCTACGGATTTAAACAGTTTCCTATTTTTTCTCATATAGTTTAAGAAAATATAAAAAATCATGTAATAATTTTTTTTTGAAGAATTTATTCTTTTTTCTTTAAAAAGAAAGGGGGAAAAAACTAAGTTTTCGGTCTTTTTGTTGTTGTTATTGCGAAACCAAGCGGAATTGTTTGGGTTTGAAATAACAAGAATTGGAACTAGAAACTGCACCAAGGCCACAGGTAACGGATCTCATGATTTTGAACCACGATTAAGCGATGAGAATGATATCCGAGCTACATACCTCACTTTCCTAAACGCCATATCACTTTGAACATGTGTTCTTCGAATTTCAGTTTCATTTAATACGCAGCAGTCTATTTCTCCCTTGCTCTAAGTGGTCCTGTACTTAAATGTTTGACTTGATTTGAATATTATTCGTCAAGAATTTTCCGACAATAGTCATTGGTTGCCATGGTCCCTAAAGCTAAGTAAAAAAAAAAAAAAAAACAGTGATATATAAATGAAATATAATTGAAAGGAAAAGGGAGAAAAATGATAATGAATTACTGATAGGTATTCGCGAATTGAATTGAAATATCGTTTTGTGACATTGGGCTATTCGCGGTTTCTCTTCACTAACCTTGGGGACTTTCAATTGAGATTGATTGCTTTCGCTAAACAACCTTTGCCCAACCAAAAATGAAACGTGATGAAGAATGTAATATGCAAAGCAGTTAGGAATGAAGTGAAGCGGTTAAATTAAGAAGTATATAACTCCATCTGAAGGAGTAGAGGATCCGAAGGAGGATCAGAGAGGCGTTGTAGTGAGAGGAGGTGGAATCTAAATGCTATAGTATTGAAAGGCATATTTATAGATTAGTGTTGAGGTCCGAATGTAAACCACTCGGATTGAGAATTGTTCTAGTGTTTTCAGCAGTTGTTCCAGATTCAGAGTTGCAGTAGGTAAGAGGCTGTTAGATTATTATTGGTGGGTTGAATTAAAGTGTTAATAAACTTAACCTGGAGAGCACTATTATTAATGTCTTAGTAAATATATATTAATAAATGTTGAAAGCTGTTTTGGTGGTTCTGTAATTATTGGTGTCGTATTGTTTAATATTAGATATTAGTGATGGCACAAGATAACCCCAGGGGTAACCGGGTGTTACAGTTTTACATCTTTTGTATTGATGTGATTCAAAGTCTAAGCTTCGAATCCCTTGCTTGTGACAATTGTTGGAATCAGAACGAATGATTTGATAAGCTAATACTTCATTTTTAAACCATAATCTAGGATTGTTCAGTGAAGTGGGATTCTAGAGGGACTGATCTTATCCATTTTTCAGTGATCAAGTATTTCTTTTTGCGTTAACATGTCTTCCAATGTGAGTCCAGTAATTATTGACTGAATAATTGGATGGAAAGATGGCGATAGGAAGAAGCGAATAATACAGGACGTTCGCCATAAACTCAAAAATCCAGGAAGAGTATTCTGGAATTTTTTAAAATGTATTATCGAGTGTATGCCATTCTAATGTGTTTTAAATTTTTAAATAGATTTAATACCAGTCCATTTTCTTATTTTTCAACTATTCATGCTTTTAATAATTGTAGGACATGCCTACAATTTAAAGAAGACCCTGCTGTTGAAGAAAATGCTCTACACGTAAAAGCCAATAAAATTTTAATCTTAGTGTATCGTAAGCAAAGTTTTTACAAAAGAACATGTAAACTAAAGTAATACTCTTATATGAAAAAAACTATATAGATAACGATAAGTAGGATATAAAAGTTTAAATAAATTTTCACATCCTTAGAGTAGAATGATATCAAGGAATGAATTTACATAGGTGATAAATCTGTATTGTTTGTTGCTGTTAAAATGGTAACAAATATCTTACATAGGTGATCGATGTAGAAAGATCGGTATTTCATTGACTACAACCCTTACATCTCGGGATAACGAAAATTAAATCAGTTAAAGATGCAGTCTACATAGATTGGACGGCTATGTAGGGTTTATGACTCTTAGTCCTCATGGGACTTATTGTATCAAACGCAAGGTGAAAAATTTCCATTAAATAAATAAGTAAATAAAAAACTCGATCAATAAATATCGTATTGAAAAAAGCGCAGTTTTTGAAACAGTTATATGTGTGGAGTAAACCCAATATGTCGAGCAAGAAATTAAAAATATTTGATTGGGGATTTTCCAGTTCAATCAAAGATAATGCGTAGGATTTAAAATGTTTAAAAAGAACAGAATTAAAAGCACAATATTCGGTTAAATGTTACACGCATATGAATTTTCTCTCAGAATGAGATGTTTATAGTTGACATAGGACTATGATATATTTTGGATATTTTAATGCAATTTAAGGTATCGACTTCCACACACACACAGTTTATGTTTAATAATACTTCAACTTTTTCTGTATTGGCGTTTTATATCATGTCATATGGCACACAAGCACAAATAAAAGGTATTCTTCTTTTTCACTGACTCGACAACCCCGGATGAGCCCTGGCCTTCCTCAAATGCTGTAACAAAAATTATTAATTGCTAAACATTACTTTACGTATAGAAGTCAGAGGTTTTCAAAATTTATTTTTTATTTTATTTTTTATCCTTCAGCGTTTAAATCAGGTATCTAAGGAAGATTCTTCATCATGACGTAAATTTTTTTATCTCCTAACTATACAGTACATAATTTACTTTTTAAGTATTTGCTTCATAACAGGAATTGTTATCTCTATGTGCGAGTGTGGCAAATTAATCAAGATTATCTCCAAAAATCCACATTTGAGTTCCTCCCTGTCAATATATATTATCAGAATAAGTTATATAAGGTTCTAAAATAAAAATAAAATGTACAAATTATCGTAGTATTCGATAAAATTTCTTTTAAAAATTTAATGTTATATTAATCCCTTTAAATATACAGTTGGCATAACAATTATGTACACTCAAATATTTTTAATTTTTAACTAAATAAAAACGGATGTTTTGACTGAAAAGTAATACAATATACTCACCAAAAAATGTTGAGTTAATTCAAAGTTTAGTTTAGTTTTAAATAAGTTTCTAGCGGGAAAAATTTAAAAGTGTCGTGCAAAGGATTATTTGTACACTTCCTCCGCACAAGATAAGTATTGCATTTATATAATTGAAGGCTGAATGGGTTATTTACATAGTAGCTGTAAATTATTGTTAACTTTGTTTAATGTTTCTCATTTACAGTGTTCCTGAAGTATTTGGGATCGGAACCTAAAATTAGAGAGGTATCTCTAGACATGATATATCGTATAATTGAGTTCCATATAAAAAGGAAAATCGTAGCAAAAAATAGGAAAAGCGAATAAGTTACCATTAACATCTGTTTTGATGAGAAAGTATGAAGACACTGGATGTGTCGGAAATAAACTCTGATCAGGACGTGAAGCAAATTAATAATGAGAGTAAAAATGAGTGTTTTTTAAACTGTTTAAAAATCCTATGGGTTCAGCCCAAAAAGTTGCCGAAGACCTTGTAATATCTTCTAATATATATTTAAGTAACAACTCGAACAAAAAGAAAGGTTCTCCAGAATGCAAGTTTAAAAGGAAGAACCCCAAGGAAAAAAGTAATTCGTAAGGAAAACTAGGGGGAAAAAACGCCTAAACTTCAATATGGCCAACGGAAAAAAATAAATCAATGAATTTTTGGAAAACAGTGATTAGGATGACAGTAAATTTCAAGTTTTCTCTCCACGAAGCGTTTGAAATATTTGGCCAAAAAATAAAACTGATCAAGTCCAAAACATATGCTCCCAACTCTCAAGCTTGGTTGTGAGAAATGTTATGGTTTGGGTGACTTCTAATAGAGTAGGTAATTTGGGCTTTATAATGATACTCTGCAATGGCAACTTCAACATATATTGATGTATTGCGGCATATCTTATTAAGTAGCTAGGAAATTAAGCTTAGAGAAAACTTTTCACTTTCATCAGAGCAGATTAACGAACAGAACATGGTTATTTTACAATTCTTTAAGGAGACTGATAATTTCTTCATTATCTCCAGACCTGAGTCCAATAGAAAATTTATGGATGCATAAATTCGGAGAAAAAAAAATATTACAATTAAAAATAATTTAAAAGGAGATCTCATTGAAGCGTGAAATAATGGAGACTCAATTGTCACAAAAAAGTTAGTGGAATCCATGTGAAGCTCAGTTATTAAAGCTGAAAGACTTCCCACGAAGGGGTATTAATTTGTATTGTTTAACTAAACTTTTCTTAATTATAGCACACTAACGTTGTGTAAAAATATTTTTACATTATATTTTCATATATTTGATTGTCAAAATGTAAAAAAAAAAAAGATTATTTTATGATGTTTTTCTCTTTTATGTTATAACAATACATTAAACATTTTATTTGACTTAACGCTTTAATATTTTATTGGACTGTATAACAATTTAAGAAAAATAAAGTATACAACTAATCATTTTACCAACTGCAAATCTGAACTAACAAAAAAAAATAATAAATTCCTTTAAAATGCAATTTTTTTTACTTAAATAACATGTAAACGGCTAAGTATCTCGGGGAAAAAAACCAAGTTTTCATCCGCAAATGTAATTAGAATATTTTATTTAAAGAAATCGCAAATAATTTCCTTTACCTCACGTTAAATGCAAAAGAAAACACTCCCCCATTTTTTGTGTGATAGCAAGGGATAAACGAATCCGAAACTCGTATTCGAGACGAAAACTTGGCTACACAGCAGCTTTAACGGGATTTTCGTCTGAGTGGTTACCCAATATTTTGCGCTGATATATCGAAACGTCTGTTCAAAAGTTTCGTTTAAATAGAAAGCTAGGGGTATTACGAGAATATGCATGTTTTCGACATTTTTAACGATCCACAAATTACGTTGTTTTCAAAATGTCTGAGTCTGCTAGTTTAAAATGATGAAATACTCAGAATCGTCTTTTGACGCAGACGATAATAACTCATAGTTGAAATCAATGCTCGAAACGGCAGAATGATAAAAAATTGATGTGTTATTCTAAATGAAGAGCTCAGTTCTATTTTTTATCATCTATTTTAATATCTGATGACCCATATTAATCACAAACGATTTATCCAGTTGTTTGAATAATATCATACCAAGGTTTTTGTGAATACTTGCACGTGTGCGCTAACCGTTGCTCTCAGTCTAGGGAGAAAGAATACACAATATAGGTTATTTTCTTTCTTCATATTGCAAATAAAATATTTTTTTCCCACAATTTACTGAGAATTCTGTGGTTAAATATTATTTATTTTAATCGTAGGAATTTATTTTGATTTTATTAATGTTGCACTAAGAGCAATACGGGCTATTTGGGCGATGGACCTCGTAATTTTGAGTCTCTGTCAAGTGACGAGTACGATACCTGAAATGGCTCCCCCTCTCCTAACTTCCGCACCACGCCAATGCGAGGACTTTGAGCCACAACAGATTTTACGTGCATGAACCCCGGTCTTTTGTGGCAGCAAGGCTCGAACCCAAACCCCACGTAAGCCGACGGCCGTGACTCCGCAAACATCACCACTAGGCCACCGTGGCCACATTGCACATTTATAACTACTATTATTGAATCAATAAGGCATAAATACACATCTCATATATATTATTTTTTATCTAACGGAATTAAAATTAAACATTTTCAAAAATTGGAAGCATTTGATATATAGCATCACAATATATTAACAAAGAATAAAAAAAAAGTTTCATATAATTTTTTACATCTTCTGAATTTTGATTCAAGAAACTTTTAGAAAGAAAATCAGAAATAAAATTCAAATTTTGTTCAGAAAATTGTGGTGATTCCATAGAGAATTTCGACATTCTTTAAAATGCTTTCATATCTGAAAGTATAAATTTAAATTAAAAATTAAATTAAAATTTTTGTGAGCTTTTCTTTACATTACATAAATCTGTAAAAATCAAATTATGAGTGATTTTAAACATGAATAAATTAATCCGTCAATTACCTGTTTATATTTCATATTATTTTTGTGTAGTTATTAAGATAATCATTTAGGGATAAATTGAGGTTTGATTTGATTTCATTTAGCTTCGTTCTGCAGCAGAAGACCTTTCCCCCAGGAGCTTAATTTCTTTAAGTAAGTACAGACATCATGAACGCGAGATACTATATAGATTTTTTTCCTTTTCCACAGGGTTTTCTATCTTTGGTAAACACGGGTGATGCTCCGTAGGGATGTCCTTGCGATTCTTCTCTATTCTCGTTCCTTCATCTTGTCAACCAAATTTTGTCACGCTCCTCCATTTTTTCCCCCAAAAAATTTCCAGAGCACTGTTTCACCTTACTTGGCTCATTATAGCCAGATTTGGTTCTTGTGGCATAAACAACTTTCACTCACTCATTCACTTGTATGAGGTATACAAAATGGGTACTTTTATTACTGACTTACAATCTGATGACAATCACGGAACCCAAGACGATCTTCAGTTTTTCTAACTTACAAACAAAACTCGATGGTAATATGATCAATTTTTTTTAATGTGTAGCAGCTTCTATTATTTCACATGGTGACCGCTGTAGCGTAGTGGTCATGGTCTCGAACTTGCGGAAGGCGTTGTTTCCTCCCAGTCGTGGTCTTAAGTCGTGGTTAAGTCTCTAAAACCCATCGTGTTGTGGAATTGATGCACGTTAAATCCATCGAGATTCTAAGTCCTCCCGTGGTGTAGTGTAGGTTTGAAGAGAGAGATGCTAGTTCAGATATTCTAAATCAAGATTCTCTCACATATAGGTGGAATTACCGCTGTTTTTTTAAATACGGCATTCTACACGTTTTCTCATTTAATACTGCAATGGCCCCGTCATTAGGAGATGCATTAGTGGTCGCGACGTATCTGTGAGGTACACGATTGACTTTTTTTACTATTCGATGTATTTATATCACGATGAGGGGATTATAGAATTCAGAATATATTTAAGTACCAAAAGAATATTTATTTATTATAAATAAACAAGCCTGCGTATCTGAAATTATGTTTATGCAACGATCCTGTCACAAAAGTAAAATAAAATAATAATCAAATGGTATATCAGAGATATCTGATTCTATAAAATATCAAAATTTACTTAACAATTTCGTTAAAAACTATTTAAAATTTTAAATTTCTAAAACTGCTTTTATTTTCTTAAACAACAACAACAAAATTGGTAACATTTATACATTTGTTTCTCAACCGGTGGTTTGTGAACCCTCATGGTTTTTTGAGGTGTATAAATGGGGTTCACGAAAACAATATTACAGTGGTGGAATTTTAAACCAGTAATGTTAAAAAGAAACGAAACAATAAATGTGTATACATATATTTAATGCACTGTTAATAATTCGAAAATTATAAAATTAAAAAGTAAAGTGTTAATAAGTAAAAGTGTTAATGCATGCTTAACTAAAAACCAGTTGATTTGCGGAGTTAATTTTGTATTCATTTTTTCTTATAGCTATCATTTTAGTTTTTATAATGTTTTTTTTTTGTTTCAAGTTATGAACTATTATGCAACATGGGAAAACAAATGTTCTACCAGATTTATTAATTTCTTACCTGTTACTAACGGCTACACAAGGGGTTCGCCAATTTCTTCCGGACTTTAGAAGGGGTTCGCAAGGAGATAAAGGTTGGGAACCTCTGTTAAACATTATATACAGTGAATATGGAAAGTCTCCGTACATTGATAGTCATAATATGTAAATATAAAAAAGCTTTGTTTTTCTATCAAAAAATATATATTTGAATTATATAATAAGTCTTTAGATATGTATATAATAGAAAACACAATTTATTATTTAGAACAATACGCTTTTGATCAAATACATTAAGATAGCTGCAAACAGACTGACTACTGCTATTTCACACGATCCGACTGTCGCATTCCTTCCCCGCGTCTAGTAATGCACACGCGCCTCTTGAGTAAGCTTGCTGGTTAGGTATACATTGTGTATCGCTCACTCGCGCAAGATGGTCCGCGCACTTTTTAAAACGAGCTTTGTTATTGTTTCTGAAAAAGAACAGAGAAGAAAATTGTGACGATAATTGAGTCAGTACAGTGAAATATTCCCATTGTAAGGAAGTATAATACGATCGGACTTATGGTGGAATGTTCTTTGGCACTTTTATGTAGAATAAAAGTTTAAACCTTTATTCAGATGACCCTGTTCTACGGGCCATAGTTTGACACCTAGCGGTCCATAAGCGACCCACGGGTTGGCCAGGTCTGCTTTAGAGCTTGAATAATTAATCTGAGTCCTTTTACTTTGATCCAACTAAATTTTTGATGAATTTAGTACAATTCTTGTGAAAGAGCATTTTTAAAGCTATGCTTATCGGAATATGACCTAATTACAACATTTTGATCAAAAAATTTCCATAAATGTTCCATGGGATTGATGTTTGGGGACTGAGGAGGAAAGTTCAAAAATTTAATAGTGTCATATAAAAATTACAGCCTTGTATTTAGAGCTGTATGATTGAGATTATTGCCATACGTATAAACATAATGATCACGAAGATCCATTCTTGTCGCACTGGACTGTAAATTATTTTTCAAAATAGCCGTATTAAGTTGGTGATTTATGAATACATCTATTGGGAGTCTAAATTACCAATCCCTGAGGCACTCATACTACTCCAAACAATCATATTCGCACCTCCATGTTTCATTGTTGGAAGTGAATTCTTTGGAAGCAATTATGTGTTTCCTTTTCTTTACACCGTCCGTTTATTGTATGATTCAAAAACGTTAGACCTACATTCGTCAGAAAAAACACCGGTTTCACCGAACTCTAGGCTTCGGTTTACGTGTTTTACAGCGAAATATTATCGTAAATTTCGATTATCCTCATTCACGAAGAATTATTCTTTTTTTTGTGAAACACAGCCTTGAAAACCTTGCTACTTATACTCCATTTTTTTTTTTTTTTAAATTTTTTTTTAATTCTGCTGTAAGCTTAGGAGCATTTATTTTCGAATTATTTTCAACGAACTGGTGGGAAATAGTGCGTCTATAGAGCAAAGTAGAGAGGGTCGATTCGGGAAGGGAACGTTAGGCAGTGTTTTAGAATCTATAAAAACCTCTGAATAATTAACTCGATTGTTGAACGAGATCGATTAACCTAATAATACGTTTTACCCGTCCCCAAATCACTACTCTTTAATTTTCTTTATATTCGAAAAACAATTCAATATTTAGTTTTGTATCCAATATTCATATTGATAATAAAGTGTTTTATTAAATGTTACCTTTTGAATAAATTTTATTCAAATTAACATACTAAAAATAACTTCTTCCACAACAGTGTTCTTGTACAAATAGGACCGTGGTAACCTAGTAATCATGGACTCGCGACCGGCATTTTTGTCGAATCCTGGATTCGAGCCTTGATGCCACCAAAACTCACTGGGTAGTGGGGTTGAAGCAACTTTAAATCTGTCGAAGTTCTCAGTCCTCCCATTAGTACGGTGTGGAAGTTTGGAGGGAGAAGTGCCAGCTCAGGTATCGTACTCATCACTTGACCGAGGCTCGAAATTACGAGGTCCGTCGCCAATATACCTCGTATTGCTTCTCATTGAAACGTTAATCATCAATCACAATCAATCAGTCAATCACATGCGATGAATTTTTAAAAAGCTTGTAAAACACCCACTTAGATTCATCTTCATCACTCCATAGGGTTGAAAATTACAAAAGCTCTGTTATATTGATTTGTTATTAACGTCGCATTTAGAATAAATGCAAGGGCTATTGGCTATGGACCTCGTAAGTTTGAAACTCAGTCAAGTGACGAGGATGACACCTGAACTGGCGTCCCTTCTCTCTAAACTTCTACACTATCTCTACATATGTTGACATTGAACTCAATTATACGGTGAGTCTTTAGTGGCATCAGGAGTTAAACCCACGGCTCGACTGAAACAGACCCAGCCGCAAGCTGATCACTTAGTTATCGTGGCCACAGGACTCGCTATAGTGCGCTAGCGGACTCGCTATAGCGTGGACTCGCTACAGCGTGGCCACAGGACTCGCTATATACTCGTTATAGTCGCTATAGTGCGACGTTTATTTAATTAAAGTCAAGTCAGTCATATTTTTAAGAAATTCTTCATTTTCCAATGTGTTATAAGAACATTAAAATATTCTGAAATTTTCCTACTTTGTTGCAATAGTTTCTATTTCTTGCGTTCCTATTTTCACAAATTTCTGTCGACGGAAATTGTTTTTTCCACTTACACAATGGGATTCGATATATACTACCTTGAAAACGCAAAGTTTATCAAAATGTTGCAACAACATATTTATTGCACTCTCAGCTTTTGAAGATAAGGGAACGAGAGATCGTTATACATTTTTATTGTCAGGAGATGGATGAATTACTTTTTAATACATCATGTTTAATTTTACTTTTTATTGGAAATAATGGCATTAAAAGATTTTAATAACATATATTTGTATGGATTTACGTAAAAAAAAAAGGCGGGAAATATTTTTCTATTCATTATATTATATGACTGTTAAACTTGTTAAGAATATTTTCATTAATAACCTTGACATATTTAAATAAAAGTTTTAAACAACAAACAACAAGATGTTGACATACTTTTTGTGTAACTTTAAATGAAAATTTATTTTCTGTGTACTTACTTTTAACCTTAAAATTGCACAATGAATAGAGTGTCTTGAATTTTTTGACATGTACAAGTACATTGTTCCTGAATGTTATGTAATTTATTTGAGATTACCGTTACTGATTCCAGGTGTATGTAGGGGAGCTGACTTGGCGAAAAATTTGTATTCTTCACTAAAAAATAATTTGTAAAAAACCTGTATCGGTGAAAAAAATATTTTTTTTGGTTTTAATTAAACTAAACCTATTTAAAACGAATTTGAAACAAGTTAATTTTAGGAAAATGTTACAGTTTAAAAAAAAATTTCTCCACATGGACTGCTTAAAAATTTATAAATATTTGTATTCGCAAATATTTGTTTTTATAAAGTTATAATACAAAAACGCAAAAGACACCTATAATGTAACATATTTTTTTAAGAATTATTTTTTTAAAAATGTGTTACATTGTAAGTTATTTTTACATTTTATTTGAATTTTTTTACCAATAGATTCAATTATCCGAATTATAAAATTTCATGTAATATTTGAACTTTTTTTCGTATTAAAAGAACCTTAATTACTCCATTCTCAGCAAATAGCTTTTAATATGAAATCATCATTAATTTTGGGTTTTAGTTTAGTTTTTATTTACATCGCACTAGAAGCAACACGAGGGCTATAGGCGACGGACCTCGTAAATTTGAACTACGGTCAAGTGACGAGGACGACACCTGAGCTGGCACCCCCTCTCCTAACATCCACACCACGCCAACGGGAGGACTTTGGGCCCCGACAGATTTAACGTGCATCAGCCCCGGCTACACGGCGGATCTTTGGCGGCCAAGAATCGAACCCGCGACTGAACGAAAACCGCCGGCCACGAATCCGAAGCCATGACCGCTAGGCTACCGCGGCCTTCCATTAATTTGGGGAGGAAAATTATTAATTGTGTGTTTCTTGGATAATAGTAGTCTATTGGGTTTTTAGGGTTACGAGTATCGTGGCTGGATATTTTCAAGTCCAGTTGCTGCTATGATTCCTTATTTCCTTAAAGTCCAGTCGTATGGATCAAGAGGAACTTCTGTTCAATAAATGGATTTGAGTAATAAGGACCATATGCTGTGTGTAACGTGGAAATCAGAATAGTAATATATCAACTCAAGATACCGTCCTCGTTGCTTAACTAATTTTAGAATACAAAGTCCTTCACCATTTAGCTTCGAGAGGCTCTAAAGTCATCATCATTAAAGGACATGAAACGAAACTACTATGTTCTAAATTAGTTCTTTGTCTGTTTTCAGTTGTCTCTTTCTCTCCGACGTAAAGGTCCTTTAAACACCACCAATTAGAACCATAATTTAGAACCAAGGGGAGATGACGAAGTCGATACCTGCACCGGCATAACTTCCCAGACCCATCAACCTTTTACAAGACGGTCTTTAAAAGGACGAGATCCTCGCCGCTTCAGTAAGAAACCCGTTACTTACCGGTTACCTTATCAACCATGCTATTGCAGCCCCAGACTAAATATGCTTATATTAGCTTTTATAAGTCATAATTAACTGATTGTTTGTTTTGTATTGACGTAAAGCTAGAGCAAAACAACAAGATCAGTGGGATCAGGTGTCAAAATTTAAAAAACCGATCAAACGATGAGAGCGATATTGAGCTGTGCATTACCGTCCAAATTTTCAAGCGACACCTTGTAATGACTTTTATTAAATTTAATGAGATACAATCTTTATAGATTTATGTTATAGGAATCAATCTTTGATGATATTTGGTTTCGAACCCATTGCTAGATTCATTGAAAATCATGACTAGATAGATCACCTTTATAATCGCTTGCTATAAAGTTCGACACCTTAAATATTGTTCTACTCCTACGTGTGTAAATTTAAACTATGGTTTCACCGTCGTCAGTTGTCGTGAATTAAGAGTTTCCTTTGCTTTCTCTTCATGGTTACACAAGATCAATATTCCTCAGACAAGCACTCTTTAAGGAAAGTACTCAGCGTGTCATTTTCAAGGCAGCCTGAAAGAAAATCAAGGAACAAATATCACCAACAATTCGAAAGAAAATACCTTACTGAAGGAGGTAAAATCCTCTATTCTTAGAATTCCTAAAATATTCTTTCGAAGATACAATGACATGCATTGGTAATATAACATGTTTTAAAGTTGATCAAGGGTTATTGACGACAAACTTCGTAATTCTGAGCCACAATTAAGTGACATGGTTGACCACTTGAGCGAGTGCCACGCTTTCTTAAATTCCACACTAGGCCACGGGAAGATTTTGAACGATTAAATGATTATCCTATTAACGTCATACTTAGGAGTGACACGAGGGCAATTAACGGCAGACCTCGTAATTTTGAGCCTCAGTTAAGTGAAGAAAATGAGCTGATATCTCCCTGACCAAAATTTCACTCCAATCCAAAGTAAAGTCTTAGAACCGAACTAATTTAACTTGCATTAGTCCGCCACACGGTGGATTTTTAATAGGATCTCGATGAAAATAGTTGCCGTAGCGTGGAAGTAAGGAGAGGGTGTCTCCTCATCACTTGATCGAGGTTCAAAATTACCAGGTCCGTTGTCAATAGCCCTCGTGTTGCTTCTAGTGCGACGTTAATAAAAACCAAACCAAAATCAAACCTCGATGAAAATAACACCAGTCGGGACCTCGCGATCTCGATCCATCGGATGCAGAGACGCGGGAGAACCTTAAACCTCAGTTCTTTTCATGTACAGCAGTCCCTATTATTCCGTATGAAAAATGAAGTCCTCCCTTTGGTGTGGTATGAAAGCTAGGAGAAGTTTGGCCAGCTTAGGTGTCGTCCTCGTCACTTAATCGAGGCTCAAAATTACGAGGTCCATCGCCAATAGCCCTCGTATTGCTTTTAGTATGAGTTAATAAAACCAACCAACACCCGTATGAAGAATTTTCATGGGCTCCTGACTCAAAGACTTTAGAAATCCTGTTCAGAACTTTGAACAAGGTTATCATTATCTTTTGGGGGAAAAAGTGGCCTCGGTAGCAAAATGAACATGGTAGCAGATTCGCGACTGGTGTTGTCCCCTTTGAGTCGCGGGTTCGAACCTTGATGCTATTTTTGATCCGCCGTGTAGCGGGGCTGATGCACATAAAATCTGGTCGAGGTCCCAAATTCTATTGTTGGTATGGTGTGGAAGTTTGGAGATGAATGTATCAGCTCAGTTGTCGTCCCCGTCACTAGACCGAAGTTCAGAATAACAGGGTACGCCTCCATACCCTCATGTTGCATCTAAATGTGACATTAATAAGCAAACATAATCACATTAGGCAGAGAAAAACATTTTCTAAGAGAAAAAAATAAATAGTGAAAAAATGCGCTATTTTTTTTAAGAAAAATATTCATTATTTATTGAATAAAAGCGAACAGCAAATTTGCTAAGCAGAGCCTTTCAAAAAGCAACGATAATGTATTATACTTATATTGTCTCATCGGAGACTAAAAGAAACATCGTAACATTTTAGAAGTAAGCACTGTTATTGAGCAAATGCATGTACTTAATTCCATTAAGTCTTTAAACCGAGAGCGATTATTTGATCAATATCTAACTCAACAATCGTTTGAAATATCACACCGACAAACCGTTCAATGTTGTTGTACAGGAATTTTATTGGATTTTCTTTGTATTAGGTGCTTGAGGAATACAATGAAATAAATTGTGACTTATTGATACCAGATTACGTACTCATTTAGGAAAAGGAAGACATTATTCATTTGATAATTCCTTGGTAATTGAGTTGAGTATGAGTAAAGGAGATTTGTTCTTTGATTTCGTGGTCAAGGTTAGATATTCGAATATTTGTCAATACAGAGTGCACAGTGATGCTATCAATTCCGGTTAAATAAGTTCTCCAAGGTTGTCCTGATAAGAATGTTTGCAAATTTCTTAAGTTTCTAACACTTTCTCGGTAATCTAGATCTCTGAATTATCCAGAAAATATTTGAGGCATTTCCTGTTTTGCTCCAATCCCTTGTAAGCACAACATCTAGAGCTTTTCTCGTCATTTCGATTTTTTGTTCTATTTTTTTCAGCCGCCAAAGGGGCTGTTGTTTTAGTTGGATCACTTTTGGCGTACCAGATCACTTTTCAATTTTTTACCTTTTGCTTCAATTTTAATTACATTTAGCTTAAATATATTCAATTTAATAATTTATTGTTTGCTTTAATTTTAATTATGTGTCTCTTAAATATATTCAATTCAATTTTTTATCGTTTGCTTTAATTTTAATATCGGAAAAATTTTCTAGTGTCTATTTCTCGATATTTCCTCGTTTACTTTAAATCTTATATATTTCATTGAGCAATTAAATAATTGTAATAAAAAAGCGTTCCTCAGCTGTCTAAATCTGTTCTCTGCAAAACTTTGCGCAGAACTTTTTTACAAGTCTATAAACTTTTATATTTATATAACTTTTTATATTTATTTTAAAGTATCAAGTCTTATGAAGTTTAAAGATTTAAAGCTGCTTGTGAAAATCTTTTTAAATTCTTAATTGAAACTGATATCGATTAAAGTTTCTAAGCGCAATGAATCCAAAATAGGTATTTAGTTAATGAACGATTTTAACACCAGAACTCCTTATATGGAAGCTTTCGTATCATTGAAGTTAAAATGAAACAGAGTTTACAGTAAAATTGTTTCTATATTTTAAGCCTTAAAAGTTATCTAAAAAATCAGTTAACTGTATCATAGGTGTAATTTCATCCCAGTACATGAGATTAGATATATCATAAGTACATATTTCATGAAAATAAATGTTATAAATTGCCTTTTGCAAATGAAGTTGGTACATATTGTGCATCTCTCACAGTATATTTTCTATCTTCTTTCCTCGTACATTTATAACGTCTTCCTTGCGAAGATGTGGATGTTGTTTCCTCAATTGCTCCCTCAATCTTTTCTCCCTCGGGAGATTGAGTGATAGTAATTGTTATGGTGCAAAAGCCAGATGTGGCCATGCTGCGGACATGAGGGACATTTCTTCAGGTAAGTACGGGCATCATGATCCCGAGGCACCCTAGGGATCTTTTTCTTTCCTATGGTCGGAAAACCAATGCAGTGGCTCTCTTCTACAACAACGTTAGAAGTTAAACGGCCTTACTTAACCAGCTAGATGAGATGTCTTTTCAGCCTGGTTGGTAAGAGAATGCAAAAAGCGACCGGTAACTTTCCTTCGGACCCACTGGATCAGGGTTCGAAACTACGCTGCAGCACTCAAGGTCACCAAACAATCAAATCTCTCCCCCTCCACGGGGTTGGAATTCCACCGGTCGCCGAAGGGGTGACTCAGGACTTGAACACTAGATGGCAGCACAGCGTATACCTACTGATTGCATATGCCCCCGACGCAAAAAAACCCTTGCCTCTGTACGTCTAACTAAGACAAAACACACTCAAAATCACGACTAGTGATATTCCGGCTCTGGCGCACGTGTCGACGAGACCCGCCACTCAACACGAGAAAGCCGATGACTCAAAATGGAAACTGTCCCAAGCAAAACTCAATTCAACAGGGAGGGAATGTATATCAATTGCAGTAATGGCTGACAAAATAAAAAAAAAAAAAAAAAGAAACAACCTTCTGAACAAACCAAAGATTATTTTCGTATCATCACGATGATACTGGA
This sequence comes from Nephila pilipes, assembly GCA_019974015.1. Classification (NCBI taxonomy): domain Eukaryota; kingdom Metazoa; phylum Arthropoda; class Arachnida; order Araneae; family Nephilidae; genus Nephila; species Nephila pilipes. The sequence goes on from BMAW01130958.1 coordinate 259,828, forward strand.
GGGGGAGTATGCGGCTACTCTCCTCTACAACAAAGTTAGAAGTTAAAAGGCCTTACTTAACCAACCAGAATAGATGTCTTTTCAGCCTGGTTGGTAGGATCGTCAACATTTCGATCCACTGGTCCAGGGTTCGAAACAACGCTGCCGCATCAAGGTCATCAACTCTCTCCCCCTCTTCGGGGTCGGAAAACCACTCGCAGCCGAAACTTCAGTAATAAAATTTGAGAGATACTGTAAAACATGGTGGCAGATGGCTTGGTCTCATGGCTTGGGGCTGCATTCTGCCAGTTTGCCTGGAAAGTTTCCCATAATTGATGGCATAATGGACTACACAAAGTATTTAACCATTATGAAATAATGTATGCTACAAAGCGCCAAGGAATTGAGGATTAAAGAGGTTTTGAGTTATTATCAAGACAATTATCCAAAACCTACAGCAAATATTGCGCGCTTATAGCTTTTGTATAATTGTACACATGTGTTAGAAACACTTCCACAATCACCTGACCTAAATGTGATTGAAAATGTATGTGCATATTTGAAAAATAAATTAAAAAAAAAAACACTACAAAGACAAAAATGAACTGTAAAATGCACGCAAATTTCAGTGGTCTAAAATTGATCCAAGTTTTTGTAAAAAACTTGTAGGGTAAATGCCTAAAAGATTGAGAGCCGTAATAAAACACTGCCGACAAAATATTAAGTCTCTTATATTTATTATATTGTTTTTAAAGTCCGAGTGTCCGAGTTCTTTTTCGAATTTATTTTGTGTACATTTTTAATGTTTATATATTTTCAATGAATGAAATTACTTTTGCAATTCATTTTATCAAGCAAATTGTAAATAAAATTTATCGTGATTTTTCTTTATATTTGGTTTTGTTATACTATGTATTTTTAAGCATAATACTATAGACTGAACTATTAGAAAACCAGTGTCTGACTTCTTTATTGAGCCACTGTAGGTTGGTTTTAATTTATTCTTTTCTTTAAACCTTATTTTTAAGCAATGCGAGAACTATTTTGTACAGTTGGAAGTTCACTGTCAACAATTTCACTTTATTTCTTCACTCAAGCAACCCAGAAATTTTCCTCCATCATAATAACGACAGCTGTAGAAAAATTCTAAATGTTCAAATTGAGTAGTGAAAAATTTCTGATTAATAGCATTTCGAAGTTTCTTATTAATTGAGACCATGAGATACAAAAACTATTTTTAAAAAAAATCGGGAAAGAATTTGTTCTTCGGAATGGCATCCCAAAGAAACCTTTTGGCGTATGAAGAAAGTTTACCATCCCGTAAGAATTTACCAAAAGAAATTTCTACAGAGTATAAGAAAAATAAAAGTATAATGCACTATCAAATTAGTGCTGGAGAAACGATTGTTGCTTTAGTACATCAATGTATGGTTTTATAAATATAATTATGATTTGGTGATTGATTGATTGTTTATTAGTATCAACAAGATGGTTATTGGTGATAGGCCATGTAATTTTGAGTCGGTCAATAGTCGATATGGTGTCAAGTCAGGATGACATCCCAATCTCCAATTTGAGAATATTATTTATTGGTATTAAATTAATGTCGCTCTAGAATTGTGATATTTTTAATCGATATACGACATCCAGACGAGTCATGCAATTGTAATTGTGCAATGAAAGTTCTTAAAAATCAAATTATTATCAGAAAAGTCTAACTCACAAAACATATTAGAATGAAAACTTTTTTAAACTGAGTATGGAAGGATATTAAAATGAAATATAATTTCATATTTTCCCGTATTTAGTTATAGTTATTATGTTACATGAGTATGTGTATAATACAAAAAACTATACATACGCAAAGAAGCAACAATGTACTAATAACTATGTAAAAATACATATACATGTATCACTCCCACTTAATCATTACGTTTTGACTGCTTAAGGTTCCATTATAAATTTACATATTAGCCATTTTGATTAGTTGAATTTAATCATTATCTTTTTATTACAAATCATAACACTACTTTCGCTTGGGTTTGTTCATACATCATGAACATTTCATAGCTTTTTTACTTTTTTATTATTAAGTATGTTAAGAATTTTTTTTCGTTTGGTATTATCTATGCCTTGTACCCCCAAATTGATTGAACGTTTCTTAATGTATTTAGAAACAACACGAGAGCTATTGCCGACGACCCCGTAATTTTAAAACACGGTCAAATAATGAAGATGACACTTGAACTGGTACCTCTTTTGCCTAACTTTCGTAACCCCCCCCCCCCAACATGTGGGCTTTCAGTCCCGACAGATTTAACAGGCAACAGCTTTGCTACACTAAGTATCTTAAATGTCATCAAAATTTGAACACAAAAAGGCTACACGAAGATGCTCCAGATGATGGACTCTCAATTTCGAGTACCAGTCAACTAACTAAAGCGATTATAATGAACTAATGCAAATAGTATCTTTTCCCGTTAAACACATAGCAGCTCTCATTATTCTGCAAGATGGATCTTTGATCGAATCCGGAATCAAATCCGCGACACAACTTGAATATCTCCAGACACATGAAATCTTGGACCAATAGTAAGGTGACCTATTTTTTTACAATGAAAGGGAGTTTAGTTTTAGTTTAGTTTTTATTAACGTCGCACTAGAAGCAACACGAGGGCTATTGGCGACGGACCTCGTAATTTTGAATCTTGGTCAAGTGATGAGGACGACACCTGAGCTGGCACCCTCTCACCACAATGAAAGGGGGGATGAAACAATTAAAGAAAAATGTACAGTGTAAATAAATGAAATATTTTATTAATTCAAACAAAAATACTCTAATTATGCTTACAACCCTTTTAATTACTTAATTAAACGAGTATTTTTCCACTGAATGAATATTTTTTTTGTCAATATATCATTTTCTAACAATATATTGGATATTTCGGAGCAAGAAATATCCTTCATATTAAATTTTACGGTAAATGATGCAGCTCTCTCTCTCTCTCTCAACATTCAATCTTGATTTCTCACTTGTCCAAAAATCATTACCTTTGAGAAAAAATCTTTCAACTGCTGGATTAGTTCCAGGGCATCACAACGTAAATTCAACAAGAATAACTAAATTTTCATATAGAATGTGTTCATTTTTGATATAGTTAAATATTTCCACTAATTTTGTTATCCATTTCACAACATCAATTTCCCATTGTTCTAATTTATAAGAATTAAAATGTACATACAGTTTTCTAATTTCTTCAAACAGACAATTGTCATAAATTTTAATTTCTGGCATTTCTTTTTATAAAAACTCAACAAATTTTTCAATATCTGCCAAATTTACTTGCGATGAAGTCAAAAAACAGCATTGAAAACCGTTATTTCCTGTGATATTTGTTTCAGACCATTCTTCGACATATTGGAAACGCGTTTGGTAAACATTCTGCTCTTCTTTGGTAAACTTTTTCGTTGTGCTCGGATTTAATTTCTCTAAGTTTGACAATTTTCTTTTTATTATTAAAGGAATAAATTTTTCTTAAAAAAGTGATTCATATTGAAGGAGAAAATCTTTCAAAATAAAACTAGCTTCTGTAGCTGAAATATGTGTTCGTCTTCAATCTTTTGAATGGTTATGTGGAAAACAGATGCCTGATTATGTACAAAATACATAAATATCTCCAATAATTCATGATTGAAAAGAAAAATCCTGCATTTTTCTAATATGCATAAAAAGTATGAACGGAGAGACTCAAATATTTGTAAAACACGCTCTATAGCAGGTGTTAGACCGAGTCTCTAACTTCTGAGTATCTTAAAAGTTTATTGCATTTGTATAACAGTTTGGTGAGCATCTCTGAATACAAAAATTAACAGATTAATTTTAAAATTTCAAAAAAGGAGGACAGGTAGGAGGAAACTTTCGTGGAAGGACGGAATCTACAAAAGGAGGACGATTGGTTACCTAAGTATTAGCAGAAGTGGAATTGTAAAAGACAGACAGACAGACAGACCAGACGAGACAGACACAGAGAGAGAAAATAAAGAAAATAACGTTTTTTTTTTAACAAGTCAAGGACCGTTTCATTTTCAATGGTTGCTTAGTATCGAAGAGTTATAAATACCCTTTACAATGAAAATTCACATGAAATTATTTGTAATTTATAAAGAACACAATCATAAAACCTGAATTAGATGTACATAAAAAATATATAATTTTGTAGAAATGTTTATTATTTTATTCATTAATTTTTGAAATTTATCAATTTTAAATTAGCTCTGAATGACATCGGTGTCTTTTAATAAAGAAATTAAATTGCATTCTAATGTAGCATAAGAAATATATCATGAACCGTAAAAGTATTTAAGCCTTTTATATATATATTCCTTATTTCCATTCGATTTATAAGTCAATTTTTACAATGATGAATGCAAAATATAACGCTGAAATATTAAAATTACTCATTCAAAAAATGAAATTGCTATTGAAAAAAGTAAAATGTTACAATGTTTTTTTTTTAAAGTTATATTACTGCTTTAAGTAAAAGGGATATACGTGTTTGTAAAAAGTAGAATTATTCAAGTAATAAGCAAAGAAATCTCGAATATTTTGCTGGATTCATAAAAAATGAATTTTGAGATATCACTTTCTTAAATGATAAAATTGTTTCTTGATAGTACTAGCTCTAATATAATAGGCATAACAATGCTTTAGGCTTCATGAAAGCAGTCAGCTGATGTTTTGTAGAAATTGAATAACGAGAAAACCTGTTCATTTGTCAAAAAATTACCCAAAACGTGAAAGATGAAGCAATTCAGGGTCGAGCTGCTTGGGCGAAACTAATGTATGCCGGTGAATTATGCATTTGTCTTAAGTCCTTCAGAGTAATAAATTGTGCTCTTTGATAACGCCGCAAGCATTTTCATAAGGGAAGAAAAACTACTTGTTTTTAGCTTAAAAACTCAGAAACACTACATGGGATTGCATAAGAATTTAAACCCCCCCCCCCCCCCTTATTTCTGATTAAATATTCGAAATTGAGAATGACAGAAAGAAAGCATGAAAAATGACTAATACATTATTCACTATTAAAATATATTTTCTTTAAAATGTTTTTAGATACAAGATACATCTGTTGTTTGATAAGATATATTTGTAGCTTGAGACAGAAAAACTAAGGGAGAAATATTAAAATTCAGGATGTGATGTGTGAATGTTTTTTTACGTCGCACTGAGGAACGAGAGTTATTGGCGTGATAGTGAAGTTTGCTGAATGAGACTGTCGAAAGAAAAATGATATAACATTATTTGAATGAGATGATTGATTGGTTTTATTAACGTCACTTGGAGAAGCTACACGAGGGATATTAGTGACGAGGATGACACATGAGTTGGCACCCCCTTTCTTAACTTCCACACCACGTCAATCTGACTAAGATGAATCGACCGTAGCTGCATTAGCTGGGCCTATGAAATATCAAAATAGGAGGGAGCCAAGAAAGATGTATTTATTTGTTCTGAAACAAATGCCTTTATATATGGATATTTATATTTTAAAAATAATTAATTTAAACAAATGTGATTTAAAAACCTCCCAGTATGAGATATTGGCTTAGATACTCCATAATTAATTCATTCTGCACTAAATATACAAAGGAACATCCACTATTTTTCCGAGCTTCCATACATCGAAAATTTCTATGTGTGGAACTTTTTTTCAGAGACGTCGAATTTTCACTATAAAAACGGTATCTGTAAAAAGAACAAAATTTCTATGAATTGAACTATTTTCGGGAATCTCGAATTTCCACTATAAAAACAGTTTCTGTATAAGGAATAAAATTTTTATGTATCGAACTTTTTTCAGGTACCTTAAATTTTCACTCACGAAAAAAAGTTTCTGTACATCGAACAAAATTTCTATGTATCGAACAATTTACGTGTTTGAACAATTTTTACACGAGGCGAGAACTTAATAATGTTGATTACCCCACTGATACGGATATATATATTGGAGGACTGTTTTGATCGAGATGAACCCTCAAATGATGATAACAATGAATTAATTGAAAAACCACCTAGAAAGCAAGAAATAGAAATATTCCAAGCTGTCCGACAAGGCTTGAGATTTACTCCTTACGTTCCTGAAAATTTTTTTACTTCCAAATTAAAGTGAATATTACTTAGCAGATTCAACAAAATATTATGTTCAAACAGACATCAGGAACTACTTTGTCTAATAAATTAATAAAACTTTCATTTCGTTTTTTCAAAACATTTAATTTTTCATACATTTTTTTGTTATGAAATTTTAAATTGCACAGATATTTATAAATCTTTTATAATAAATTTCTATGACAGTTCAATGTTTTAAGTTTTCTTTATCCCTATAAAATAAAATATACGAAACAGTTTCCGTATGAAAATGGTACAAAGTTTTCAATATGTATATCTGTACACATCGATATTTCTATACATCAATTTTTTTCCAGGAATCTTTCATTTCGATTTGTAGAGATTTGACTGTACGAGAATATATGATATTGTTTGTTTAAACAATGACGAAAACAAACAAACAAATAACCTTTTTCCAAAAACAAATCCCTTTAAATCGATGCAACCTTCACGAGGAAATCCGATCGAAATCTTCTCAGACATAATTATTTCTTTAACGAAGCGATCTCCTTTTTATCGGGCAGAAAGTCCTTTCTTTGCAGCATTTTGCGTCACAGTTCTGAAAATAGCCGTTATCTAGCGGGAAGGCTTACCTAGAAACTGGCCTCCAAATCCATACGGTGTATATCTGGCCTTTTGTGCCTGGGCATCGTAAAAAAAAGGGTTGCCGAGATAGGTTCGACTAGGTCGGGTAGGGTTTCCGGTGTTATCGTGAAGTAGGGTGTGACGGAAACGGATTCGCTTTTGAAACTAAGAGATTCGGATTCGTCCTGAAATTGAAGGAGATTCCGAGTCATTAGTCAAGTTGTTGTTTTTAGTATTGCAAAACTAAGTAGGAGACTTATTATATCGAAACCGTTGTTGAATATTGATCCATAAGTTTCTTGGTAAGATTTAAAATCGTTTTTCATTGTTGTTTTGCAATGAAGCTTAAATTTTTCTGGACGATGAGTATATTTTAATTTGTTATCGGAGATCTTAAATTCTTTTTCTTCCTCGCATAGATTTAGTTTTTAAGGGTACCAGGACCATGTGAGGGGGAATTATGGAATACTATATCTAAAATCCTTGATTTTGTGATATATATTTTTCAAGTTATTAGTAGAGCTTAGAATTTTTGTGGTCTAATAATGATTTTTAATCATTCTATGGTTTTATCAAAAAGCTTTCCTTTCTATCTTAGTTGAATATGGACATGATTTTTGCGTTTAGGTACTAAGTTAAAGAAAACTATTATATACAATATGGTGTTCCAAAATTTTTATAATGTTATAAAGGGAACTTATGAATATAGTGAACATACAGTATTTTTTCTCTAAGTAATACATACTTTTTAAGAAATAATTATATACACGAAAAAGAGAAAAAAAAAATTAAATTTTCCATAATTACAAAGTTATATAATTTTTTCAAAGAAAATATGTAGTAATATCATTTAAAAAGTTGGTTTTCACTATATTTTGTGCATTGTTTTCTATATGAGGAACGAAATATTTTGTACATTTATGGAATATTATTTTTAAAAATGGTTTCTAAAAACAGATAAATCTGAAACATCTTGTCCATATTCAACTCAATGGGAAAGAAAAAATTTTTAACAAAAAAGTACTTTTATAGAAAATAAAATAATTAAAATGATAATATTAAGCACACAAAAAAATCCAAAGCTTTAAGAATAATTTTTAAAACACAAAAGTCACAAAAAGTGAGAGTCTTAAATTCGGTATTTTATTTCCCCCCCCCACCCTCATGTCCTGGTACCCTTAATTTTATCATAGTAGGTAATATTTCATTTTTGTCTCAGAGAAAGCTTAAATTTCTAAAAGTTCTCTCTGACAAATATTAAGGACCCTAATTTAAATTAATAACATTTCTTTTCGGATATGAAAACTCTCCAACATTAATATACTAATCTCCTGTGTCAAGTAAAGAATAATATATTTTAATATACGATTTACTTCTAGTCTTAATTTAACAATTTTCCTTCCCCCTTTATATAACGTGTTCCACTGCTCGTCTTCTATACTGTAATGCAAAAGGGGATTTCATATTTGTATATTTTATGTAGTAAGATAGATAGGTATAAGTGTCATAATAAAATGAGCTTTCGAACATTTTTCTATCTGAAAATTTGTTCTAAGTCTGGGTCCTCTTCTTACCACTACAATGACTACTTCCCTAGCATTTGCATTAGTAGTCGTCTCGTATCTGTAAGACACACAATTTTCTTACTGTTTGATGTAATTACTTTCGGGGGCTTTTTTTTTTGTGCTCGGGGAGTGGGTGATGTGAATACACATAAGCACACAAAATTTAGAACATTCAGTTCAAAAAGAAGAATTTATTTATAGTAAATTAGGAATTCAATGCCGATTCATTGCGAATACAACTACTCCAGGGCTGCAAATATCCAATAATTACTCAAATACAAAATAGCATATTTTTTTGAGGTAGTGAAATGAAATAAAGGAAAGAAAAAATAAGTAATAAATACATACAAAAAATTATATAGGAGTAAAAAAGCATCACCACGTCACATCAGGACATTGATTGATTTGTTTATTAATGTCGCACTACAGCGATAGGGCTATTGGCGACGGATCTCGTAATTTAGAGCCTCGGTCAAGAGACGATGACAACACCTGAACTGTTCTCTCCATATTGCTACACCAAGACAATGGGAGAACTTAGGTCCTCGACAGATTTAACATACATCAGCACCTCTACACGTTGGGTCTGCAGAGACATCAATACTCGAACCCACGACTCGATGGATGCGAGCTCGTGACCTTGACCACTCGGCAACTGCGGCCACTTCACATCAGGTTAAGTGCATCCATAGTTCCAAGGATTGTTCTCTGAGGTGTGGTGCGCAAGATTTGTTAGTGTGATCTACTGTATGATTCAATTGTTCTTCCTCTTCATTTGGCTGAAATTCAAAATATAAGGTTAATAGCCAATAACATGCTTGTGCATTTTAAGTGTAACGTTAACTGAACAATATCATCACAATAAATTAAATGTTTTTTTTTTTGTTGAAAGATTTATGATATTTTTTTTATTCTAACTGTAGTATTTATGAGTATGCCTAAGACGAAAGAATGCAGTTGTGAACATAAAATAATAATTTTTTTAAAAAAATAGGGTAGATTACAGCAAATATATATTACATATTATTTAATATTCTTGTATATCTATGGTATAAAAATTTTTTTTTTTTGTCGCTCAAGTAAGGAAAAACTTATTAACTCATGATGATAATAGCGCAATATTTTTTTTTTTCATTGGGAAAGAATATAAAAGAGTTTGATTTCTTCAAAAGAGGAAATGAAACTTTCCTAAGAACTATCATAACACTAATTTTTTTTACAAAAAAAAAAATTAGTGCGCAATTTCTGACTGATGTCACTTAATTTACGAAAATTGTTAAGTTGACATGCTCAATTGAAGCATTTCTTTTAAAAAAATGTTTTGGTTAATTTTTATATGCATTACCCTCTACATATATAGCATAAATGAAAAACTTTTCCCATCTTGGAAAAATCAACTCACATCAATGAGTCGTGCGAAACTTTTCGAAATAGTTCTGATACAATATAATACATGATAAAGCTTATGTTTCATCTGAGCATGTGTAAGAAGGGTGATTAAAAAATAACGTTTCCATAGCCGTAACTTTTTAAATAATTATCCAATTTTCACAATTCTTGTTGCACCTGGAAGCTAATTGTATCCTTTATGTAATGCATTATTCTCTTTTCGTCGTAGTTTCTACCCCTTTCCAATCATAGCGCTATTGTATGACTAGTCGGACAAACCCTTTGGAGATGAATTCCCGGAACTGTAGTCGACATCAGGCTTTAATAGAAGATTTTATTGTGCCATCAGAACGAAAGTGATGCCACTTATAAGCTACTCTTTAATCTTTGAGAAGATGTGAAAGTCGCAAGGTGCGAGGTCCAGATGCAATAACATCTCGTTGCTTTGATCCCACCTCCATGCGGGTCGCCAACTTCTTCGTTTATCCTCACACCAATAACACGTGAAAGTAAAGAAAACAAATACATAAAATAGAGAACACATGTGTCTTTCAGACACAACAAGAATATTGAAATTCAAGTTACAATTTGAAACATTATAGCCATGTTAAATTTTGATTAAGTCTCGTAATTTTTCAGTTTAAATCATATGATTAATAAACACAGATCCCTGAAAACCACCAATAAGAAAGAGTGATAAAATTTGCTAATTTTTCTTTAGTTTAATTTTTTGTTTATTTTCGTTAACAAACCACCAATAAAAATAGAGTGATAAAATT